>JBBDHG010000244.1:90000-332500 GCA_037951165.1 Lophius americanus
CTTTACTTCATCGACTAAAATCAGTTTGCGCATAACTCTTTTCAATAAATTTCTGCCGTCTTGAATTGATCTAACAACGAGACGTGGCTAAAGCTAAGATCATCTAAGAGGTAAGAACTGACTCGGCTAATTTTCAGTGGCAACAAGGCTAATTTTTGTTCGGTTCTCTACAATTGGTATATATTTTAAGGCGTTAGCTAGCTTACCGATGGGTTAGTCATGCTTTTCGTATAGAACTTTTTCTGGAGCAGCTTTGGCGACAGAGGTGCTAGCTAGAATTAGGAACTATAAAATGAACCTACGCATTTACCTGAGGGATCAGGCCTTAAGATGACAAAAATGACGATTTTCAAAATGTTTATTATGTTAACGTATTTGTCAGTTAGCTAATTTTTATGTTATCTAACACCACTGCTAACACCGGAAATAAGCACTAGTTTTTTTGCAGGCCGATGTTAGTAATTAGCTACTTAGCGGGCTCCATGATTGTGCTAGTACTAAAAAAAATGTACATGTTTATTTTCTAGTGAATGAAAAGCATGATTGTTTGAAATGTTTTGTAAAAGGTGGGAAAGGTGGAAAGTGATAGCCAGCATGCTAACAAAGTACCTTAAGCTAAATGACAGTGGGTAAGCGAGAGAAGTTCCTTTGGTATTAGCACTTAGTTCATTGGCTAGCTACAGTAGTTTTTTGGCACATGCAAGCTTACAGATGTAGCTATTTTTAGTGACTAGAAAAAAACAAAATGGCTTTAAAATGGTTTAAAGCCACGATGGTTTTAGCTAGCATGCTAAAAGCCATAGCACTTGTAGCAACAAAGACTGTTTTAATTTAGCTAAAAAAAAACGGATCCCGGCTGGTGTTTGTGTTTAGCTGACGATGTCAGCCCGAAGGTTTCATCACCTCCTCGGGTTAAATCGAGCCGTCGCAAGACGCGGCGAAAACGTAGCATTGGAAACTTATTATACAATACGTCTCTGTTACATAAGACCTCTATAATACCACACGTCATCAATTACACATCAGAGATACAATGATTCACAAAAAAAAATAAAAAATGTTTGCAATATTCTCTACAATTGAAAGCCGGAAGAAAAAAAAACAATCTGCTCCCAAATGAAGTCTTACTGCAACATGCCCCGCCTCTTCCTGTCGCTCCCTCAAAAGTCATACAAAAATTAAAGCAGAAGAAGTCATGTATTAAACTCAAGTCCTCCTGTTATAGTGCAGGGGTCAAAGGTCAGGGGGTTTAGGGTTCCCTTCAATAGCCTTTCATGGCGATGGACGCTCCTCCTGTGCCGTCGTGACGTCTGATCTGATGGAGCATCAGCAGCGTAATCAGCAGGCCCAGCAGCTGTGAAGACAGGTAGGGGGTCAGACAAGGCAGGTAGGGGTCAGACAAGGCAGGTAGGGGTCAGACAAGGCAGGTAGGCGGTCAGACAAGGCAGGTAGGGGTCAGACAAGACAGGTAGGCGGTCAGACAAGGCAGGTAGGGGTCAGACAAGGCAGGTAGGCGGTCAGACAAGGCAGGTAGGCGGTCAGACAAGGCAGGTAGGGGGTCAGACAAGACAGGTAGGGGGTCAGACAAGGCAGGTAAGCGGTCAGACAAGACAGGTAGGCGGTCAGACAAGGCAGGTAGGCGGTCAGACAAGGCAGGTAGGCGGTCAGACAAGGCAGGTAGGGGGTCAGACAAGGCAGGTAGGGGTCAGACAAGGCAGGTAAGCGGTCAGACAAGACAGGTAGGCGGTCAGACAAGGCAGGTAGGCGGTCAGACAAGGCAGGTAGGCGGTCAGACAAGGCAGGTAGGGGGTCAGACAAGGCAGGTATGGGTCAGACAAGGCAGGTAAGCGGTCAGACAAGACAGGTAGGCGGTCAGACAAGGCAGGTAGGCGGTCAGACAAGGCAGGTAGGCGGTCAGACAAGGCAGGTAGGCGGTCAGACAAGGCAGGTAGGCGGTTTGAGTCAATGGAGTCTTTTCCAAGACGGCGGGTTCTTTTTTATTTCGGTCAGGTTATGATTTGCCTATTTATTTGGAACCACAACTTCTAAACCGGTCTCGATTGTTGTGGGGTTGAGACTTTTAATCAGGGTCTTCACCCAAATCAAAGTCTGAGAGTCTGGGCTCAAGCTATCCTGGGGGAACCTTCAGAGAACCCAGCTACCAGATGGTTCCTGCTTCCGGTACGCCTCATGACTCCGCATGCCCCGAAGGAGAACCACCGAATCCACCAGAGAAGCTCTCTGGTTCACTTCCCGTTCTTTTTCCAACTCTGAGTTCATGATATAGTGGACCTTAAAATTTTCAGCTGAGGGCGTCTAAATGAACGGATTCGGCGATCATGATATAAACAACAGAGGAGAGTGATGGCGGGGCGCTCACCGCGGTGACGGCAAAGAAGAATAAAATGCCAATGACGATCTTGAATAAGAAGTCGAACACCAGGAAGAGGTTCTCACCGCAGGACTGCCAGGGAGGAGGAGGAGGAGGAGGAGGAGGAGGAGGAGGAGGAGGAGATGGAGACAGAGGGTCATTAACGAGAAATATCTCCTGTGGGTAAAGATGGACTGGTCGATTGATTGAGTACCTGTTCAAAGATTCTGTCGGGTCCTGTGGCGCCCTGCAGGGACACAAGATCAAAGTGTTTATGGAAATAAGTTGAGACAAACAGCCCACCGACCAAATACCAAAAAACAGTAACAATAAAACACCGAAGATGAAAAAAACAAAAGTCTCACAGGAAGTGCTTCTCAGACTGATTGGTCGGTTTTCAGACATCTTTACCGATCTTGGTAGTCGCTAACTTTACTAGACTGGCAGTCCGCCAGATTCACTAGCAAACCCATTCAGAACATTTGAACGGCGATGACCGACACTCGTGTTACAAGAACCCACCGCAGGTTTGGATGTGCACGTTGTTGATCCTCCAAACAAGGATGGTTGCCCAGGGCTGCACGCGCAGGACATGGGGATGTCGTTGCCCCAGTCGGAGATGTCCGACACTCCGCAGCATTGAGCCTGCAAACAGACGGAAACACGACATTCAGCTGGGGGGCGTGGCCATCAGTGGTAGCCTCAGTTTATTCTTTTAAGACTATTTTTGAACTGCTGATATCAAATCACCTTAAGAAAAATTATCTCGGAAAGGGGAATTCTGTTTTAAGAGAGCATGATGGCAACAATTATTGTCTAAAGGTGACGTACCCCCAACCCCGTCCCGACATCCCCCCCAAACAACCGTCCTACAGCGTCGTCAGAAAACGATGATCGTGATAATATACCATTGTAATATATTAAACTAGGTGAAATGGGGTAGGGGAGGGGGGGATGTTAGGCTAGGTGGCGCCGTGGCGCTAGCCATTCATCTAAGCATTTTGCCCAGACCCATAACATACGTAAATTCGCCACAATGACCGACATTTGTGCAAAATTAGGCTTTCAAGTTTTTGTAATGATTCATTTGGCGGGAAAATATATTAATACATTTTTTTTAAAACTCCATGCGATACAAATATTACCCTCAGGGCCTGAGAAATGAAATATGTAATAATAAGAGTAATAATACATTTAATTTATAACGCACTTTACATTCGGATCAAATCTCAAAGTGCTACAAAGTAAAAGCAGATAAAAGCAAATAAAATAATAACTAAATAAAAAACCGGACCAAAAAGCAGCAAAGTTAATTAAAGTTATAGGCTCTGCTGAAAAGGAAAGTTTTTAGAAGTAGAAGATGTAGACGCTCTTAAGCTTGTAAACAGTATATAGAAAAAGGCCACAGGAGGTAGCGGTTAGCCTAGCTAGGCTAAAGTCATTCAGACTGATGGTCGTGGAAGAACTTTACATTTTGCTGTAGTCCATCCAGGAGACTCCTCATATCCTCTTCTTCCATGAACTGCTTTGCTAATTCAGAGGAGGCGTCTTCAAGGCTGCTCTTCACCTGCAAGAGGAGAGAGAGCGACGTTAGCATCAAGGTAGCTAAGCAGGGGAAACCAAAGGATCGGAACGGAAACGGAAACCATTCAAATCGATCACGGAAGTTAGATATATATGATCAATTTAATATAAGAGAGAACTTGTCATAGAAGAGTAGAGCGAGTAGACAGCTAGCATGTTCATAGTAGCATTAAGATAAAGATGATTTAATCATCCACGTAGAAATATTTATAGATTAAATAGACAAAAGATGAAGAAATTGTCCGCGTAGACGGACAGATGAGCTTTAGCGCAAAATTTAGCAATACAAACGACATTAGCATCAAGTTTTAGCATCGAGAGAGATGAAGGAACAAAAGGAATGTTTACAATCAGAAAATATTAGCTTGAACAGAGAATATTAGCACTGTGAGAACAAAAAATGTGAAATAATAAGAGGAAAATAAAATATGCAAAAACAGGAAGTGGTTGAATTTGGCGGGAAAGGGGACTTTGTGGCGTTTCAGGTTTGAAAAAAGAAAAAAAAGGGAAGTTTTATAAACTCAGGTTACAATAATCAGCCATAACATTATGACCAACTGCCTAATAATAATGTGTTGGCCCCCTTTTCGCTGCATTGAGGCCTGGACACCTTCAGACATCTGAAGGTCACCACGCCCAAAACTCCACCTCACAATTTTAAACTCATATTGAGCCTTTTGTGGACTTTCCCCGCCATCACCGCCAGTCTTAGCCAAACTTTAAATCGGTATCGTTCTGAGTGACACACAAAAGAGCTGAAATGCTCCAAAGAGTGTGGAGATAAAGACAAAGTGTCGGTGCAGCGAGCAGAAAGCATCAGGCGGGAGGGAGAAGATCGTTAGATCCGCGTTAGCGTGGAGATAAGAGAGCAGGGAGAGAACGATGGCGGTCGAAGACCTCCATTAAACACCATCAGTGTCGAGATAAGAGGGAGCGCTGGGAAAAACAGGGTGAAGATAGGGAGAGAGGAGTTAGTGTGAATCGGTAGACAGATGGACGACCTTGTTGCGTGTGACGATGACGATGATGCCAAAGATCAACATGATGATCATCCCGACCCCCATGAACCCTGCAAACTGGAGACAAGAGACGAAACCCATCAGAGACCCCTGCGTTGCCCACCACAACGTAATCACATCCTTCTCCTCTGCCTCTGCCGAGGTCGGATACGTACGATTTTCAAGGCGAGTTCTTTCTCGGAGCAGCCGGCGAAGATTCCCAAGCAGGAGATGCCGAGGACGCCGATGGCCAACACCCAACTCCACGCAGTGCTAGGACCTCCGACCGCCGACATCTGCTCACAGAAGAAAGAAGAGAGTGTTTCCACGCTCTTCTACCTCATGTCTGGAAAATCAGTTTGATTTCAGGAAAATTTTTATTTTATTTTTGGTTCTTTTGGCTTTTATTGGGAAATGAGTTTGTTTTTTTTTACATTTTTTCTTTCTTTACCCATCATGCTTCCATTTAAACTGTTTTTGCAATTTCTGCTTATTTAAGGGGGAAAACAATTCAATTGAAAGAAAGAAAAAAAAAGTTAAAGTTTGTGATGGAAAGTTTGGTCTGCTCCCCGATGCGATTAGATGTTCTATCTGCAGCTCTGAAAAACTCCGTTCCTGTTTTTGTGCCCGACTATGAGAACGGAAAATCCCCGCCCCCCCTATTCTGCTCCCCGAGCGCCACCCGCCCACCCCGCCCCCCACATACCGTCTGCTCCGCATTAAGCCCGAGCCGAGTCTCGGCGGAATCCTTAGAAGGTCCTTCAAACCGGCCCGTTTCGTAAACGTCTTACTCTGGGCTCGGCTTCTCCCTGGATGAACCCCCGATTGACTTAATGGAGAACATCTGTCTGGATCCGTGACTCACTTACAGCGAATGGGGCGCTGGTTCTGCCAGCAGGCCTCCAGTAATGAGGAGCTACAAAGACACGTTTGGCACCGACCGCCGGCACGAAGAAGACAATGAAAAAGGCGGGAATTCACGTGTCCTGATTGGCTCCAAGGGTCTCCGGTGAGCCAAGACCCTCAAACTGTGGGGCGCTACATGTTAGAGGGGCGCTTGGAGTCCAAAGCAAGGTTCTGACTTTTAGGTCCTTTGTACAAGAAAATGAGTCCCCAGAATGCAACACTCTAAAAAAAAAAAATGACTGCGTGAAAAAGTAAATGTCAACATTAAAAGAAGGAAACATTAAAAACGGTATGTCACGGTGAAGTATCTTGAAGCAACGTAATCAGTCGTTTTTATCATTTATGGTCAGAATATGTGGAAAACCAAGAATTTTACAGTGAGAACAAACACTACGGGTGAAATTAGCTGGAACATACCATAATATCACAAGGAAGTCAAAACCGTAAAGGTGTCATTTCTGTTTAAATGAGAGATTTTAACGGTAAGTAAACTCAAACTTTTAACCATTTTGCCAGAGCATCCCATAATTCCTTCAGTATTACGATGCTGTGAATTTGTGTTTCACCACCATGTAGCTGTAAACAGGTACAAATGATATCTGTTTTTATGCTAATTTACCGTAAAGTCTTGTACTCGGGGACCCCTTTTTTTAACGGTAATATTCTGTCAACTACAGCTCCCAGTATTTTACTGTAAATTAAACAGATTTGTTGTTGTTTGTTGTTTTTTTACAGTGAACTCTGCCCCCACTTATATAGATACAATCCTTCACCATAGTAGGATTCTCGTGCCGTCTCATAGTGCCATCAGGCTTCATGACATCATTCCTGGCCTTTTCTTTTAGAGTTTCCAGTTTGGTCACTTCCTGTTTTATTTTGTAAACGCTCCTCGTGTGTCACATTAAACTTCACACTTCCTGTCTTTCTTTTCTTTCCTGATTTTTTTTGAAAATTAAATTATTATTCACCTGTCCATAATTAGCTAAACTCTCTGTTTTCATCATCTGGACTATTTTATGAATTTGATTTATGAATATGAATGTTATGATTCTCCTGAACAGGAAGTGGTTTTGTGGATGGAGGTGGTGAGGTGTTTACCTGGCTGTTCAGGGCGCTGGCCTTCACCGCCCCGTAGATCATGATACATCCCACGATCTGAGGAAGAGTCACATCAGTTAGTTTCTGGCTTAAGCTAAATGAGAGGCCAGAGTATGGAGGACTAAATGTGCCATAAAAAACAAACCAAAAAAAAAAAAAAAAAAACATGTAAAAAATTATCCCAACCAGAAAAGAAAAATATGTAGGAAATATATTTTTGCTGTAAACCCTCAGATTCTTCCCAAGATATTGTCAAAACTATACTTCTGAAATTCACTTGGAGTTTTATTTTAAATAAATCATTTCATTTGTAGAAAGTTTGTGTCGAATATAATTAGACTGTGTTGGAATATTTTTCACTCTGTAAACATGATGGAACAGAAACTAAATTTATTACTACAGAGCAAAACATTATATCACAGAGGCACTAGAGCCACGTCTTTACATCAGAGGCACTAGAGCCAAGTCGTTACATCAGAGGCACTTGAGCCACGTCTTTACATCAGAGGCACTAGAGCCACGTCATCACATCAGAGGCACTAGAGCCACGTCATTACATCAGAGGCACTAGAGCCACGTCGTTACATCAGAGGCACTACAGCCACATCATTACATCAGAGGCACTAGAGCCAAGTCTTTACATCAGAGGCACTAGAGCCACGTCATTACATCAGAGGCACTACAGCCACATCATTACATCAGAGGCACTAGAGCCAAGTCTTTACATCAGAGGCACTAGAGCCACGTCATCACATCAGAGGCACTAGAGCCACGTCGTTACATCAGAGGCACTAGAGCCACGTCTTTACATCAGAGGCACTAGAGCCACGTCGTTACATCAGAGGCACTAGAGCCACGTCTATACATCAGAGGCACTAGAGCCACGTCGTTACATCAGAGGCACTAGAGCCAAGTCTTTACATCAGATGCACTAGAGCCACGTCGTTACATCAGAGGCATTAGACCCACGTCGTTACATCAGAGGCACTAGAGCCCTGTCATGACATCACAGAGTGGATCGTGGGTCATTACGCTGCCGCCCCCTTGACTCTGCTGCGTTTGTTAACATTAATTATCCACAAGATGTCAGACAGTCACAGATAGTAACTTCCTCATTCATGTCGGTTTTTTCAGGACACAATCAGCTCTCATGGATTTTATGGCTTTTATGTCCTCATGGAAAATCCACAGGGGAAATTCAAAACGGCTGCGCATGCCGTTGAATAAACACAGTCTTTTTTTATAGCTGTAAACGTGGGCAACCGTTTTACAGTTGGCAGAAATTTGCATCTCATTTTTTCTGCGTGATCATTTTTTTCCAACAATCTCTCGGGGGAAACTTTAGGCGAACATCAGCGGAGGACGAAACTAGTGGTTCTGATAAAAGACCTGCAACATTAAAGTTTTCTTCTTGCGTTTCTTTGACATTTGAGGGGAAGTTGATTCGCTCCAGACACGATGATGTCATCATGTTGACAGAATGCAGTTGTTTTTATTTTCTCACAAACACACTCAAATATTCTTTTATCCTTCATTTGCAGGAGAAAACGCTCTGTTTTCTATTTGCAGCAGTGCATGCTGGGGTTTGTATTTCCTGCTTTTAATTGTTGCTCTCGGCCACCAGAGGGAGACATAGTTCCAGAAACGTAACATTTTCTCTGTGGCGCTTCAATCAACTGAAGACTCCGACAAAATATACATTTTAAACAAACTACTTACCATTATATTTAATTCCATTAATTACTTTCTAGTAATTTGATGCAATTTAGCCTGATTGTGTGTTTATATATATATATATATTTATGTATAAAAAATCCCATCTCATATTGCTTTACAAAATCAACAAAATATAAGCATAGAATTAACTTAAATATTGAAATTCCAAACACAATAATCCAGTTAAAGTTGCATAAAATGAGCAGGAAAATGAAGAGGTTGATTAGTGTTGGTCCCATAAACAAGAAAAAGGGTGTGGCTTTGCTTTTTTTTTTTATTAACTCTTCATACCGCTCTTATCGAACATACTTGCTGCTTTTTTTTTTTTTTTTACGGAAGATTCTTGGATGAAAATGGATTTTTGGAAAAGTCAAATGTGAAAAACGAAAACAAGACTCCTTTAAGAGCTCATGTTACTTTTCTTTTTTTTCTTTGCTCGGAGCTGGGAAAAAATTCCCAGAAAGGAAAGAAAACCTCATTAGAGAGAACAAAAGAGGTTATGTGGGGGGGGGCTGGTGGGCTGGTGGGCTGAAATATGAAGCCACAGATACGGAGAACTTTCTTCTCTGTCGTCGTTCCTTTTTTTTTCTTTTTTTCAAATTCTTACCATTGTACGGGAAATGTTTACTACTTGCATGTAAAACTGTGTTAAACCTCCAACAACATGCAGAAATCATAAGAAATTCACGTTTGAATTGCCATTTGAATACATTCTGTTCATTTATGTGTCATTATTTTTGAAGCCTTTTTGGAACTAAATCCTTTTTTTTTAAAGTCCATTTCACAACTTTTTTCTAAATAGAAATAAAAAAAAAAGAAGTTTTTTTTAATTCTATAATTCCTCTAAAAGAGTTTAAAAAACACAAATAAAATATTTATACACTGGAATGTTTCTCCTTCCACAAACTTTATGTCCTTTTTTGTCTTTTGCTGCAAACACATGTCAAAAATAAACCCAAAGAAATGGTGATAAATGGATAAAAATGATTCTGTACTTACTGCAAAAAGCACGTTGAAGAAGACGAAGAGGCATTTGAGGCATCCGTTTATTTTTCCCATCTTTGGAGTATTTTTCTTTTTCAGGCTCTTGAGGATGAAGAAGAAGAAGAAGAAGTCAACGGTTGTCTGAGAGAGTGACGCTGTGCTGAAGAGTGCGCTGAGATTAACTGGCTGCTGAGTGAAGGTGAGTGTAGAGCTACGACACACAGATCTGCTCTGCAGCCAGAACCTAACCTGCTGGACGAGCTTCGCCGGATGTGGAGATCTGCAGTTAAGCTCAATGAGGAAGACTATCTCCTCACACTCTCACCGCTCTATCATCACCTTCTCCTGCTTCACAACCTGGGCCCCTCAATCGGTGGTCAGCTGTTCCCGATCAGGTCGCCTCATCATCCACTCAGGTCCAAACCTTCATCAGCTGCTGCCTTTAAAACGTCCCTCTGCCTCCATTTGGTAGCAATTAAATCCAGCAGGTCTGGATTTAAGGTTTTGAATGACATCATTGAGGCAGTTGATAGCAAGAAAACAATAATAAATAAAGTTATGAAACAATTTTCATAAAGATTTTAACATTTTTAAGACATTTTAATTGACTTCTCAAAAGTGTTTGATCCCGTCGATGTTGGTGTCAGAACCAGCAGCATCTGGGTTTGTAAACTTTATCTCTCTGTTCAGGTGGCTAGTTATCACTTCCTCTTTCCTCTCAGTGTAAAAGGGCCTGCCCCAAGGTTCCGTGTTGGGACCAATTCTATTCTCCATTTATATTAATAAGCTTTGTGAAAACTTTAAAAAATGCTACGTATCACCTTTACGCTGATGACGCCGTTATTTATTGCCGTGCTCCATCTGCAAAAACTGAAACTGGATTTAAATACAGAGTTCAAAAAAAAAAAATCTCCCAAATATTTTAACATGTAAAAAAAACATAATAATTTAAAAATCTAATTAATCTCAAGTTCCAAGGATCCGGGTTTTCGTATGGGCCACTTGTCTTTTAAGCCCCTTATAACCATTCTGGTCTCCGAGCTCAAGATGCAGCTGGGCTTCTACTACAGAACCAAGTCCAGCTCCTTGGATCGTCGACCTTCTTCCTCTGCTTGAACATGTAAAAAAGATACTTGATCTCAACGGGAAATCTCCTGGTTCCATCTAGTCCTTGCAGATCCGTCGGCTTCATCGTTCACCACCACCAGATTCCAAGAGGGAGGGATGAAAGTCTGGACCAGAACCCACTGAGATGCTTGATGTTTTTTTGTTTGTTTGTTTGTTTATTTGTTTTCTATGATGAAAACACAATGTGGGATAATTAGCAATTCATTGATTCATTTTAATTCCGGTGCATTTTTTATTTTAAAAATGAATTAGAGTTTTTTTATTTAAACTCTCATGTTTTTGTTTTTATTTATTTTAGATTAGATCGGCAGTAACACTGATTTATTTTTTCGTTTTTTAATGAAAAACACCGACTTGTTTTTTGATTTAAACATAGAAATAACCGTAAAACTATATATATATATATATATATATATATATAAATAAAACGCGACAGAAGGAGAAGTTTTATTATAGAAGTTATGCTTATAACTTCATCTTAAAAAGAAATACATTGGAGAAGAGATGGACAAAAAAAAAGAAGGAAATATTTCTTTTTCACAAAGTCTTGAAAAGAACAAAGAGCCTGAAAAAAAACCCCAACATGGACAAATGAGGGTTGAATCCGCGCTGCTGCGTCCCTCTGTCCTCTCTATGTGCTCTGGATCTATGAAGTGTTTACCACGGCCCTGATGGAGGCGACCACACCCCCTTACGCCCACCCCCTCAGGGAGTGTGTGCGAAGGTAAGGCTTCCTCCTTCCCGCGGATCTCCGAGACCCAAAAAAAAAAAAACGTGTGGCGGTCAGAGGAGAAAAGAAAAACAACACGCTGCCTGTCCTCCTACCGCGGCCCCCCGAGGGGCGAGGGGCGGGAAAAACCAGCCGTCAAGTCCAAAGTCTGAGCTGAAGGTCAGAGAAAAAAAGAGTGGAGGGGGAGGGGGTTGGGGTTGGGGTTGGGGGGTTTGGAGCAGAACCGTTGGGGGAGACACGCCCCCCCCCAACGAATCCTCAAAGTGTAAGTGAGGAAAGGCAGATGTTGAGGAGGAGATGTGTAAACAGTGCAGATCCTAAAATAAGAAGAGGAAGAAGAAGAAAAAGAAGAAGAAGAAGAGGAAGAGGAAGAAGAGGATAATATTCATGAGGAATATTACATCAGAGCAGTCTGGTTTACTGTAGCAGGTTAACTCTGCTTTTAACCCCGCCCCCCTTTCCCCGGGTCCCAATCCGACCTGAAGTGACCCCCGTTCCAGCGCCACCAGGTGCCTCGTCTCACTCTCTGTTCTCCTGAAAGACCGGTTCTGTGTCACCAACCAACAAACCACACTTTCAGACGAAGCATTAGCAGACATGAGCGGCTGCAGAGACGGACTTTTCATTCTCACCGGTTCAGAGTGGATCACCATGTCAGTCAGGCGCCGAGGAGGAACCTTCAGCGTCAGGTCTCATAGTGTTCTCCTGGTGTCTCATAGTGTCCTCCTGGTGTTTCATAGTGTTCTCCTGGTGTGTCATAGTGTTCTCCTGGTGTCTAATAGTGTTCTCCTGGTGTGTCATAGTGTTCTCCTGGTGTGTCATAGTGTTCTCCTGGTGTCTAATAGTGTTCTCCTGGTGTCTAATAGTGTTCTCCGTGTGTGTCATAGTGTTCTCCTGGTGTCTAATAGTGTTCTCCTGGTGTGTCGTAGTGTTCTCCTGGTGTCTCATAGTGTCCTCCTGGTGTTTCATAGTGTTCTCCTGGTGTCTCATAGTGTCCTCCTGGTGTTTCATAGTGTTCTCCTGGTGTCTAATAGTGTTCTCCTGGTGTGTCATAGTGTTCTCCTGGTGTCTCATAGTGTCCTCCTGGTGTTTCATAGTGTTCTCCTGGTGTGTCATAGTTTTCTCCTGGTGTCTAATAGTGTTCTCCGTGTGTGTCATAGTGTTCTCCTGGTGTCTAATAGTGTTCTCCTGGTGTGTCGTAGTGTTCTCCTGGTGTCTCATAGTGTCCTCCTGGTGTCTCATAGTGTTCTCCTGGTGTCTAATAGTTTTCTCCTGGTGTTCTCCTGGTGTCTCTTAGTGTTCTCCTGGTGTCTCATAGTGTTCTCCTGGTGTCTAATAGTGTTCTCCTGGTGTCTCATGGTGTTCTCCTGGTGTCTCATAGTGTTCTCCTGGTGTCTCATAGTGTTCTCCTGGTGTGTCATAGTTTTCTCCTGGTGTCTAATAGTGTTCTCCTGGTGTGTCATAGTGTTCTCCTGGTGTCTAATAGTGTTCTCCTGGTGTCTAATAGTGTTCTCCTGGTGTATCATAGTGTTCTCCTGGTGTCTCATGGTGTTCTCCTGGTGTCTCATAGTGTTCTCCTGGTGTTCTCCTGGTGTCTCTTAGTGTTCTCCTGGTGTCTCATAGTGTTCTCCTGGTGTCTAATAGTGTTCTCCTGGTGTCTCATGGTGTTCTCCTGGTGTCTCATAGTGTTCTCCTGGTGTCTCATAGTGTTCTCCTGGTGTATCATAGTGTTCTCCTGGTGTGTCATAGTTTTCTCCTGGTGTCTAATAGTGTTCTCCTGGTGTGTCATAGTGTTCTCCTGGTGTTTCATAGTGTTCTCCTGGTGTCTAATAGTGTTCTCCTGGTGTGTCATAGTGTTCTCCTGGTGTTTCATAGTGTTCTCCTGGTGTCTCATAGTGTTCTCCTGGTGTCTAATAGTGTTCTCCTGGTGTGTCATAGTGTTCTCCTGGTGTCTCATAGTGTTCTCCTGGTGTCTCATAGTGTTCTCCTGGTGTGTTATAGTGTTCTCCTGGTGTTTCATAGTGTTCTCCTGGTGTCTAATAGTGTTCTCCTGGTGTGTCATAGTGTTCTCCTGGTGTTTCATAGTGTTCTCCTGGTGTCTCATAGTGTTCTCCTGGTGTGTTATAGTGTTCTCCTGGTGTGTCATAGTTTTCTCCTGGTGTGTCATAGTTTTCTCCTGGTGTCTCATAGTGTCCTCCTGGTGTCTCATAGTGTTCTCCTGGTGTCTAATAGTGTTCTCCTGGTGTCTCATGGTGTTCTCCTGGTGTCTCATAGTGTTCTCCTGGTGTGTCATAGTTTTCTCCTGGTGTCTAATAGTGTTCTCCTGGTGTCTAATAGTGTTCTCCTGGTGTGTCATAGTGTTCTCCTGGTGTTTCATATTGTTCTCCTGGTGTCTCATAGTGTTCTCCTGGTGTCTAATAGTGTTCTCCTGGTGTGTCATAGTTTTCTCCTGGTGTGTCATAGTTTTCTCCTGGTGTCTCATAGTGTTCTCCTGGTGTCTCATAGTGTTCTCCTGGTGTCTAATAGTGTTCTCCTGGTGTCTAATAGTGTTCTCCTGGTGTGTCATAGTGTTCTACTGGTGTCTAATAGTGTTCTCCTGGTGTCTAATAGTGTTCTCCTGGTGTCTAATAGTGTTCTCCTGGTGTGTCATAGTTTTCTCCTGGTGTCTAATAGTGTTCTCCTGGTGTCTAATAGTGTTCTCCTGGTGTGTCATAGTGTTCTCCTGGTGTTTCATATTGTTCTCCTGGTGTCTCATAGTGTTCTCCTGGTGTCTAATAGTGTTCTCCTGGTGTCTAATAGTGTTCTCCTGGTGTCTCATGGTGTTCTCCTGGTGTCTCATAGTGTTCTCCTGGTGTCTCATAGTGTTCTCCTGGTGTGTCATAGTTTTCTCCTGGTGTGTCATAGTGTTCTCCTGGTGTTTCATATTGTTCTCCTGGTGTCTAATAGTGTTCTCCTGGTGTCTAATAGTGTTCTCCTGGTGTCTCCTAAGGCGCGTCTTAAAACGATGAAGATGTACAAAAGTCATGAAATCTGATGATGATGATGATGATGATGATGAGTCTCTGAAGAGCTTCACCAGGATCCTGTGGGCCAATCAGATTCCGGAGGTCCCGAGGGGCCGAGGAGCGGGGGAGCTCCTTGCATTAGTCAGGAATGTACAAGTCTGTGCTCGGAGCGGCTGGGATTTACGAGAATCATTATCCAGAGAGTTTTATTAGAGGAAACCAACATTCCTTCCTCACTTCCACGCTCCAAACTTCAGGCAGGAAAACAAAACGCTGACACACAAAAAAAAAGGAACATCTTTTAAACGTGTGAACCAGTAAGACGGCGAACGAGGGTCCAGAGCTGTGGGCGGGACTTAAGCGAAATACTCGGGATAATACAGCAATCCCTGTACGTGCGCTCAGAAGGGGCGGGGCTTAAATTAGAAGTAGGCGGGGCTTGACGAGGAAATTGTTCAGGAAAGTCCATATTTATCACCTCTGTCGAAATGTCCGACTTGTTCGGTTCAGTCGGTTTGTTGGACAGTTAGCGGCAGTGGACGGAACTCTTTCGCTCCTTAAAAGGTTCGCAACAAATTTGCGCGAAAAAGAAAAAAATTCTTATAAGATTTTAAAAAGCACAGAAATTCTTTCAATGTACAATAAAAGTGCAATAATTAGAAATATTGAATATTTTAAAAATGTAAATGAAAGTCGACACTTGGTGATAATTCCGTCCTTTCACTTTCACGAGTTTTCTCCGAACTCTAAATTTCCTTAAATCATAATTTCATTTTTTTTTTTTTTTCACTTCATTTCCCTTTAAAAAAAAAAATTTAGGCTTCCTCTTGAAATTCAAATAAATTTGTTTTTGTTTTTTTTTACGAGGATTTTTTTTGGATATTTAAAAACCCCGACATTACATTTTTTGAAAAAATGGTTTCACAACCGCCTTCCGCTCTGAAGAAACCCGATGGAAAGTTTCACCCTCAAGAGTTTTGTGTCAGTAGCGGTGAAGGTTTTAAAGTTCATCTGAAAACACGTGACAGGACATCAAAGTAGGTCGAGTGTCGGGAACCTGTGGTTGCTATTCAGAGGAGATACCTTCATATCTCCGCCTAACAGGACGAAGAGGCGGCGCCGGCTGTTGTGACCATCTGTTGATTCAACGCTCGATTCTGATGCAACCGCAGAAAATCTTTGCAAGCCATAACTTTAGATAAAAAACCCAGCGCTACTTTATGTGTTTGTCGTCTGAAAAGCATTGTGGGAAAGTTAGAAACCATTTTTAAACAAGAAAAGCGAACCATTTCTTTTTAGGATCTTTGAAAGACTGAAAACGTATATTCAGCATTTTTGAATGGACCTCAAGCTTCACGCATTAGCTTATCTAGCTGAGTGCTATTAGGTTGGCTAACGTTGCTGACATTTGTGTAGTGAGACTGTGTTGTTCGGTAAACTTACCTTAAATGCTAACAGTTGTCGATCACTCCGAGCGGCGTTATTTCGGCTAACTTTAGCTGAGGTTATCAAGCCGTTAGCGAGGCCAAGTTGCGTAGTAATCAGACCACAAATGCTAACATTAGCTATTCAGACTCCGAGGCATTTATTTGGCTTACATTAGCAAAGGTTTAGTTAGTTAGCGAGGAATGCTAGTGTTAGATAAGACTCAAGTAAGCTAAGGTAAAGTTAGCGAGGCTGTTTTGTTTGGTTAAATTCATTATAAATGCTAATGCTAGCTTCATCATCATCATCATCAGGCTAGTCGGAACTGTGATGGCCACTTTGCCACAGTTTGACCGTTTAACGGTGGTACTCTCCCCCGTGACCAGGGCTTTGAACCCCCCCCCATGAGGGCGTCTTCAAGCCCTTGACCCAACCAGGCCTCTTGCCTTTCCAACCAGCCCTTCCTCATACCCCCCCAAAAAAAGCCACTGGGACCAGCTCTGACTGTCTTCACCCATTTGTCATTGAGTTATGAGGGGGTTCTTGGGACCGGGCTCTTCGGTTACTGGAGCTCATTAGGATTCTGAGAGCAAGCCGGGAAATGAAAATGTCTCGGTACGAGAGGAGGGTTCGCTCGATTCAAATCGGATTAATCCTCCAGGAAGCAGGAGGAACTCAACGGATTCCGCGGATTAATCGAATCTGATGTCCGTCCCCGGTCGGCCGCGGTCTAGCATGGGCTTCGTCCCTCAAAACATTTACATTTAAATGACACGAGAACGCTTTTAACTAGAGTGGTTTTGCTCTGATCGGGTTCCTCCTCCTTCAGCCGTGATCTGATTTTCAAGCAAAGTCTGGATTTTTGTCACGCAAAAGTTACATCGTGGTCATGCGTCCTTTTTGATGGAGCAGCCGGTCGTAGCAAATGACTCAAATATTATTCTATTAGAACTGCTAAAAGGATTCTCTTCTTATCAGCAAACAAAAGAATGTCCCAGGGATCTGACCTTGGGGACCATGAAGGTCAACAGGAATTCCATTTGAGGCATTTTTTTTCCCCTGTGGTTATCGCGTGAAGACATTTAAACGCAGTAGCTTAACCTCAACCAGGTAAAGGTAAAAGTCTACCTCGACAAAAAGAGAGTCTAACCTCAAACAAAATCATGGGGCATTCCTCCTCTGGGGACAATCGTAGCCTACGACGTCCCTGCCCTCAGATGTTACCTCCATAATTCCGATGGTACTTTTTTTTCTTGATCGAAAGAACTCGTGAATGGCTTACATCAAAGATAATAGCTCTACCTTATGGGGATCATCCAACCCTATGGGGACCATGACAAGCTAGGATGTGTCTTTTCCCGTTCAGGGGTTAAAGAAATAGTCACCATATTTGAAGATAAAAGGTTATCCTTAAGGCCCTCCCCAAAGTTAATCGTGTTACCTTGTAAAAAATCACGATGGTCTATCCTCTGGGGACCATGATAGGCTGGGATGTCTCTTCCCCCAGTTAGGTGCTAAAAAAAAAAGTCACCATATTGTAAAAACCGAAAGATGTCTTCAGCGCGCACCTCAGGGATTACAGTTCTACCTGGTCAGTGGATCGTCGGGATCCATCCTCTGGGGGCCATGAATCCTCGTGTTACAATCGATGGTCTTCTGTCGGGTAGAAATAAATGTATCTGCAAATCAGAGAGCAGCAGCACGAACAACGTCGTTAGCAGAGGTTTTAATGGCGGAGGCCCGTAATGGGGTCCATTAGGAGGCAGAGGAGGGCCGCAGACTAAAGGGAGTCAGAATCCTGGCAGGAAGACTCCACTCTGACCACCCGACCCACTCATTGGCTCTCTGGGGGGGGGGGGGGCGACACCTATCATAGAAGCGGTGTGGATGAATCATCCTGTGTCGGGGGCCGAGAAGCAAACATGCATGACTCATGGATGCTTTTAACCTTTTTAACCTCTCAAACAGGAACCGTTTTATGACGGGGTCTCTCGCTTCTTTCCTTCATCACTCAGCGAAGGTCAGTTTCCATGTGAGAGTCAGAGAAGGGAAAGTTCCTTTCTGGTTTTGTGTGGAGCAAATAAAGACATGAAATATACACCGAATATGCAAAGGTCAAGTTTGAAAACATCCTTTTATTCGCAGAACCAAAACCAATCTCTGGGTCACCAATTGGGTCTGTGTAAAAGAGGCTCCGCCCCCTATGAAAACTACATCCTAATAACAGACAAAATGTATTAAGAACTGGTTCCAGTTCTTTTCGGGGGGGAAAAAACACAAATCAACCAGGGACATAATGAAGAGAGATGCTTCCACGCGTTTACGGCCGGATCCGATTCAAGCCCCTGTGGTGCTGTTCACACACCGTATCATCTCTGAAGGGCCGCCATGCAAGAAGATCAGCTTTGAGACACATTTGGCGTGAAAATGTTCCTCCCAGCCTCCTTTTCTCTCGAACCAGTCGGCCGCCTCAGGGTTCTGACCGTCAACCGGCTCCGGTCAACCCGTTAGAGTTCAGCTCCGCCGTTTGGTTGAGCTGGTTTTATCTCTTATGAGAAAATGTGACTGGCCCGGTTTATAATTTGACCCAGTTGCAACCGGTATATGCCGGAAACAGTAAGGGGCCGAGGACGGCGCCCTGGGCGACACCCAAAGTCAAAGTTGTCCCGGGGGCGATCCTACTTGAAAAGAAGGATGTCAGAACTTATCAGATAGAATGATGTCACTTTATTCAACCAGACAAAGGTGAGGCGAGGGGACGCGTCCGGGTTTGGGGGGCTGCGAATCGCATCTCTGCTGTTTTGCAGATGACGTGGTTCTGTTGGCGTCGTCGGTCGGCGGTCTTCAGCAGAACTGGACCGGTTTGCGGCTGAGGAACCCGTTAGGAGCCGCGGGATGAGCCGGAGAGTGCTGCTGTTGAGAGGGACATTTGGGAACGCCCGCTGCCGACAAACTCTACGACCTTTTACGCCTCACTCGGTCAAATCCAACTTCCTGTGACGATAAAACCATCTCCGGTAGATGTCTGCTTCCTGTTGTCTTCACTCCGGCCCGCTGACTCGTTCTGGACGGGTTCTGCTCAGACACTTATCTCCTCATCCTCTGGTCTACGGCTGCGGCCCACCAGACGTCTCTTCTCCTTAAATGTGTCTGAGAGGAAGCGAGGAGAGAGGAGCCGCTGGTTTATGACGTCTCTCGCCGGACGCCACGAAGGAGACAATCGATCAGTCAGCTGATCTCAGAGCGGAACCAACGGGTCCGGAGGGAAGTTCCGCCTCGGCGCCGGCTCTAATGGCTTAATCTCCAGGGTGATGGGAGAAGCTGTCCTCCACACTCCCAGAGAACATCTGAACATCTTCAGCTCTGCCTCCTGTCTTCTGGTCAGAACCTCCACCTCTTTTCTTAACCTAGAGCTTCCTTTCCCAGATCTTCATCATGTGGCTCCTCATCACCTCCTTCCTACCTCTGGAGCTGCAGCAGCTCCAGAACATCAGAACATCAGCCTTGTTGTTGGAAACTGATAAGAGGAAACTTTTGCCGCGGCCCCTCAGGCATCAACAATCCAGTTGGAGATTGTTCGACGCGATCTGGAACCTCCTCCGAGGACGGACGCTCGCGGAGACGTCTCCAGGATCTCCTCACGGGCGTGTCTGTGTTTGCAGCTCGCTGACCTCTGACCCTCTCCTGCTGTTTGTTGGTTTGTCAGGAGAACCAGTGGGAGTCTCTGCCTTTACCATAGTGTTTAATCGGACTGCACTCGGCTCACCTCTCTTTTTGGAGGAGGAGCGGCGAAGGGAGGGGGGAGGAGCTTGAGATCACATGGAGCAGGGATCTCAAGCTCCTCTGTAATTTGAGGTAGGACACGAGATTAACCGTCACTGTGGAGAACAAAAAGATAAGCGGAGAGAGGGTCCGCTGACACGGGGCCGCAGAGAGGAGCTGCCCTTCCCTCAGCTGAGAAAACACAGATCCATCCCATAATCTAATGGTGGCGGAGCAGTTCCCCTCTGTTTTATTAATCTCAACGGCCATCATGACTGCAGTTCAAAGCAACACACACATACACACACATACACACACATACACACATATACACACACATACACACACATACACACACATACACACACATATACACACATATACACACACAAACACACACACCAACACACACACATACACACACATACACACACATACACACACACATACGCACACATACACATACATATACACACATATACACACATATACACACATACACACACATACACACACATACACACACATATACACACATATACACACATATACACACATATACACACATACACACACATATACACACATATACACACACAAACACACACACCAACACACACACATACACACACATACACACACATACACACACACATACGCACACATACACACACACCAACAAACACACATACACACACATATACACACATACACACACATAAAAACACAAACATACACACACACATACACACACATATAAAAACACACACACACACACACACACACACACATAAAAACACACGTATACAAAAACACACATACACACATTAACACACACAATCACAGAAACAGACACACACACATACACACATACACACAAAGGGTTAAAGGTTATAGGTTAAAGGGTTTCATTTCCTGCCATTAATCCCAATCCGTCCCATTTTGTCCCGTTCTGTCCCAGTAATCCCATAAAACACTTCAACCTGTAAACCTGTAGAGGCCGGGGCATCGGACCCGATCTTCTGGATCGGGTCCACTTAGCCTCTGCCGACAACTTCGATTACGAGGGTGTTCGATTCTTTTCATTGACGAAAACTGACCCGGATCCGAGTCATACTCCATATCTGGTGATCCAGAATAATTCAATTTAGTCACATTGAGTCAAGTTAATTGTATTTATAAAACACCAAATCAGAACAAAAGTACTTTCCATAAAGACCCGGTCCAAGAAAAATTCAGGACTGTCAGAACGAAAAACAACGTTATGACGTTGTTTGGATCAGACGGTGACCTCAAAGGTTCTGGAGGTAGATCCTGAAGAGAACCACCGGAAGTGAAATATTCTAGATTAACTTTAGAACCTCAGATTCCAGATTCTAGGTTTTAGGTTTAATGATCCAGGAGCACCTTACTGGTTCTGCTGCCCTCAGGTCCCGGGGACCTAAGAGGAGGTTTGGGTTCTTCGGTTCCTGCGGTTCTGTCTCACACCAGCAAGATATCTTTTTCATTTTGTTGACTTTGAGATGATCACCAGAAACTGAGGAAGTCAGATTTGGCTGACGGAGTTTAAAGACTGACTTCCTGTCTGGACTTCACGGCCGGTTTTTAGTTTCCACTCTGAGTTTTAACTTTCATTTTCTGGGAATCGAAAGACGTTACTTCCGGAAGATACGGATTGAGACGTTTGATTGAAAAACCTGTTTGTGATTTGAGGGCGTAAAAGTTCCAACTGTTGCTCACACACACCTACACACACATATGAACACACATACACACACACAAACACAAGGCTTGAAGGGAGGCTGGAGGGGCTTCAGAGACTTATTGGGACCACCTGCTAGTAGGACATTACAGTAATAATGTCTGGAAGTAACAAATGCATGAACCAACTTTTCTGCATCTTTTTGTGACAGAATGTCGTATTTTAGAAATATTGCGCAAATGAAAAAAGGCGGTCCTAGAAATCTGTTTAATGTGGGGGTCAAAGGTCATATCCTGATCAAAGATAACTCCCAGGTTCCTCACATGGTGCTGGAGGTCAAGGTCATACCATCCAGAGTAGTTACCTCCTCAGATAAATGGTTCCTAAGGTGTTTGGGTCCCAACACAATAACTTCACTTTTATCTGAATTTAATAATAAGACGTTTCAGGTCATCCAGGTCTTAATGTCTTTGAGACACGCCTCTAAATTATATAAGTGATTAGATCCACCTGGTTTCATTGATAAGTACAGTGGTGTGTCGTCTGTATAACAGTGAAAGTTTATGGAGTGTTTCCTGATAATGTTTCCTAAAGAAGCAAATATAGTATGAATAATATTCACATTATATTAACTATCAATTATTATTTAATATTAATTATATTAAGTGACTATATATAAAATGACTGTGAATAATTTATAAAACGTAGCTATGAGCTTTTTCTACTTTCTATAAAACTGGTCTGTCACTCTGATTGTAACACCGTTTTAGATTTATCCATTAATCCCATTCTGTCAAATTTTTAAACCATTTTAATAATGATGATATAATAATACATTTAATTTATAATGCACTTTACATTTGGATCAAATCTTTGTCCCATTCTGTCCCATTTTGTCCGTCTGACGCTCGTTCATTCACTCTGAGTTTTAACTTTCATTTTGTGGGAATCAAAAGCCGTTACCTCCTGAAGGGGCAGTTTTATCTTTCACAGCAGGGTGAGATGTCTGACTTTTGAGGAAAGAGTGGAGGATCTTTGATTCTCTCTGAGTTCTTCCAGCCTTCCTTTATGAGATTAACTTTTAGTTTTGAATCAAATACATGATATTATATTACATTATTTTACATTATATTATGTCAGATTATCTTATATGATATTATCATTATATTATATTATATGGAAAACGTTGAACAGACGCCAACTTCAGGGAATTTTCATCAATTCATTCATTATAGAGTCCCACAGAGCCAAAACATTATGTCACAGAGGCACTAGAGCCACAACACTATGTCACAGAGGCACTAGAGCCACAACATTATGTCACATAGGCAATAGAGCCACAACATTACATCACAGAGGAACTAGAGCCACTTTTTTGCAGGATCTGGGGGTCGTCAATTCACCCACACTACAGGATGGAGAACCCATGCAGACACGGGGAGAACATGCAACCTCCTGTTTACCTGCGTGCGGAATGAATTTCAGACAGTCAGACAGACCCCCCCACCCCCCCCCCCTGAATGAGCTGGAGAGTGTTGTTTAGGAGGGGAACGTCTGGAATACCTAGATGGCACCATCTGTTGTCTCCACGGAGAGGAGCTGCCTTCTCTTCAGATTCCAGGAGGTTATCTGGTCTCAACAAGGACCGGGTGATGAGTGACGGGTTCTTCAGCCGCCTCTCCGGGTCAACTGATACCATCCAGAGCCGAGCTGTGGAGAGCTGAACCAGCAGAGCGGAACTTTGGTCTTATAATAGTATTATCTTATCATACATTTATTTATAGTGTATTTTTTTCAATTTAGAGAGAATGAAGCCTTGAAGTTATCTTTAGTCAGCAACGAACAGGAAGTCCAGCAGATGCCTCTGCAAAAGACAGGAAGTTTCATTTCTTATTAATCGTGGATCTGAAAAGTCGGGGAAATTATGGAATCAACTTAATCGCCGCAACGTCCGCCGAAGATCCTTCGTGTTAACGCCATGACTCCAAAACTGTTTCACGGATCACTTTCAGAAGTTACAGTTTTGGGTCAATAGTTTCTCAACCATTGATCGGATTTAGTCCAAATTTACCTTATATAGTAATAATAATAATAATAATAATAATAATACATTTCATTTATAACGCACTTTACATTTGGATCAAATCTCAAAGTGCTACAAAGTAAAAGCAGATAAAAGCATCAATAAAATAATAAAATAATAACTATATAAAAGCCTGACCAAAAAGCATTAATGTTAATTAACGTTATAGGTTCTGCTAAAAAGGAAAGTTTTAAGGTCTTTTTTAAATGTGTCAGTCGTCTGTGGAGCCCTGAGATGGTCAGGGAGGGCATTCCACAGACGAGGGGCAGCAGAACAGAAGGCCCGATCACCCATGGTGCTGAGCTTAGTCCGGGGAAGGAGGAGGCGGTATGAGTGGGTAGAACGGAGGGATCGTGTTGAGGTCAGTGGGGTGAGTAGTTCTTTCAGGTAGGGGGGGGGGCGTTACCATGGATACACTGGTGAGAGAGATCTTATAATCAATCCTGGTGGAGATGGGAACCAATGAAGGGAATGAAGAACGGGGGTGATGTGTTCGTGTTTACGAACTCTCATCAGGATCCTTGCAGCACTGTTAACTGATGATATGAATCATCTGTTAGAGATTTATCTTGTATCTGCTGTAGTTTTTACTGTAGGTGTTCATATTTCACTCACTTAGGGGTTATTCTTTGCCCCCCAAAAAAGTTATCTGACTATTATCTCATGACCATTTGCCCAATTATGCCAAAATTGTCTCATATGAGAGATCTATCTAAAGTATGTATTGTTTTCTCTAATATTTCCTATTTTACTCGCTAGGGGGGGGCTTTTGGTGGACAACACTAGTTCCTGAACTCAGAAGAACTAGTTAACTGTATTTATCTTCATCAGATCACTGTGGGATCTGATCCTAGAACAGACTGCTGACCCCAGAGAAATAGTTAGGTTGAGTCAATATGGACTTATTAATCAGGGGTATTGCTGGTACAACACAGGGGATGGGTAGCTTTTCAGGGATATACCCTCGCCGTTGGGGACGACCGTGTAGGACTAATTTTATTCATTCATTCATTTTTTTTTATGTTTTTAATTTTATTAATTCATACATTTTATAAATTTTGTAAATTTTAAAAATGTTATTAGTCTTTTACTTTTTTAATTTTTTTAATTTTTTTAATTTTTAAATTTTTTTATTTTATTTTATTTTTTTTATTTTTATTTATTTTATTTTTTTTTAATTGTTTTATTTTATTTTATTTTATTTATTTTTTTTAATTGTTTCAATTAAACAAAAAATGTATATATATACCTGGCATCTAACTCCTGATTGACAGCAGCCTTGGTTCCTCCTACTGACCAATCCGAGAATAAGATTGGCTCATATCTGAAGGACCTCCTCCTCGACTCAAAGAATGAAAGCAACGCTCAAACTCTGAGGTTTTACAGCCGGTGGAGATTCTTCTGCTGATTCTGGAACAAAAGAAGAATCAAGCCTTGAACGACTCCCACCAGAGTAATTCCCACCAAGGCCGAACACTCCCGCAAGTTTGTTATGCTTTCCTGACAATGACCCGCCCCTCCAACAAGGCTAGAGCAAACACCTCAGTAGTTCATCAGAGGAAAAAAGACGAGTATTTATAGAAAAGGAACCCATTCTGATTCCTTTATCGGAATGGGTTCTTCCCTCTCAAACAACAACCAACCAGCCGCCTCAGGTAGAAGTCACCTTTCAACTACCACGTCGAAATCTGGACCGCTGTCGGTCACCGCCGCTAAAACTGGGGATTTTTGGGGGCCGAGAATGAGTTTTTCGGCCGGTGGGTACGGCCCATGAAAACCTCCGTGGCAGCAGTCCATAGTATAAACAGCAAACTGACGGAACTAATTATGTGACGCACATCTCGTGAGTTCGTACAAAGTATGCATGCAGCAGGACTTTGAGGTTTCCCACAGATCCGGTCCAGCCTAACGGGCACGAATGTACGAGGCTTCATGCCTACTTCATCTGTAGGGAATAAAATGTTTCATCACACACTGCAGGATTGAGTTAAGACTCTCGTGCCGGAGGGATCCAGAACGCACCGCTTCATGTGATCTCTGGAGAAAGGGGCGTAAACAAAATGAGTGATGCGACCTATCCTTCGTTACTATGTGTGAGTAATCTGTTACTATGTGTGAGTAATGTGTGAGTAATCTGTTACTATGTGTGAGTAGTCTGTTACTATGTGTGAGTAATCTGTTACTATGTGTGAGTAATCTGTTACTCTGTGTGAGTAATCAGTTACTATGTGTGAGTAATCTGTTACTCTGTGTGAGTAGTCTGTTACTATGTGTGAGTAATCTGTTACTCTGTGTGAGTAATCAGTTACTATGTGTGAGTAATCTGTTACTATGTGTGAGTAATCTGTTACTCTGTGTGAGTAATCAGTTACTATGTGTGAGTAATCTGTTACTATGTGTGAGTAATCTGTTACTCTGTGTGAGTAATCAGTTACTATGTGTGAGTAATCTGTTACTATGTGTGAGTAATCTGTTACTCTGTGTGAGTAATCAGTTACTATGTGTGAATAGTCTGTTAGTATGTGTGAATAGTCTGTTAGTATGTGTGAGTAATCTGTTACTATGTGTGAGTAATGTGTGAGTAATCTGTTACTATATGTGAGTAATCTGTTACTCTGTGTGAATAGTCTGTTAGTATGTGTGAGTAATCTTTTACTATGTGTTAGGAATCTGTTACTCTATGTGAGTAATCTGCTTTTTACCCTGTCTCTCTCTCTCTCTCTTTCTTTTTCTCTCTCTCTCTCTCTCTCTCTTTTTTTTTCAAACCCCACCGGTCATGGCAGTAGGCCGTCCAACCTGAGTTTTGGATCTGCTCGAGGTTTCTGCCTGTTAAAGGGCAGTTTTTTCTCGCCATTGTCTCCAAGTGCTGCTGGAAAACACAGTGAGACAACTGTAGTTGTGAATTGGTGCTGTATAAATAAAGATTGATTGATTGATTGAATGATTGATTGATTGATTGATTGATTGATTTATTGATTGATTGATTGATTGATTGATTGATTGATTGATTGATTGATTGATTGATTGATTGATTGATTGATTGATTGATTACTACACAGACATTATTAAAAAAATGGTACAACTGGATTTAAAGTCCCATATGGGCCAGCTGGGCAGAACGGGTCAAGGAGGTTACTGTTGCTAGGCAGCGCCATCAGCTGCTCCCGGGTCCCGCCCTCATCGGCTATTATTGTCCATCCATCCACTTCCTGTAACCACTTAACCTTTTCATGGTATCAGGGGGCTGGAGTCAGTCCAAGCTGACTATAGGTTAGGAGACAAAGTACTCTTTGGACCAATCACCAGTTCACAGAACCAGAACATAGAGACAGAAACAACCACTCACCTTCTCATTCATACCTTTGAACAATTATGGGTCACTAGTTTGCCTAGATTGCCTGGTTTTGGTCTTCAGGAAGAAGCTGGAGTACCTGGTGGGAACAAGAGAGCGAGAGACCTGAGGTCGGTTTGAGCCCAGAACCTACTTGAGCTACTGGGACCAAAGCTGCTCACTGCACTACAGTACCAAAGTACTACAGTACCGGGTATTGTGGTTCTGTTCGGAAAGTGTCGATTCAACCATCTAAATTCTAGCTCTCAGGAATCGAAGAGGAAAGAACCGGTTCTTATTGTCCACGAGCGGATCCGGAGTTGTACGTCTGGACCTCGAACGCCTCACACTACCAGATAAGTCCCAGAAGGGTAGAACATCGACCCAGTTCTCCTTTAGCATGAGTCTGGTTTAAGACAAATGGAGCGTACAACATCTGTTTCCTTGCAGACAACTGATACCTTATTTTCAAGGTAGAACCTACAAAAAGAAGAACTAAACCCGGTCAGACGTTTCCTTCATAGGTCTGATTGACAGCTGGTGATTTCTGTGACGTTAACCCAGGAGGCTCGGATGAAAATGAAAGCGGACCACCGGTTCTGCCTCTTAGTCCTCATGAAGGGAACTCTTGTCTTTGGGGATTAGTGTTCTCCGACTATTTTTGGGAAAAGCCATTTCCTGTTCGGACAGAACAATGTCCTCTTGTCCAAAGACGGCTGCATCCAGAGACGGTTCTGAAGACGTTCACGGGTCTGCACAGATTCCTGAACCCAACCCAAGCCCAACGCCTCTGGGATGAACTGGAACATTTGAGTTCAGAACGTCAGAACACGGTCCTGGTTCTTGGATCAGACCAGACTCTGCTGATTATTTCCAATTTCAAGACTAACGTTGGCCAAATAGTGGGATTTTACAAATGTTCCTCAATTCTCCCTCAAAATGCACGAAAATGAATCGTGTGCGATGAAAAGCACCGGTTCCGCCAGTTACGGGCCCGCCTTGAACTCTTCGGTCAACTCCGACCCGATTCCTCATGTCGCGTTCGCTCTGAACGAAGGAGCTCGGCCGAATGTTGAACAGGGGGTTCTGGTCCCGCGGACCTGTCGACTGGAAAGCGTTGGTTGGATAATGAAGGTCGGGTGATCCAAGTCTTCGATACGTACCGGACTTCTGTCAAAACATTGCTCCTCTCACAACTAGATAAACCACATAATGGATCAGTCAGGTATATGTGGATCCGGTCCATCAGAGACAGGTTCTGTAAACCGGGCTGGCTGTTGAGGGAGTTTGGTTTGGGAAGCTCCTCAGAAGCAGGGAGAAGGTACCAGCGGGTTCATTATGACGCAGGAATGTGACCTGCTAAAAAGTGGAAACCATGGATCAAGGCTTACGGGTGTGCAGGGAGACCTGGAGGAGACCTGGAGGAGACCTGGAGGAGACCTGGAGGAGACCTTGAGGAGACCTGGAGGAGACCTTGAGGAGACCTGGAGGAGACCTGGAGGAGACCTGGAGGAGACCTGTGAGGGACGTGAAGAAACCTTTCAATGCGAGCTCTGCATGCTGAGGCGGATCAAAAATATTCAGCTATTACGTAACAGTTTTTCAGAATCCGCCGCTGACGGTTGAAAAGAAAACCGAGGCTGGCACCGGAGGCGGAGTTTCCTGTCGGCTCCTTTTGGAGATACAGTCAGAGACGTTGGTGTTTAAAGACCTCAGAGAATGTGTTATCACATGTCATGTTGTGTTATGACGTGTCATGTTGTCTTTAGTCATGTTGTGTTGTGTAATGTTGAGGTGTGCTATGTCATGTAATTTCATAATATTTCATGTCATGTTATTTCATGTCAGGTTATATCATGTCATGTTATTTCATGTCATGTTATATCATGTCACGTTGTAACTTCTCATGTAATTTTTAAGCTATGTCATGTTATGGCGTGTCGTGTTTTCTCATGATATGTCATGTTCTGTCATTTTGTTGCCATGTGTCATGTTACGTTGTGTCATATCAGGTTTTGTGCTATTTCATGTTGTATTATGTCATGCTATGCCATGTTGTGTTATACTATATAATTTCATGTTGTGTCTTTCGCATTATTTCATGTTATGTTATGTCATGTCATATCATGTAATTTTATGGCATGTCACGTCATGGCCCATGGGCCATTAAATCATGTTATGTTGTGTCAAGTTGCGTTATGTCACATTGTGTTGTGTCATGTTAGGTCATGTCACGTTACGTTGTGTTGTGTCATTTTATGTTTGTCTATTTGTCATGAGTATAAACAATATCCTATATGTAATTTTGTTGCCATGTGTCATGTTACGTTGTGTCATATCATGTTTTGTGCTATTTCATGTTATGCCATGGGGCATTAAATCATGTTATGTTGGGTTGTGTCATGTTGCGTTATGTCAAGTTACATTGTGTTGTGTCATGTTATGTCATGTCATGTTATGTTTGTCTATTTGTCATGAGTATAAACAATATCATGACATGACATGTCCTGTCATGTCACGTCATGCCATGGGGCATTAAATCATGTTATGTTGTGTTGTGTCAAGTTGCTTTATGTCACATTGTGTTGTGTCATGTTGCGTTATGTCAAGTTACATTGTGTTGTGTCATGTTATGTCATGTCATGTTATGTTTGTCTATTTGTCATGAGTATAAACAATATCATGACATGACATGTCCTGTCATGTCACGTCATGCCATGGGGCATTAAATCATGTTATGTTGTGTTGTGTCAAGTTGCTTTATGTCACATTGTGTTGTGTCATGTTGCGTTATGTCAAGTTACATTGTGTTGTGTCATGTTATGTCATGTCATGTTATGTTTGTCTATTTGTCATGAGTATAAACAATATCATGACATGACATGTCCTGTCATGTCACGTCATGCCATGGGGCATTAAATCATGTTATGTTGTGTTGTGTCAAGTTGCTTTATGTCACATTGTGTTGTGTCATGTTGCGTTATGTCAAGTTACATTGTGTTGTGTCATGTTATGTCATGTCATGTTATGTTTGTCTATTTGTCATGAGTATAAACAATATCATGACATGACATGTCCTGTCATGTCACGTCATGCCATGGGGCATTAAATCATGTTATGTTGTGTTGTGTCAAGTTGCTTTATGTCACATTGTGTTGTGTCATGTTGCGTTATGTCAAGTTACATTGTGTTGTGTCATGTTATGTCATGTCATGTTATGTTTGTCTATTTGTCATGAGTATAAACAATATCATGACATGACATGTCCTGTCATGTCACGTCATGCCATGGGGCATTAAATCATGTTATGTTGTGTTGTGTCAAGTTGCGTTATGTCATGTTGTGTTGTGTCATGTTATGTCATGTCATGTCATGTTTGTCTATTTGTCATGAGTATAAACAATATCCTATATGTAATTTTGTTGCCATGTGTCATGTTACGTTGTGTCATATCATATTTTGTGCTATTTCATGTTATGCCATGGGGCATTAAATCATGTTATGTTGTGTTGTGTCAAGTTGCTTTATGTCACATTGTGTTGTGTCATGTTGCGTTATGTCAAGTTACATTGTGTTGTGTCATGTTATGTCATGTCATGTTATGTTTGTCTATTTGTCATGAGTATAAACAATATCATGACATGACATGTCCTGTCATGTCACGTCATGCCATGGGGCATTAAATCATGTTATGTTGTGTTGTGTCAAGTTGCGTTATGTCATGTTGTGTTGTGTCATGTTATGTCATGTCATGTCATGTTTGTCTATTTGTCATGAGTATAAACAATATCAAAAAGAAAGAAAACTTTCAGCTTGTTGGAGAACTTTGCTGTGATGAAGCGGACGTTGATATGGAAGTGTCATTTATAACCGGTCACGATTAAGGCCACGCCTCCATCTGGCCCCTCCCAGAGGCCACGGAGGCTGAAGTCGATGTTGGAGCCTCAGAGACGCCTAAAGGGGAAGAGGCGAAAGAAGCACAAGGAGAAGTAACAGGTATGTTTGGACTGTCACTGAGAATAAACGATCCGGGGTCTTACCTGTCCAGATACACCTGATGGTTGTGGAGATAGTTGAAGTTTATTTTGTGTGACTCAGGCCTGGCTGAACTTAACCGAGCCAATGAGCAGAACCGGATCAAGCATTACCTCATATGAATTATTTCACAATAGCCAGCGACTCCCATGATCCCCCTCTTCACTGTTAAGTAACGGCGGCTCCTTATCTTTTGTTTGGACTTGGAGCCCCCTAGTGGCAGATATGAGACCACCGTCGGCCGAACGCATCATCAGTTCTACAACAGCAGCAGTAGGAATCAAGTCTGACCCGACAAACGGTTCCTGCAGGTCCATAAAGACCCTCTCATTTGTTTCCAACTGTTAACTCCGAAAACACAAACTGATGATCAGCCGCCCAGCTGGGATCTCCTGAGTCCTCCGTCGACTGATGGTCCGCTGCAGACCCGCTCTGTTTACAGAACCGGAGAAACATTTAGAACCAGAATCTCTGCATCAAGGGAAATACATTTCGATGAGCCTGTAAAATAGTTTTGTGCTTGAACGACCATCAGAGCCCGAGTTTAAAATACCCGGGGGGATTCAACTCGGCAGGCGAGAAAGATTGGTACCGGAAAGGGAAGCCGGATGGTTTTATTCTCGCTTTAGTTAGACTACTGGCACCGGCGGTCGTTCACACGGGTGCTGGAACACGGTGGTTCAGGTAAACCCGCATCACGGTTCTGGTACCTCCTTTGAATATGGGCTGAAAACGTTGATGGGAACTGAACAAGAATGGTGCCTGTTGTTGTTGTTGTTGTATACGACAGGAAGGGAAGTTCTGGAAACAATGTGAAGGTTCCTCTGGGCATCATCTTACCTGATCTGACTCATAGGAACCTCTACCCAGTGTTCTGGTCTACAAACCAGAACAAAACAAAGATCGCTTCCACCCACATCGCTTCTCCTCCATGAGCAGCTCCTCCTCCGTGACCCCGGCCTCCAGGAAACGAGCTCATTTTGAGGAATGCCACTCCTTTTTTTTTTTAAACAGAAACATTCAGAGACTCAGACCGGCTGCACGTTTGAGCGCCACCGCCCCCCGGTGGCTGACGGTGGGAACTACAACGACACGCGTCCCTGATAAAATGAACTCTCTGGAACCTTCAGATGGTCGATTAGAATCGGATTTAAATCCCTGACGGAGAAACACAGACACCATGACAGGAGAAAGAATTTGAAATGCTGGTTTTTAATTGGAGATCAAAAGATTTCAAACTCTTAAATCTTTCGACTCTGACCGACGCCCATATTTGTCCGTAGAACCATAATAATGAGCCGCTGTTTCCTCACAGGCAGGTTTTTTAATCAGTTTTTATATGCGGCTGTGGATTAGTTTGTTTGTCAAAAAAGGGAAATGAAATTTTTTTTTCTCTCTTATCCGAAAAGTCTAGGGGTCACCGCAGGGGATTTTTCTTCCTCTCCGTGTCTCCTGTCATCCGCCTCCATCATCTTCATGTCTCACCACATCCTTGGGTCTTCTCTTAGGCCTTCCTGGTTTTCTCTGGCCTCTCTACTCTCACCTGAGTCCAGGTGAGAGGACCACAATAAAATGTCCCTGACCCAGTTCATCATTAACTTCTGCAGGTCATGATTCTGGTCACTGGCGTCGCTGGTGTGCAGCGAGACTCCCGGATGGGTTCAGGGTAGAATTGGGACCGAACCAAGGATGTGCTCGGAGCCCCTTCTTATCTTATATTTTAGAGAAATATTATGCTAATGAGATATTCAGTGTTATTTTCTCTTTTTTTAATTCCTGTTCTCTTTTTTCCAAAAGAATTCTACGCACTTCTTTGTTGAACGAGACATTTTTACTCTTATTCAAAACTTCTTCTATTTAAACTAAACTAATATTATTATTAGTTTATTTTTTAACATTGTGGACACATTACAGGAAAAGTTTAAAAAAAAAAAAAGAAAAACAAAGATAATCTTTGCGTAAAAACATGCAACACAACAACAACCAAAAAACACACAAGTTTACACTGTAAAAAACTCACAATGCCTTTAATCATAGTGTGGAGAGAAACAATAGAACAAACAAATATCCAACAATAGTAGAACGAAAAAGGATTAAAACCAACATGTGAAGCTGCAGTGTGTAGAATTTAGGGCTAGCTCTTCGAATAAAGATAACATAATATTCATAACTATGTTTTTGTTAGTGTATAATCAGTTATATTTGTATAAATATTTGTAATAGTAGCTCAGAATGAGTCCTTTGTGTCTCTAAAGGGGGACGGGCTCCGTTCCATGGAGGCTAATTTGCTTCGCATGCGGAGTGGCTAGTTAGCATTAGCAAAAAAATGCTACCGCAATATGAAACAACTAATTCATTACACAACTATTCGTTTATCTATTTAAAGATTTTGGACATTGTATTGGTTGCATTCTGGAACTTCACCACCAGAGGGCACTAAATGTTGCTTCTTTAAAGAAAAACAGGATTTAACTAACTGGGGGGGTCTGAGCTTCTGAAAACCAGTTAGGATCTGGGGTGTCTGGGAAAAAGAAACGATGAGGTTTGGTCTGAACACTGTAAAAAACTTTTTACAGTGTTTTTCCTCGCGGGTGTGTCTATCGGCCATTTGCGATCGCCAGTAGTTTGCGCCCCTGCTTCTGTCGGGGTGGTGGGGTCAGAGGTCAGGTGAGGGAGGGTTTGGGCTGGTATTTCACCCTGTCAAAGTCATCAACTACGGTTTCTACCGGCGGCGTCTTCCAGTACTCCTCCAGACCCAACGCCAGACACAGAGCGATGGCCGCAATCTGGAAAACACAAACTTCATTATATTCTGAGTAAAGTCCGACGAAATAAAGCAAAAGGCTTCAAGAAGCATCAAAGCAGCTCCTGAAACCAAAGATCTATAGAGATGTGGACCCGTTAGACCCGCCCACAACGCCGCACTGGGTTTGACCTCCTTGTAGCCCAGATAAGATCACTGGCTGAGGTCGTGTTTCATGCTGAGGTGGTTTTATTACCTTCGTCCATCGACAGTTTGCTTTTTTCTTTCTTTTTTTTTTTTTGTTTTTACAGACAAACAAGAGACGATGGGACAGAAGTTAAAGTCTGGTACTGTACCGCGATGGTGGCGAAGGCCGAGATGATCCCTATCCTCAGTTTGATGGGGAAGCTCAGGTAGCTCTTCAGGATGGGACCACAGGGCTGAGGCCAAGACGGAGAGGTCAAAGGTCAACATTCTGTTTTATGTTGACGGTAGAAGAAGAAGAAGTAGTGGACAAAGAAGAAGAAGAATGAAGCTCTGCAGAGATGGAGGTCCAGGAATGGAACTAAATCGGTACAAATACTTTACTGCTCCAGAGGAACACCAGCGGGGTTCAGGTCTTTTACAGTTGCACTGAAATAAAACCTTTTTCTATAAAACATAGAACTGGTGCCGGACGGATCTCTTTTTGTTTGAATTCATTTTTACGCAAACATTTATTGCTACGGCCTGAAATGGATTTATTCATTTAAGAATCTATGGGGCGCCGTTTCCAGTAGAACATGCTGATTTTAGCAGCAATGTTTTGCCACGTTGAGCTCCAAATGTTAAATCTAAATCCAAATGTTAAATATAAATATAAATGTTAAATGTTAAATGTAAATGTTAAATCTAAATCCAAATGTTAAATATAAATATAAATGTTAAATGTTAAATGTAAATGTTAAATCTAAATCCAATTTTTAAATCCAAATTTTAAATCTAAATGTTAAATCTGAATCTTAATCTAAATGTTATATCTAAATCTAAATTTTATATCGAAATGTTATGTCGAAATGCTAATTTAAATATTAAATGTAAATCTAAATGTTAAATCTAAATTTTAAATCTAAATGTTAAATCTAAATGTTAAATCTAAATGTTAAATATATATTTAAATTTAATTGTTAAATATATATTTAAATTTAAATCTAAATGTTAAATGTAAATAAATATAAATGTTAAATCTAAATGTTAAATCTAAATGTAATATCTAAATGTAATATCTAAATCTAAATACCGAATCTAAATACTAAATCTAAATGTTCAATCTAAATATAAACGTTAAATATAAATTTTAAATATAAATGTTAAATATAAATGTTAAGTATAAATATAGATGTTAAATATAAGTGTTAAATATAAATGTTGAATCTAAATGTTAATTGTTAAATCTAAATGTTGAATCTAAATGTTAATTGTTAAATATCAATGTTAAATATAAATGTTATATCTAAATCTAAATGTTAAATCTAAATCTAAATGTTAAACCAAAATGTTAAATCTCTATCTTAATGTAAATGTTATATTTAAATCTAAATGTTATATCTAAATGTTAAACCAAATTTTTAAATCTAAATTTAAACATAAATATAAATGTAGACTATAATCCTTTTATTTTGGTACTACTGCTTACTTCAGCGTAAATTTGCATATTTTTGAAACATTTGGGTCCAACATTTAGATTTAGATTCAAAATTTTTTAGTTAAATGTGGTAAAACTGTTGCTGCTAAAATCAGCGTGTTCTACTCTTACAAACGGCGCCCCATAATAACAAAACAAAAGTTGAAACCGTTCCCGGAGCGGATCGGTCCGAAACAAGTTCTGGGACTAACTTTGAGAGAAAATTCTTTTTTTTTTAACTCTTACAGCCGATTTTATTCTTGAGAAAAGTCTGAATTTGAGTCACTCTAAATGATTAAAGTACATTTATGTTCCTCCTTCTGTCAATAATGATTTTGTATCTTTATGATTGGACCGATGACCACAGTCTTCAGCCTGAAGACATTTGGACCGATCATCAGGTACATCAGGTGACCTCCTTCTAGAAAAAAAACCCCGACTCTTCTCCAACAAACCAATCACTGTGCCTACCCTCCTCATCCTCATCCTCATCCTCCCCCAACATGAGAGGTTCCTAAAGATCCTCACTCCTCTGGTGCCTCCAAGACTTTAGAGATATTCTACCCCCCAGTGTCCAGACCCATGGAGAACTCTTCTACCTCTCTTCATCACTCCTCCTCCTCCACCTTCATTCTTAGATTCCTTCTCCCCACGTGTTGAAAGACAGGAGATAAAAGAAGAACGGATGAGAAGGAAGATGAAAGAAGGAAACAGGGGTTGGAGAAGTAGAAGAAGAGTGGCGGGCAGAACCGGGAGCGGTCAGAACCGGGATCGTCACCTTAGAGTGAACCCATCGTCCGACAGTGACATGTGGGCCTGGAGTTTGAAGGTCGCTGTCCACCGTCACACAAGGTCCTTCTTGGGTGGAGTCACCGGGTGGAGAGCTGTGAGACAAACGGGAGAAGAAGAACGGACCTTAAGGAGGACGTCTGGAACAGAACTGAACCGATGACACCGGCTAGGAGACCATTAAGAAGAACAGAACAAATCTGAAGAGGAACCTGAGTAGAACACCAGCGATCTGGGAACGTAAAAAAATAAAAACAACGTAAAACTCCAGAAGCTCTTTTGTTTGTTTCCACCTTACTTCGGCTGCAGGGCGGAGGCGGGCGGAGTAGTGGGCGGCGCGCAGAAACAGGAGACAGGAAGTTGATTCTCCCAGTCCTCAAAACTCCTCAGACCACAACAAGAATCCTGAAAACCAGACCAGACGGAATTTTGTCCAAATATCCCGGAATGGATTCTAAAAACACTGAGTGTTGAGAAACGTTATCTCAGATAGCCTAGCTAAGCTAAGCTAAGCTAAGCTAAAGCATCTTTAACTCTTTATTTTTCTCTAAGCTCTCATTAGGCAAGGCAACTTTATTTATAGAGCACATTTCAGGAAAAAAAAAATGCGGAAGAATATTAAGATATAGTTTTTAAAAAAAACAGTAGAAAAATAACATTTAGAAACATTTAAATGAAAAAAAATTAAAACCCTTTTCTTTAAAAGTAAAAATTTTTATCTTTTTTTAATTAAAATGTTATATATGTAAATTATATACGTTATATATATATATATATATAGTTTTAAAAAGATTAAAAGAAAAAAAATTTAAAAATTCAATTTTGAAAAAAGATATAAAAAAATGTAAAAAAATTTAAATACATTTTTAAATAAAATTTTAAGTAAAATTTTAAATAAAATTTAAAATATAATTTTAAATAAAATTTTAAATAAAATTTTATTATTATTTTTTTAAATTTTTAAAAATTTAAAAATTTAAAATGTAAAATAACATTTAATAAAAGCTAGATTAGAAGAAAAATCCGCATCTCTAAATTTACTGGATGACATCAAATGCGTTTGATGTTGATCTTCTCACTGAGGTCTGGAGTTTCTTTAGTTCGTTCTGGATGTAAAGTTCTGCTCTGTGGAGAGGAGTTACGTTCAGGAACACCTCGTTGACGGCGCTGTCCATCTGCCGAGAAAACACAAACGGGAGAGTCGATCAATAATAATTTGATTTTCAATGGAAATGTTTCTTATGATCAAAAGAAACAAGTTTTGTCTCTTTACGGTGTGTTTTTGATTTTAGACTCGTTTCCATGACAACAAAACAAAAAAAGTTTCTTCAGGTCTTTAGAAATTTTCATGTCCATGACGACAAGTTGGAAAATAAATTGAAAATGCTGCAGTAGGACCTCCAGGCCAGTAGGTGGTGGTAGTCCGACACAGACAGTCCAACATTTCCGTTGTTGTTTTTAATTTAACGCATAAAAAAAAATTGGCTGCCGTTTAAAACCAAAAACAGTTTCCATGTGTCCATGTGTGGCATGAACCTTGACCCCAAGCCCTTTCAAGTCATTTTCTTCTTCGTCTTCGTCTTTCCGCAGCTACCATTCGCCACAGCGGATCACCTGTTAGCATCCATACTGTAGTTCGATACCCTGCTGGCTAACGGTACCAGGAACGGTATTTCTTAACTGACCTGGATTGATCCGGTTTGGAAATCTTTTTCGTGTTCCGCTTATGGATTTGGAACAGGTTTAACGCCGGCGACTTTGACGAGTCGGGTTAGAATCTGTCGCGTGAGGCTACGATGAACACTAAACAGCCTGCGGGGGGCAGCAGAGCAGTTAAAGAGCGGACCACACAGACAGGAAGTTACCTGAGCCTGGACCTGGACCAGCGGCGAGGCGACGACGATCACGGCCACAAAGTCCACGAACATCAGAGCAGAAAACTGGAGGAGATGAGAGCATGTTAGCTCCGCCCCCTTTGTGTTTGTGTGTGAGTGTGTGTGTGTGTGTGTATGTGTGTCCCTGTGTGTATGTGTGTCCCTGTGTGTGTGTGTGTGTGTCTCACCACCAGCAGCAGAGACTTGATGTCCAGTGTCGTGGCACAGATGCCCAGAACCGACAGGATGATGGTGACGGGACCAAAGACCTGCAGGACCATTAAACCGTCGCTGCTGGACAACTGATCAAACAACTGTGAGAGACGGAGAGAGAGAGACACGGTCGACACCGGGCGACAGGTCCGACCCATCACTTCACCTCAAAAACACTTTTAGGTTTTGCCCAGACGCTGCATTACACTGCAATGCATGTTGGGAATCGTAGTCAACCTTCTGGGGTCTTATTCTCCATTCTTTTATAAATCTTCATAAATTGAACTTCTACGATGCTTCCATTGAAAATAAGACCTTCCTGTTTCAGGTCAGACTTTACGCAGCGACAACTTCCTGGAAATGAGGCTCACTTTTGTTCTAGAGCAACGATGAACAAGACAATACGACCCAAATCCTGATCTTATCTCATCTCATCTCATCTCATTTAACTTATCTTAACTCATCTTCTCTCATCTTATCTCATCTTATCTCATCTTATCTCATCTCATTTAACTCATCTTATCTCATCTTATCTCATCTCATTTAACTCATCTTATCTCATCTTATCTCATCTTATCTCATCTTATCTCATCTCATTTAACTCATCTTATCTCATCTTATCTCATCTTATCTCATCTCATTTAACTTATCTTAACTCATCTTCTCTCATCTTATCTCATCTTATCTCATCTTATCTCATCTCATTTAACTCATCTTATCTCATCTTATCTCATCTCATTTAACTCATCTTATCTCATCTTATCTCATCTTATCTCATCTTCTCTCATCTCATTTAACTCATCTTATCTCATCTTATCTCATCTTATCTCATCTTATCTCATCTCATTTAACTCATCTTATCTCATCTTATCTCATCTTATCTCATCTTCTCTCATCTTATCTCATTTAACTCTCTTATCTCATCTTATCTCATCTTATCTCATCTTATCTCATCTCATTTAACTCATCTTATCTCATCTTATCTCATCTTATCTCATCTTATCTCATCTCATTTAACTCATCTTATCTCATCTTATCTCATCTTAACTAATTTTATCTCATTTTATCTCATTTAACTCATCTTATCTCATTTTATCTCATTGTGTCTCATCTTCTGTCATCTTATGTCATTTTACTTCATCCTATCTCACATTGTCTCATTTGATCTCATTTGATCTCATCCTATTTCAATTATTTCATTTTATCTTACTTTGTCTCATTTTATCTCGCCTTATATTGTCCTATCTCAATCTTATCTCATTTTATTTAATATCATCTGATTTTATCTCATTGTATATAATAGAGCCTCATTTATTCTCACCTTATCTCATATCATTTCATCTTATCTCATCTTCTATCGTCCTTCCTCATCTTAACTCATTGTGTCTCATCTTATCTCATTTTATCTTGTATCATCTGATGTCATTTTATGTCATTTTATTTCATCTAATCTCACTTTCTCTCATTTCATCTCCTCCTATCTCACTTATTTCATTTCTTCTTACTTTCTCTCATTCCATCTCATTCAATCTCAGTTTATCTCATTTCATTTCCTCTCATCTCATCGCACCTCATCTGATCTCGTTACGCGGCGTGAACGTCCGGAGCAGCTGAGCAGCAGCTGAAGACGGCGGAAGAGTGAAAAACGTTTGCGGCCGTGAGGAAGAGCGTTACCTCAGTCACTGGAATGTTTCCGTCGATGGAGGAAAATCCCACGCCGATCATCACCACACCAGACACCTGTGGAGGGACGGCGAGGACAAACGTGACGGACAGGTCAGACGGCGTCTGATCTGACGGCGAGGATCAGAACATCCGGGTCGTTTCATGGACGTTGTTGGAGATTTCTGGGTTTTTCTGGGTTTTACAGATTAAAGTTCGGCTAAAAACCACAAACAGGATTAAATGATTTGACTTAAATTAAGTGATTTATGAAAGAAAGGTTTGAAAATTGTCGTTAACAGATTTTGTCCCTTAGAATATTGTCATAAATATTGTCAGTCAGATTTATATTTCCAGCCTAATTCTGATTACAATTCAAAAAGTAACATTTATTATTTAAGTACTTTTATGTTTTATTCCATAACAGAGAAATTGAAAGAAAACCCCGTGAAAGTGAAATTAGATAAAGTCCCTCTGGTTGTCAATCAGAGACAACGCTTACACGGTTAGCGGTTAGCGGTTAGCGGCGTTAGCTCACCAGTAGCAGGACGGTGACACAGATGGCGAGCCCTCGAAGGTAACTCCTGCAGCGAGCCATGACCGCCGTCTGAGAGAGGAGAGGCAAAACAGAAACACAGAAGACCAGAGCTCTGTGTGTGTATCTGTGTGTGTGTGTGTGTGTGTGTGTGTGTGTGTGTGTGTGTGTGTGTGTGTGTGTGTGTGTGTGTGTGTGTGTGTGTGCGTGTGTGTGTGTATCAGTGTGTGTGACTCTGTGTGTGTGACTCTGTGTGTGTGCGTGTGCTTTTATCTGGGTGTGAGCGTGTGTATCTGTGTGTGACTGTGTGTGCGTGTGTGTGTGTGTGTGTGTATCTGTGTGTGTGTGTTTGTGTGTGTGTGTATCTGTGTGTGTGTGTGTGATGAATGATGTTTAAATCTCAGGAGTGTTTGGCTTTGGAACGAAGAACATGACCAAGTTTGGAAGATCAGCTGGAGAGGAGACAAGGAGAGGAGAGAAGGAGAGGAGAGAAGGATATAAGAGAGGAAAGACAACAAGGAGAGGAAACGAGAAGAGAAGCGAGGAAATGAGGATTGGAAAGCCGGAGAAGAGATAATGACAGGAAAGGAGACGAGGTGATAAGATGCAGGAGAGGCGAATGGGAAAGAAAAGGAGACATGACAGGAGAGGAAGCGAGTGAAGGAAACACGGCGGGAAGACGGTTGGAGAAGAAATAATGTGAGGATGCAAGAGGTGGAAAAAAAAGATCGGTGGAGAAGACAAGATAGGTTGAGAGGAGTCAAGGAAAGTAGGAGAGGAGACAAGCCGAGGAGAGGATATACCAGAGGAAAAGAGGAGACAAGTAGAGGAAACAAGGACAGGAAATGATAGAAGAAGAGAACAAAAAAAGGACAGGTAAAAGGATACGAGAGAGGAGAAAAAAATAAATTAAGGAAATGAGGAGAGGAACCGAGGAGGAGACAGGAACCAGAGGAAAGGAGTGAAGGAAGCAAGTAGAAGAAAATAGGCAGGATCAGAGGAGACGAGAAGGAGACGAGAAGGAGACGTGAAAGGATGAGACATTGCTCCAGGTAGCAGCTGCATCTAATTAGGAGGAGGAGGGATTGATGGAGGAGCAGCTGTGAGGAGGAGGAGGAGGAGGAGCGAAGAAGAAGAATAGATTTAATGTTGTTTATTTTAACGACACAGCAGATGTCGACGCCTCCATTCTTCACCGCCGCCCTAGACTCAACAAAACGCCACGATGAAGACTTCCTGCTGTTCCTCAAACCCCCGACCCGAAACTCTGCCGGGCCCAGAACTAGACCCGCGTGTGTCTCAGGTCACGAGACTATCTGGAGGCGGAGTCAGACTGCTACGATAAGCTCCGCCTCCACTCCATCAACGTCCTGCTGTTTGAAGTATCTGACATCAGAACTTATTCTCAACCGATATTTCAATTACATTTATACATATATATATATATTTATATATATATGTATTTATATATATGTAAATATTTAGAATTATACGTAACATCATTGTGTGTGTAATTAAAGTGTAATAAATGTGTTATACGACACGTCAGTGTTATTAAATGGTGATTAGCGCCATCACTTTCGCTATAATCCGAGAAATGACATAACATAGAAATAATATAACATAGAAATAATATAACATAGAAATAATATAACATAGAAATAATATAACATAGAAATGACATAACATAGAAATAATATAACATAGAAATAATATAACATAGAAATAATATAACATAGAAATAACATAACCAGACATTTTTTTGTATTTTTTTACTTTTTTCATTTCTTGTTTCACGTTTTTATTTCTTCGACTCTAACATGTCAGGAAAATGAAATAAGACGAGGTTAAAAGGATGTAAAAGTTCGAATGAACGGTAAATAATACTAAATGTAGAACGTGATTGTAGAACGTGATTGTAGAACGTGATCCTAGAATCACATCATAGACTGTAGAGCGTGATTGTAGAATGTGATTCTAGAAGGTGATTCTAGGATGTGATTGTAGAACGTGATCCTAGAACGTGATTCTAGATCGTGATTCTAGAACGTGATTCTAGAACGTGATTCTAGAACGTGATTCTAGAACGTGATTGTAGAACGTGATTCTAGAACGTGATTCTAGGATGTGATTCTAGAACGTGATTCTAGAACGTGATTCTAGAACGTGATTGTAGAACGTGATTCTAGAACGTGATTCTAGGATGTGATTCTAGAACGTGATTCTAGAACGTGATTCTAGAATCACGTTCTAGAATCACGTTCTAGGATCACATCCTAGAACGTGATTCTAGAAGGTGATTCTAGGATGTGATTGTAGAACGTGATCCTAGAACGTGATTCTAGATCGTGATTCTAGAACGTGATTCTAGAACGTGATTCTAGAACGTGATTCTAGAACGTGATTGTAGAACGTGATTCTAGAACGTGATTCTAGGATGTGATTCTAGAACGTGATTCTAGAACGTGATTCTAGAATCACGTTCTAGAATCACGTTCTAGAATCACGTTCTAGAATCACGTTCTAGAATCACGTTCTAGGATGTGATCCTAGAACGTGATTCTAGAACGTGATTCCAGGAGATTGTGGTGTTTACATTCGAGCAGAGAGGAATCCAGCGGAGTCATTAGGAAAAGTGCTGTGTTGATTTTAGACTATAAATAACTGAAGGGTCGGAGAGGCTGAGAGTGTGTGTGTGAGTGTGTGTGTGTGTGTGTGTGTGTGTGTGTGTGTGTGACTCTGTGAGCGTGTGTGTGTGGGTGTGAGAGTGTGTGTGTATTTGTGTGCTTGTGAGTGTGTGTGTGACTGTGAGTGTGTGTGACTGTGAGTGAGTGTGTGAGAGGTTGTGTGAGTGTGTGACTGTGTATGTGACTGTGTGTGTGAGTGTGTGTGTGTGACTCTGTGAGCGTGTGTGTGTGAGCGTGTGCGTGTGTGTGTGAGTGTGTGTGTGTGTGTGACTCTGTGTGAGTGTGTGTGTGTGACTCTGTGACTGTGTGTGAGTGTGTGTGTGTGACTCTGTGTGTGTATAAATAACCTGGTGATGATGATGATGACGTTAAACAATGGCAGTAGCGCGTGATGAAGGCAGCTGGAACATTCTCATCCTTCAACGTCCGTCATCTGGAGACTAAACGTCCAGAAGATCCACAACCCATCCGCTGCAGCTCTTCTTCTGTGGTGGAGTGGAATGTGAGTGACCTCCAGGGGACGACAAAATACACAAGATACACAAAATACACAAAATACACAAAAATACACAAAATACACAAAAATACACAAAAATACACAAAAATACACAAAATACACAAAAATACACAAAAATACACATGATACACATTTCAGATCATAATCTCATGCATTCAGTCTATTAGTAATAATAATAATGATAATAATACATTTAATTTATAATAGAACTTCTTCAGAAGAAGGAATTCGACTCCAAGGTCTCATCAGTAGCAGACTATGACAAAATCAACAGAAATTCCCCCAGAAGAGTGGAGGAAGAAGTTCCAAACTTGCTTCTGAGGTTCTGGACTGATGAGGGGAGAGTTGACCTTCAAACACAGAACTGCCATCTTCTTCCTTTTAACCAGCCAATCCATCCTGAGGGTGACGCCAACCGTCAGGAGCACTGCATCATGGGACAGCGAGTGATTGTGTCGCTCACAGTGATGATGACGATGATGATGATGCAGGGGTCGGGAATCAAACTAGCATCGGTACGACTCTTCAACAACTCCCCTCCGGCAGCTCAGGCCTCAGCTAGCGTTAGCTTGATGCTAACACTTTGGCGACCTGTCAGTCAAGGCTTTTCTTCACGACGACGTACAAAGAAACATTTTTCCTTCCAAGCAGAGGAAAGAATATGCCTTTTACTCTTGCGGAACGTTGAGCTTGCTGACCTTTGACCTCACCCAACATGAAGGTTTCAGGTCCAGAGACGGTTCCTTCGACCTTCAGGAGACCTTTGGAGCCTCCGTGATTTAGTGACCAGAAGGCGGGCCGCTGCGAAGCTTCTTAGAAGGTGAATTAAAGGAAGTTCTGGTGCTTGAGGTTTTTTATTCCGCTCATAAAAGAAGCGTCTGCGTTCAGGCAGGAAGTGGGGTCCTGGCATTTATCAGAAATCAGCGCGGCGGACAGCAGGAGCCAGAACTTTCCTTCATCACTTACAGTATTTAGACATCTGGATCCGTGAGGAACCACACGCAACCCGAACACATGACCTCCCCCGTCGTGAGTCATCGCAGGCCGGAGGTCAGGGGTCAAAGGTCCAACAAAGGCTCATTTTTCTCTGTTCTATTTTCCGTGCCTGTACTCCAGTCAGCCATAACATTAAAACCACCGGCCTAATCCTGTGTGAGTCCTCGTTTAGCTCCTCTGTGGGATCCCACAACACAGACATGCCTTCCCATGAGCCTCTTTTCCCCTCCGTAGTCCACATCGGTAGGTTCTAACCAAGATCCGGTCACCGTTAGTTCTTCGTTTGGACGGAGGAATGTCCAGAGCGTCTGGTTTGTCGCCCGCAGGGATCTAATCAGAGAGGGCAGTTGCAAACACCTGATTAACTATGGAGGCCTAAACTCATTTAAGTACCTTAATATCTTTGCCATACTGCACAGGAAGCCATCCACCTCACCTGCTGCCTCCTGACAGGTAACCGCGGTAACCAGATAATCTTCAAGTGTCAAGTGGTTATAATGTTATGGCTGAGCATTATTATTACTATTTCATTCCCCGACACGAGACTCCTCAGATCGCATCTCAGGAAGCAACGGTGAACGGTTCTGTCCCGTGAACAGAACATTTGGGTTGAAATTTTGTCAAAAAAAATAATAATTTTGTAAAAATTTTAAATATTTTTTTTTACAATATAAAGTCATCAAAAAAACACTTTTCTTTAAAATAATAGACAGCGGTTCCTTCGGTGACGGACCAACCCCTAAAAATCAGACGCTACATTTCATTTCTGGGCACTAAATGATATTTTCTTTAAAAAAAAAAAAAAAAAAAAAGTACTTAAATCTAATTTTTTATTTATACATTAAATATTAGAATGTTTCCTGCAACAATAAAGAAAACATTCTCAGATATAACATGAGTGACATTTAAAATATTTAACACATCTGCTACTGATAAAGAGAAAATCGTAACGTTTTATACATTCTTATTTATTAGGAGTAGTAAATAACAAAAACCTTTTTTTTGGACAATTCATATCCTGAACCAAAGTTCACAAAAATAAAAGCATGCAAACATTTTTTTCAAACAATTCCAGTTCAGAGGGGGAAAAAAACAAACAAAAAAAGGCAATAACATAAAATTCACAAGATTGAATCACCCCTGAGGATTATTTCATGTTTTTTTTTAAATTGGCAGCAGACATTTAAAGCAGAGTAAGCTCTTATATAAGGTACGGAAGCTGTGTCCTGCCAAACACAAATCAGATGGTACAATAAAAGCATGATTGAGAATTTCATTATTAATGTAACAATACATTAAAAGCTTAATTAATTCAACTTGTAGACCCTTTGCAAACAGGAAATGGTAAAAAAATAAAAAAATAAAAAAAATGACTTGCGATTGAAACGCCCAGGTTTTACGCTAATGCATTCTGTGAAAAGCCGGGGCTGAAAGGATGACGTTTAAATTTGAGCTTAAGATTCACTTGCATAAATTAAATTTCCCAATATTGCAATCAATATTGCATAACAAAAGATTGATAAGGTTAGGGTTGGAAATTGAATAACTACGTAAAATATTTCAAGACATCGTCACTAACAAAAAAAAATGTTGCTAGATTAACTTCTATATGTTGTAGATGTCATCACAACACTTTAAAAATAACAAATTTAAGCAATTGGAAAATATTAAATGTTAAATGTGTTAAGGAATTTAATGCAAAATAATCTGTCCAATTAATTTTTTAAAGAATTTAGTATTTTCAGAAAACTTCACAACATTAAGCTGCTGATATGATAAATAGGATAGAATTTTATATTTTCGTTAAACATAAACTTGAGTTTGTTGCAAAAAAAATTTGGGCAGTATTTTGCTTCCGTACAATATTTCGGCCTGGACAAGAAAGTGATTTAAAATTAGAATTTAATATTGACAATAATTATCCAGGAGTTTGTTCCTTGAGGCCAGCGTGAACTCAAAACACAGACGAGTTTTTATAGTTGTTTTTTTTTAATAGGATTTTTTATCTTTGGTTTCAAGTTTCCTGTCAAGTTAAAGTAACACTCTGACATTAAAAATAAATATCAGTTTGTCCCTTCACAGTTAAACCACAGAGGGTTTTTTTTTAATTTTGGTCATTTTGGGCGCTGCTGGTTGGCTGTTGCCCGCAGCAGTGGGCGTGGCCACACGCAGCTGATCAGGCATTGGTTGTGGTGCCTCCGTCCTTCTTGCCGATCTGGCAGTAGAGAATCATTGCGAAGACCATCCCAAAAATCTGCAGAGACAGGAAGTAGAGCTTGTTACTATAAAGGCCGCGTCACTTCCTGTGAGCATTTCAAATTAAAAGACCTTGGCAAACATTCAGTCGTTTCTATCTTTCAATGCTTTTATTGTGAAAATATCGCACAAATGAAAATGACGTTTTGGAGATAAACACTTTCTAATAGAACAATTTACTAAATTTAAACGATTAGATTATATATAGAAACTCATATACATTATTTATAATTATAAATTATATTATAATTACACACACTGTGTGTAATTATAATATAATAAGTATTATGTAAACATTGCATAATATAGTTATACATTTTTTTCATTGAATTTTGTTTTTAAATACAATTATTATAATTTACCAGGTTTTAATTTTACCTAATACTTTTATTTTTTGTATGACGTTAAATAAATAAATTTTACTTAATCAGATACTCCACTTTTATTATTTCATCATCGTGTTTTTATTCTTGGGTGATGATTTGAACTTTCTCCACATAAACTTCATGTATTTTTTTATTTTTTTGACTTTTCACATATATAATACTCTGATTACTTTTATTCTGTAATTCTTTTTGTTATATTTATATAAAATTTTCAGTCTGGCTGTGGAATGAAACAATGCTGACCAGCAGGATGGCGATGGCGAAGGCGATTCCCAGAACCACCTCCATGTGACTCTCCATCAGGTCCACGATTTTGTTGTAGCAGGGCTGCAGGAGGAGACGATGACATCATCACACATCAACAACAACAGATTGTTTCTTTCTTTCTCTCTACACTTTCTTTAAAAGACAATAAAATAATACATTTAAATTAAAAAAAATTTAATATATAAAATTATTTAAACAAAAATGGAAAAAAAATGTATGAAATGCAAAATAAAAATTACAAAAAAGAGACATGATGCAATTTCATTAAAAAATAATAAAATTTTAATTAAAAAAATGTAATTACAAAATAAATTTAAAAAAAGGAAAAATATTATTAGATTTGATTTAGAAATTGGAAAATAGTGAAATGAATTAAATTTTGATTAAAAAAATATATATTATCCGATTATTTAAATTAAAAAATTAAATTAAAAAGTTTCTTTTTAAAAAGTAAATAAACAAACTTTAATTAAACAACATTTAAATAATATGATCGAATAAAATGCAAAAAAATAAAACATATTATCCACTTTCACTCAACTGAATATAATAAAATAGAAGTAAGAAGTTTTGTTAAAGTACGATATGACTTGATTTTAACTAAACAAAAAAACATTTAAATAAAATAAATGTTGAGAAAAAAAGATATTATCAACTTTAAAACAATGAAATTAAATGTTAAAATAAAAAAATCAAAATTTAAATACACAAATTTAAATAAATCAAAATTTTTAAAATATAATATAAGAAATAAAAGAAATGTAAAATTATAATAATTAAAATTAAAATAAAAACCCTATCCACCATCATTCTCACTTTTCTAACTGTAACTCATAACCGTCAACAGGTTCTCTGCGGCACAGCAGGGGCTTCTGGGTAAAAATCCTCTGACCTGGTCATAGATGCGCGAGGACGTGCATTCCGTGTCGGTGGCGTTGCAGCGGCAGGAATCGGGAACCTTTTCCCAGTCCGAAGGTCCTTTCAGGAGACCACAACACTTCAACTGGAAGCAGGAAGAAAACGGAACGTTGAGATCAGCTGTTTATTGTTTACTTCCGGAAATACGGATTTCAAAAAATAAAGAGTTAAATACTCTGGTTTGTTTTCTTCTTCCTGTTCCTGTAAAACTTTTGAGTCTTCATCAAAACAGCTCCATGAATAAATGTTGTCATTACAGCTTTTATTGTTTGATTAAATTGTTTTTCAATTCAATAAAAATTATACATATTTTATTAATATTATCATTATTATTATTAGGTGCAGGGAAAACTTGCGTGGGCGCCCCCTGGTGGATTCCCACCCACACAACAGCCTGGCTGGATCAAACTATGATAAAATGTCAACCCCATCAGCCATAACATTATAACCACCTGCCTCATATTGTCTAGTTACCCCTTTTGTGTGTGTGTGTGTCTGTGTGTGTGTGTGTGTGTGTGTGTGTGTGACCTGTCGCTGCAGGTGCTCCAGGTCTTGTAGAACTTCCTCGGTTTGATCCTTCAGCGGCGAGAAGTTTTTCTCCAGACGCTCCTTCACAAACTCCTTCACCTGCGCAGGTACGCAAACAGCATCTCAAAATCCCACAGAATCACTGAGACGGGCCGACTTGACGCAGGGATGACGTCACTTCCTGTTTTTACCTTGTTCTCGGCCACCGCGCCCAAAATACCCGCCGCCAGCAGGAGGACGAAGATGAGGAGGAGACTGATGAAGAACTGCGGGCAGAGGGAAGGAAATCGTAAACGGGAGCTAGAATAAAATAATGACCGTCAAATCTGACCTCAGGCAGGATTTGTTGCCGATTGTTCGCTATTACACTGTAAAACTAGAAAAGGTCATGTGACTCCCACCAGCAGCAGCATGCAGCGGTTCTCTCTGATGGCGCCACAGCAGCCCAGGAAGCCCAGCAGCATGATGATCACGCCGATGGCGATCATCAGGTCGATGCCGGGAAGAGATTCGTTGGTGATCTGGAGGAGGAAGAGGAGGAGGAGGCGCGAGGAAGATGCGTCAGTAGGAATCATTTGGATAATATCAAGTTTAATGTGGTGAATTAAAGAAATGAGGAAATGAAGAATCAGGACCGACGATGAAGGGCGTGAAAACTTAAGTCAATCGTGGCCCAGTTGGACCAGAACCAGTCGGTGGGATGTGAAGACCTCAAACATGGTGAACTCCATCTGGGCAGAATGAAGCCAGAGGAAACCATGGTGGAGGTCCGTGGTGGTCCTGACGTTAGCTTAAGTTGGCTCATGTGACTCTAGCAGGTCCACAATAATCCTGACTTAGACCTGGACCTAGACCTGGAGCTAAAGACTGCAGGAACCATCTAGTAGCTGGTTCCTCTGAGGTTTCCCCTCAGGAGCTCAAGAGTCTCACAGGTTGGTGGAGTAAACAAAAAGATTAAAGGTCTTGGACCTGAAACTATCTCAACCTTCTGTCAAACTTTAACAGGTAATAAAGCCCGGCCCGCTGGCGTGGAGCCCGGGGGGGCGTGGCTAACCACAATCATGACATCAGAACAATTTCACCCTTGAGAACACCTTAAAAGAGCATGGCTTCAATTTCAGAGAGTTCTGTTCAGGAGTGTCTGAGGAGATTCGGACCGACTGTACGAACGGACCGGACCCCCCCCCCCTTTGATGGGGGCAGATAAAAATGGTGACAGAGTTCGTCTTCATCTGCATTCATCTCACCAGGTTTCCATCCTTGCTGACTTTCAGGTAGATGGACACGCCCAGGATGATGCAACCACTAACCTGTAAGGAGAAAGAGAGAGAGAGATGAGGGTGAGATGAAGGGTGAGATGAAGGGTGAGATGAAGGGTGTGAAGGATCTGACGACATCTGGTGAAGAAGATTCACATTCACAGAGCAGGTAGTTGGACCGGTGGGTCACCAGGTTCGTAGGACGGTAGATAGTGTAGGTGGGCAGGTAGGGTGAGGCACCCGGGTTGGACTTCAGGTAAAGTAGGTTGGTTAAGATAGAGTCAGGGTGGCGGGTAGCTCAGTCCTCCAGTACCAGCCTCCATCTTAGACTGGACCTCCGCCAGCACTAGAGGAACCGGATGTGATTGCTGAGCTTGATTGATGGAATGAAAACATGAACCGATGCAGCGACGTCAGCCTCCAGTCTAAACCACCGCCGGCTGTCGTTTAGCATGTTAGCGTGTAAACGTGTTAGCGTGTAACCGTGTTAGCGTGTTAACGTGTTAGCGTGTAAAGGTATTAGCGTGTTAGCGTGTAAACGTGTTAGCGTGTAAACGTGTTAGCGTGTAAACGTGTTAGCGTGTTAGCGTGTTAGCGTGTTAACGTGTTAACGTGTAAACATGTAAACGTGTTAACATGTTAGCGTGTTAGCGTGTAAACGTGTTAGAGTGTAAACGTGTTAGCGTGTAAACGTGTTAGCGTGTTAGCGTGTTAACGTGTTAGCGTGTAAACATGTTAACATGTTAGCGTGTAAACGTGTTAGCGTGTAAACGTGTTAGCGTGTAAACGTGTTAGCGTGTAAACGTGTTAGCGTGTAAACGTGTGACTAACAGGTTTTAGCTGCGTCTTTAAACATTGGAACGAAACGGATAATTCTCACTCATTGTTTTTAAGTCATTCAGAAATAACGTCGCCCTAGCAACCTGACCCAAATCCAACAGCGTTTGTCCAAGTCGTTAGGTACGTGGTTCTGGTTCTGCCTACTGAACGTGACATCACTGACATTCTATGCAAACACAACACCAACCCACAAGCAGACTCAGATAAAAACAGTTTGATCGTCTGCATACAAAGATAGAACCTGGACCAAATGCTGATCTTCAAGACTCCGGTCCAGCTGGTACGGTTCTGGACCGTTGAGTGACATGTATTATTCAGCGCCGATACAATCAGCCGAGAGACAAACTGGGACTGGGAGTAATTGTCCGACATTAATGATTCATCGGCTGAGCCGTCAGAGCCGAGAGACGCGACCCAGAAAGACCGGCTAATGACAGGATGTTGATGAAACAGAACAGCTGACCCGGTCCAAGAAAAAAACAGTGGGCCTGCAGCTGTAAGAAAACCCATAAACATGACGGCGCCACACCTTCAACTATTAATACTTCACTCCTGTTCGGCGGGGACTTTCACCTACTGAGACATCAACTAGCTCAGAGTCAAACCTTCAGAAGCAGCAAAACCAGAAACCAGTGTGACCACAGCCTGAGGCGCCGCCGGGCCCTGATTGGTGGTGAAGATCATGTGATTGTCACACACACACACACACACACACACACACACACATACACACGGCGTTACTGAAAGTCACGGTTGATATTTAACGAAAAAAGGAATGACCTTAAAAAACGGTTCTGAACGAATGGGCGCAGAATAATTACAGCAAGTGGAAACTATATTCCTTTTCTTTTTTTTAAATATGTTACTGCCCCTTTTATAAACTTACCCAGTACCAGCAGGTATATGCTAAAGAGTAAGGGGGCCGAGGACGGAGCCCTGGGGGACACCACAGCTCAGAGGGACCAAATTCCATGGGATTCTTTTGACATGTGACAGAATTATGTGACTTGATTCCCCTAAAAAAAATAAAAATTGAAAAAAAGGCTAAGGAGTAATACAGTTTTCTAAAAACATAATTAAAATTAAAATTGGCAATTTACCATAAACTACAAAATTCCCTCCATGTGTTTTTTTTTTTTCCCCCACTCTTGACAAAGATGCCAATTAAAGACAGAAAATATGCAAAGAAATAATACTTTTCATAAATTAAAGATGTTTATGCGGAATAGTCAGAAATGGCGGGAAAGAAAAAGCTATTCCGCATGAACGTACGGACCCCCGGACGGACAGGGGGGCGGGGCATAAAAAAGCCAAACCGACTCAATATATTTTCTTTCAACCAAGTTCCAGGAAAACCCAAAAAGAAGACGAAGAAGAAGAAACGTCACACAAGCTTTGCATCGTCTTTTTCCTACAGTTGGAAAACAAACTCTTAAAAGGTAAAGGTATAAAGATAAAGGTAAAGGTATAAGGATAAAGGTAAAGGTATAAGGATAAAGGTAAAGGTATAAGGATAAAGGTATAAGGATAAAGGTAAAGGTATAAGGACAAAGGTAAAGGTATAAGGATACAGGTAAAGGTATAAGGATAAAGGTAAAGGTATAAGGTATAAGGATAAAGGTAAAGGTATAAGGATAAAGGTAAAGGTATAAGGATACAGGTAAAGGTATAAGGATAAAGGTAAAGGTATAAGGTATAAGGATAAAGGTAAAGGTATAAGGATAAAGGTAAAGGTATAAGGATACAGGTAAAGGTATAAGGATAAAGGTAAAGGTATAAGGTATAAGGATAAAGGTAAAGGTATAAGGATAAAGGATAAAGGTAAAGGTATAAGGATAAAGGTAAAGGTATAAGGATAAAGGTAAAGGTATAAGGATAAAGGATAAAGGTATAAGGATAAAGGATAAAGGTAAAGGTATAAGGATAAAGGTAAAGGTATAAGGATAAAGGTAAAGGTATAAGGATAAAGGTAAAGGTATAAGGATAAAGGTAAAGGTATAAGGATAAAGGTATAAGGATAAAGGTATAAGGATAAAGGTAAAGGTATAAGGATAAAGGTAAAGGTATAAGGATAAAGGTATAAGGATAAAGGTATAAGGATAAAGGTAAAGGTATAAGGATAAAGGTAAAGGTATAAGGATAAAGGTAAAGGTATAAGGATAAAGGTAAAGGTATAAGGATAAAGGTAAAGGTATAAGGATAAAGGTAAAGGTATAAGGATAAAGGTAAAGGTATAAGGATAAAGGTATAAGGATAAAGGTAAAGGTATAAGGATAAAGGTATAAGGATAAAGGTATAAGGATAAAGGTAAAGGTATAAGGATAAAGGTAAAGGTATAAGGATAAAGGTAAAGGTATAAGGATAAAGGTATAAGGATAAAGGTAAAGGTATAAGGATAAAGGTAAAGGTATAAGGATAAAGGTAAAGGTATAAGGATAAAGGTATAAGGATAAAGGTAAAGGTATAAGGATAAAGGTAAAGGTATAAGGATAAAGGTAAAGGTATAAAGATAAAGGTAAAGGTAAAGGTATAAGGATAAAGGTATAAGGATAAAGGTAAAGGTATAAGGATAAAGGTAAAGGTATAAGGATAAAGGTAAAGGTATAAGGATAAAGGTATAAGGATAAAGGTAAAGGTATAAGGATAAAGGTATAAGGATAAAGGTAAAGGTATAAGGATAAAGGTAAAGGTATAAGGATAAAGGTAAAGGTATAAGGATAAAGGTAAAGGTATAAGGATAAAGGTAAAGGTATAAGGATAAAGGTATTTAGCGACTACCAGGCAGGTTTTTTTCTGCTTTCGGGTCTTTCTCGTCTTTCACTTTAACTCTGAGCCACTATTTGGCCAAAAGGCACCAAAAACAGAAAACAAACAAGTGCCACGACCTGTAGCTCCTCCCCCTCCGGAGGCTGTCCATGTTTGAAGGTGTGTCCCGACTCAGTTACGGGCGTCAGGTATCAGGGTCGGCTTCCTATCCGTGTTTAATTGGAGCCCATTATTTTTTTAACAATTATCCCAGACAGGAGCCGCGCTGTGGGCGGAGCTTCAGGACTGAAGCTCAGGTGGTTTGAAGGACAAAACACGCTGGCGTAAACAGCGCCTGAGGTGAAAGCGCCGCCATCCGTCACACGGGGTTTATTGTTGAAACTGCTGCCCGCACTCAACAAAGACCCTAGAGATAAAAGCCGATCCGGGTTCCACGTCAAAGCCGGTTCAGACGAGACCTCGGGGGTGGTTAAAGTTTTTACTTTTTTTTTTGTTTTACAGTAAAGTTCTGCAGAACTTTATTTCCGAAATGGGGCCTATAAATTATGATATTTACTATTTAACTTATTATAATTTCCCTTTTGGATTAATGTTCCCCGTCGTACTTAATTTAATTATGTTAAGAGTTACAGATGAGTTTATTTTTATTTTTTACGATGTAATCTATATTTTTGATTCTGATTCAAAAAGCCGTTTCCATAAAAATCTTTTACCTAATTTCAGGTTTTTTTGTACATTTAAAAGCCATTGAATCCGTTGTTGCTAATTTAGCCGCTTACAGCGCAGCGGCGTGGTTTAAGCTAATGCATTCAGTTGGTCAGGTTGCGTTTGTAGTTAATTGTTTCTGTGTGAATCATCTCTTTCCTCTGCAGGAGCGGTCCCTGAACGCACCATCTATTATTCATGGACTAGATATGAGCACTCTGCTCTGCTGAGAGGCGTTCAAGTGCGAGCGGGACAGAGCTTCACATAATTGGTTGTTTCACGGGTAGAAAAGTACGGGAAAAAGCCTTTTCCTGTTTATGAGGAGCCTCCACACCCTTCAGCATCATCATCATCATCATCAGCACGAGGTAAATACATCGTGTCACGCTCCTCCACAATCTTATTAACATCGACGTGATGTCATTTCTGGGAAGATGAGGACTGAAATAACCTGCCGCCGCAGGAGGAGGAGGAGGAGGAGGAAGAGGAGGAGGAGGAAGAGAGGGACGTCGCGCTAAAGGGGAACGTTTGATTTATTGAGATTCATTCTGACAGAAAACCGGAAAGTTCATCCGTTCGGGGAATATTTTGATTCCTCGGTGGAGGAAAGTTACCGTTCCTCAAGTTTCTGTCTGCTCCGCAACATTTAGACAGAAGATATTATTATAGCTCTATAGAGCTTTAATATAGAGCTATCTATAGACACCCTTCATCATCAGATCTATGATGATGATGGATTTGATCTGTAGAGATAAATCTATAGAGACAGATCGATATAGATAGAGAAATAGATAATAATAATAATAATACATTTAATTTATAATAGAGAGATAGATGGAGAGATATGGATCGATATCTATATGTATATATAATATTATAGCGCAATTAAAATGTTTCTGCACAATATATTTATGCATATTCTATTTTAAGTGTATTTAATAAAATAATCCAGAATAAAATCTAAATAGCAATAAACATTTAATTTAATACAATAAAAGATATTTAATATTGTCAAAGAATATTAACTTTAAAAAAAATATATATATATTTTTTTTTTAAATAACATTTTTCTTCTGGGGTTTTGGTTTTGATAACCTGGTCCGACCCAAGGACAGCAGAACCTTTGTCAGTAAATTAGAGTAATTACACGTTATTGCATGGTTATTAAATGTAATTACATGTTATTACATGTAATTACATGTTATTACATGTTATTACATGTTATTACATGTTATTACATGTTATTACATGTTATTACATGTTATTACATGTTATTATATAATACGTCATGATTAAGTTATCATTACATTTTTAGATTTGGCATTATTTGCACAAACTGATGGATTTGATGAAGGTCGATGGGCCTGAAGGGTTGGAGAAGCAGAAAAGATCATCGCTGCCTTTGATTGTTTTTGAACATCGCAAATGCATTTTGGGGAGTTTCTCCAGTTGATGCATCAACATGAAACTTCAGGGAAGGATGGGAATCGTCCCAAAACACAAGATCAGAGTCCAGCTGACACTATCTGTCAATTTATAGACAAACGCTCAATTTCTGGAAACGGTTGAGGTCATCACCTCCACTGGAGAGAAGGTCCAGTCTTCTGTTTGGTTCGTCTGTTTACGACAAACGTCCAAATCCAAACTCTTTCACACGTGTAGAACCTGGCGGGCTGACGCTTTTAATAACATCGCCACTGAAAGCAAAGCTAGTGCCGTATTTATCTTTGAGTTAGTGAAAGTCTTAGATTTGACATCAACGTGATGGCGTCTCAATCAGCTCATTAGCATAATCACTAGAACATCATCCCTCCGCAGAAGCCCGGCAGTCAGAAAAATGTCTGTTAAAACCTCTTCTGACCCTTTACCCCCGAAGATTTATGGTTACTGGTTGAGTAGTTTAGTCATAATTAGAAATAGAATAGAAATGCTAAAAAAAAAAAATTTGTAGTAGCTCCAGCGCTAACGTCTGATTAGCATCCAGACTGACTGGCCCACCTTTTTCCTGCCTGCTATAATTACTTTGACAATGTGTGCATTGCGTCCACTCTGTCACAACATACCTCCGACAAGCCCCGTCATGTTTGGGGTGGAGCGAGACCTCCACCCTCTGAGTGGAGCTACGGATTATTGTTTTGTTCTTTCAGAGGAAACTCCTGGCGGAGAAGGCGGGGGAGTTAATCCCAGCATGTCCATATGCTGTGCGTTGGATGGTGAGCGGAGGCGGAGCCACGCCCTGAAACTAGTAAATGTTTGTTTGAGTAGGGAGAGGCAGCAGCGGCCGATAACGCCGGAACTACCTGCCCACAGGTGCCGAGCGCTCGACTGAAAACTAAAGAGGGACGGAGGAAAACGGAGCCAAACATGGCGCCAAGTGACGAATCAGAGCGGGAACGAGAGCTGGAGATTCAAGAAACACTTGTTTGACTACAATACGCCCAGATCTTTAAAAAATGTATTCAACACAACTGGATTAAGGGGGAAATGATCAGGAATAAATGGTCTAAATGAAAGAATAAACGGATTTTCTGTAGCTGTAAAATGGCAGAAAACTCCCATCAACTTACCCATAATGCAACAAATGCATCTTATAAAACCGCATTTATTTAAAATAAGAATGTTGTGAAAAAAGACAGATTGAATCATCCACACGCGGTAATAACGCGGTAATAACGCGGTTATAACGCTGATCTGATGCACCTGCATGACGAGAAGTTTCCACTGACTGAGGAAGTTTCCCAGACTCACCCAAAACAGCAGGTTGAAGATGAAGAGGAGATATTTGACGCATTTATTCACAGCCATGGCTTCCGTTCTTCTCTTGGCTTCCGCTCGGCGGTTCCTCTCACGTCTCACTGGGGCTTCCTGCAGAACATTAGCAGAAACAGGGACACTCCTTCAGGTTGGACCAGCCTGCTCTACCTGTTTCCTCGCTCTGAGGGAGCGCCTCTATAGGATTCCCTCCTCCTCCTCCTCCTCCTCCTCTCAGTCATTGTTCTCTCCCCCTTACATCCTTCTTTCCTTCCTTACTCCCTCATTCCCCCTCTCTTCTAATTCCCACTAAGCCTAGAGGTTTGCTGATATTTATCTAACTAAAATATTATAGCAACTAAATATTTCTTTTTTAAAAAGGCTCATAATTTAAGGTTAAATTGTGGGACAAGGCGATGATTAATGAAGCAGACGACCACTTCCTGTGTTCAGGTGATATTAAGGAAGTGATGACATCTGCATGTTTTCTCATTTCCCCATAATGGAGACGACAGGAGGAGGCGTGACTGAGGTCATGGGTTCGGGGGGGGGTTTTACCCTTTAATGTTCCGCTCAACTGTTTGGTGGAGAATATTTTGAGTCTTTAATTCTTCTTGGGTGTTACTTTTCCTGAACCCGTTCTTCATAATAATAATAATAATAGTAAGACATTTAATTTATAACGCACTTTACATTTGGATTAAATCTCAAAGTGCTACAAAGTAAAAGCAGATAAAAGCGTCAATAAAAATACAATAATAACTATATAAAAGCCTGAGCAAAAAGCAGCAACGTTGATTAAAGTTATAGGTTCTGCTAAAAAGGAAAGTTTTAAGTCTTGTTTTTTTTTATAAAAACATTTATTTACAATAATTTACAATTAAATTATTTTAAATTAAATTGTTTGTTTTTTAAATCCTTTGTGTTCACGCAGGAACACAAGAATTTTTCTTTACCTTAGTAAGAGGAAGAACTGGATTGATTTTGAGAAAGACTGGTTGCATATTTCTGACACTAGGGGGAGCTTTATCTTAACAATCATCATTTCTCCACCGTTGATCCGATTCGCTCCATATCAGGTGGATTTGCGTCAAGGTGATCCATCTTGTTTTCATCTTTCTTACTCCAACAGTTCATATTTTCCTCACTAGGGGGAGCTCTTCTATGAAAAACGCGTTATTTTGACGGTTCCTTTCTAACCATGTGTTCGATGGTGCTAAGAAAGGATGCCGTCAAAACTAACATTGAGAAAAAGATTCTATTTCTAGCTGATAATACACTTAAAAAATATATATATCTACGATTATTACATTCTATTCATTCAAACAGATACTCATAAAGTTTACAGAGTAGACAATGCAACAAAAAATTTAAAATTTGAAAAAAATATGCAAACAAAAAACAATTCACCAGATTAATCATTCAAGGATCCCAAACCTCCGTTAGGCCCGACAGAACCGCAGGTTTTGGAAAACTTCCAGCAGATTCCTACCGTTTAATGTATATTGCCAGCCTATAAACCTACCGACAACTCCAACAAACTCACTGAGTATCTCTCAGGCACTCTGTAGCCGCCAATCTAATCTAATCAAACCTTCCACTTCAGTGTCTCTGTTCAGCCCACCGAGTCCCCAGCTCCACCCACCAAAGGAACATCAAAGGAATCAAGTGAACTCTTCAAGCTCCACCCCCACAGAAAGAACAACATTGTGACGTCACTTCTCCAAACGGCTTATTTTATTTTATTTTTTGAATACTGTAAAACTTGCGACATCACCAAAATGTAACCGCCTCCAGGAAATACCAAACCTCCTCTTACCTCTGAGTAAATTTTCATGCAAACCCATCTTGTAGCTTTTCAGTGATTCTGCTCACAAACAAACAAACAAGCAGAAAAACACACCGGAGTGGAAAACAGAACCTGGTGGCGCCGGTAACGAGACAAGAACTTACTGCCTGAAGAAAGAAGCGAGGACCAGGAAGAAGATACGAGAGACGGGGACGACCGCGGAACCAGGAAGACTTTTAAACCTGCTGAGTAACTGAGACAACCAGTAACAGGTGAGGAGAGTCAACAATCAGAGGACAAACACACACACACACACACACATGCAGTGAGATGAACTAGAAGGGGGACAACAGAGACAGAGTGAAGGGACGGCCTGAATATAATCACAGAACTAAACCTTCTAAAACCGTTTTCTGCTCCAAGATTCCTGGGACTCGCTTCTCCCTCCGGGAACAAAACGCGTCTAGCTAAAGTTCTGGTGAGCCCATGAGGGGAACAGAAGTGGGTTCTCCGGCTCCTTCGTTGCTTCTGTAATTACGCTAAAGGTGATTTAAGGAGTCCATTTTTTTCTTACTAATTTTGTTCTTTTTATCGACTTCTTTTATTGATTGTAACTTATCGTTTCCTCTGGCGAAGGTTTCAAATGAATTACATTTATCCGATTTAACGCTTTCATGTCCTGCTCAGCGTTTTTTTTTCGGGCACATTTTGAGTCACGCCGCTTATTAAAAAACCTACGACTGAAATAATAGTGAAAAAAAAGGGGCCGAGGACCCCGAACATGTGAGGACTTACTAATAAAAGTGATCATTTTCCAGGAAACACAAAGTTTCTTAACTATTTAAAAACTTGCTTGACCAAAGAATTTGATGTTTTTATAGTACATTTAGAGTGTTTAAGATATTCAATCGCAAAACCGCGCCAAAGAAATAAAAAAAACTAAAGAAAAAAAAGAAAATCCTGTTTTTGGACATCAAAGGGTCTATTTTTGGTATTAATGTTCTCCAATTATTAAATCAGTGTTTTTATATGTATAAAAACACTGATTTATGCCATCCAGCTTAAGACTGTTAACTTAAAATACTTAAATTTATCCTGCTGTGGAAACGTCTGATTTGATTAATTTTCTTTTAGCATTTTTATTTTTTTGATCTGATTGATCTGTAATTCTTCTACATTTGGGTCTGATTTTTGTAAACAATTAAATCATTCCAGCAAATAAACCTTTTTTCTTTTTTACCTTCCTTTTCATTTTCTTTCTGTTTTGTTTTAAAGGTGTGAAATAAATCAATACATAAATCAATAAATAAATGAATAAATACATACAAAAAATAAAAAAATATAAATAAATACATACATAAATTAATACATAAATAAATGAATAAATACAAAAATAATTTAATACAAAAATAAATATATATAAAGGCATAAATAAGTAAATGCACACATACATACATAAATGAATAAAAATAAATGTTTTTACAGTGTGTATTATTTATCTTAAAATGCTGTGGGGAAAAAAATGATGTTGGAATTGTACAAAAATAATAAACATATATATATTTTAGGTGTCTTGAAGGTAAAACTATAAGGAGGATAAATTGTTAATTTGAAGAATTTCCAAAGCTGGAATTTCACTTTATAATGTGTTTTATGCCAAATAACGTTGTAAAAAAGAGAATTGTCTCTCTCTCTCTCTCTCTCTCTCTGTGTTTCTCTGTTTCTCTCTGTTTTTCTCTCTCTCTATCTATCTTTCTCTCTCTGTCTGTATCTCTCTCTCTCTCTCTCTCTGTCTATCTTTCTCTCTCTCTCTGTTTCTCCCTCTCTCTCTCTGTGTTTCTCTCTCTCTCTATCGTTCTATCTATCTGTCCACCCCTCTCTCTCTCTCTCTGTTTCTCTCTCGCTCTCTCTGTTTCTCTCTCTCTCTCTATCTGTCTCTAGCTCTCTCTCTCTATCCTTCTCTCTCTCTCTGTTTCTCCCTCTCTCTCTCTCTGTTTCTCTCTCTCTCTCTCTATCCTTCTCTCTCTCTCTGTTTCTCCCTCTCTCTGTCTCTGTTTCTCTCTCGCTCTCACTGTTTCTCTCTCTCTAGCTCTCTCTCTCTCTATCCTTCTCTCTCTCTCTGTTTCTCCCTCTCTCTCTCTGTTTCTCTCTCTCTCTCTCTCTCTCTCGCTCGCTCTCTCTCTCTCTCTCTCTCTCCCTCTGAATAAATGAGCCTGTGAAACCTAGAGCAGGAAGTTCCCGCAGATCTCCAGTAGGGGGCAGCATGCTGCCACTTCGGTGGATTCCTGCCTTTAATATCTTTATTTTCACTTTTTCAAACTCAGACCAGGAAGGGATATAAAACAACGTAGAACGAAGTCAAACATTAATAAAAAATGAAAAACAACAAACAGAAGACGATTAAATTCATACAATAATAAAAATCTCATTTTTTATGACATTGTTTTTCAGTTACTTTTTAAAACAACATGTTGTTCTGAGTCATTTTCACTTTTTCATTTTGATTCAACACACAAAGAAATGTAAAAAAAATGATCCATTTCTTTTTCTTCTTTTTTTTATTATCTTCCTGTTTTCATTCCATCATTTTCTGATTGATTATCTAATCAGTCGCTCAATTTTCTGTCATTGTTTGACTATTTATCCGCCTTAATCAACAGAAAGAACAAAAGTAGAACAAAACACTTAAAAAAATTATGCGTAAAAAAAAGAAAAAAAAAAAGGATTCCAGATCAGTGTTTTTTTTTGTTTTTTAAAACATTTCTTTAAAAGTTTTCTAAAATCTGTAATATCAATTAATCTATTTCTATTTGTCGACTCTAAAAAAAAATGGAAAGCCGCTGACAGAATGAAGTTTTCCATCCCATAATCTTGTCTGGAAGAAAAATTAAAAAAAACAACAATAATAATAATAATAATAATTGTGACAGCAGAGGATAAGATTTAAATAAAAATATATGATATAGATATGAAAATATCTCAAAAACTCAAATCTACTATTTCCAGTCGACTCAAGAGTGAAAGTTGATCATAAAATGCTTAAATATAATTCTCTATATTAATAAATAGATAAATAGAAGTTTATAAATCTCGCAAAAATTGCATATTTTACTATAAAAACAAAATAAAGTGAGACGCTGTAATCTTCTATAAAAATAAAAAGGGGATAAAAAACAAAATTGATTTAAATAAAAGTATCTCTTCAATATATTAATACAATATAATTAAACATTCCATCTGTTGTCCTTTATCTAAATCTCACGTCTTATTTTATGAAACATTACGGAGATAAAATCTTTATTCCTTCCACGGCCAGATTTCTTTTATTTCTTAAAAGTTTTTAAACTTATAAGAAATATTCTTTTTTTTTCAACTTTTTCAGCTTTTTTTTCCAGTTCAGTCTCAGTTTTTTGATTTTTTTTGTTTTCGCTTTTTTAAAACTCTCTGGAAATCCAGCCGTCTGCCGGACCAGAACAAACCAGAGTGTGTTCTGCCGGGCCACAAGAACCAAAATGATTAGTATTCTTTTTTATCTGTTTCTGCGCCTCAGGCTCCTCCCTCCTTCTTCTCCTCCCTCCTTCTTCTCCTCTGTCCTCCTTCTCCTCCTCCCTCCTTCTCCTCCTCCCTCCTTCTTCTCCTCCGTCCTTCTCCTCCTCCGTCCTTCTCCTCCTCCCTCCTTCTTCTCCTCCGTCCTTCTCCTCCTCCCTCCTTCTTCTCCTGCATCCTTCTTCTCCTCTGTCCTTCTCCTCCTCCCTCCTTCTCCTCCTCCCTCCTTCTTCTCCTCCGTCCTTCTTCTCCTCTGTCCTTCTCCTCCTCCCTCCTTCTCCTCCTCCCTCCTTCTTCTCCTCCGTCCTTCTCCTCCTCCCTCCTTCTTCTCCTCCGTCCTTCTTCTCCTCCTTCCTTCTCCTCCTCCCTCCTTCTCCTCCTCCCTCCTTCTTCTCCTCCGTCCTTCTCCTCCTCCCTCCTTCTTCTCCTCCGTCCTTCTTCTCCTCCTTCCTTCTCCTCCTCCCTCCTTCTCCTCCTCCGTCCTTCTTCTCCTCTGTCCTTCTCCTCCTCCCTCCTTCTCCTCCTCCCTCCTTCTTCTCCTCCGTCCTTCTTCTCCTCCTCCCTCCTTCTTCTCCTCCGTCCTTCTCCTCCTCGGGCCGGAGATTCTGATGCCTTCGTGTTTTATTGGTTGATGACATCACTCCCTCATGGTTATTCACCGGCACAGACCATAATATGTGGGAATGATGGATCGTCGGTTTCGGGCTGAGAAGAAACGGCAGCAGGTCGACCCGAATGCCGACAGAAAGAGTTCTGTTAGGATTCTAACGTCGTCTCACCTCTGATCCGGTTTCAACCTACTTTCTGATTCTTCCTTGTTTTTAAGGTGAGAAAAACTGCATTTTAATCAAAACATGGATTTAAGTGTCAAACCGCCAAATGTTGTCGTGTGTTTTTACTGCCTCCTAGTGGACGCAGGTGGAAGTTTGCAGCCAAAACCCTTATATATGGCTTTACGAGGATATAGATGGTAATAGTAACAGATTACTCACTCATAGTAACAGATTACTCACACATAGTAATATATTACTCACACATAGTAATAGATTACTCACACATAGTAACAGATTACTCACTCATATTAATAGATTACTCACACATAGTAACAGATTACTCGCTCATAGTAATAGATTACTCACACATAGTAACAGATTACTCACTCACAGTAACCGATTACTCACACATAGTAACATGTTACTCACTCATAGTAATAGATTACTCACACGTAGTAACAGATTACTCACAAGTAGTGACAGATTACTCACACATAGTAACAGATTACTCACACATAGTAACAGATTACTCACACATAGTAACAGATTACTCACACATAGTAACATGTTACTCACTCATAGTAATAGATTACTCACACAAAGTAACAGAATACTCACACGTAGTAACCGATTACCCCCACATAGTAACAGATTACTCACACACAGTAACAGATTACTCACACATAGTAACAGATTACTCACACATAGTAATAGATTATTCACACATAGTAACAGACTAGTCACACATAGTAATAGATTACTCACACATAGTAACAGATTACTCACACATAGTAACAGACTAGTCACACATGGTAATAGATTACTCACACATAGTAACAGACTACTCACACATAGTAATAGATTATTCACACATAGTAATAGATTACTCACACATAGTAACAGACTACTAACACATAGTAATAGATTATTCACACATAGTAACAGATTACTCACTAAATATAGTAGTATAGTATAGATGCGATTTTTATACAAGCCTATACAGGATTCCAGAACCAGACCAGAACCGTTGACCAGAACCTTACACATCATTTTTCAACATTCCTTCACACGTTGCATCGACGGGAGTGAAAATAATCAGATTTATTCATTCTTGTTCGGGGACCACGTGGAATTAAGAACCAGCCAGCAGGACCGGATGTTGACGGTTGATCTGAGCGAGTAGCTCCAGTTTGGCAGCACACATCTCATCAGCGTCCGGGTCCCCTGAGTGAAGGTGTGGGATGCCGCGAGACCCGAGACACCCAACGAACCCAGGAAACATCGCCGAAGAAGCTTCACCGCACATCCGACAAAATTCCATATATTTTCTCAACAGGTTCTACGAAATTTCACTGGGAGTAAAAACACAAAGTCATTTCCTGAGCAGATACGTGTGTTTGGAATAAACCTGGATGAAAAAACAAAACTGGCATGAAGAACTGGACCCAGCAGTCGGATCTCGTGGTTGCCATGGAGAGAAACTGGATCCGAATGTTTTACAACGGCATCATGGGATTTCAATGAGGAAAACATCTCTGAGGCTTTTCCTTTTTTTTTTAGAACGATGTATTTCTATATTTCACGAGACCTTCTATAAAGAGATAGAAGGCAGCAGAGAAGAACCGGTCAGAAGGAATATCTTCACCTTCTAACATTATTTCATGATGATATTTTGTACTTTTTCACGGACGATCGTTGACTTTGCTGAAAACCTCCGGTTCAAACCCTTTGATGTCCTGCTCAGCTGTTTGGTTGAACTCCTTTTGAGTCTTTGTTTCTGAGTGAGAAATGGACTGAAACTGTTTATAATATGACCCAGTAGTAGCATGTACATGCTAAACAGTAAGGGGCCGAGGACGGAGCCCTGGGGGACGCCCCAGGTCAAAAGGGTCACCGAGATGGATTTCTTTCTTTGTAAGCGTTTGAGGTCTCACCAAACAGAACGATGTAACTTGATATAACAAACAGAGTCTAGGTTCAAATAGTTGATCTGTGGTGTCCCCCAGGGCTCCGTCCTCGGCCCCTTACTCTTTAGCATCTACATGTTAGAAACATGATTCGAGTCTCAAAACGAACTCCACCAAACAGTTGAGCAGGACGTTAAAGGGTTAAAATAAGCCTGGTCAGCGGCTCCAGCTGTGCGTCAGCTGATGGGTCACGTGACCCACAGCTCTACCTGGGTCATCAGCACACGCGGGGAGAACCACCATAGAAGAAGAGACGAGGAGGAGCGAGGTGAAACGATAACAGCCGACAGAGACAGAAAGAAAGAGAGAGAGAGAGAGAGAGAGAGAAAGTGGGGGGAGAGGGGGGGGGTCCTGCATCACGGCTGAGTCCCGGCCAATCACAGCGCTGCATTGGAGAGAGATAGAGGGAGAGAGAGAGAGAGATAGAGGTGCTGATGGTGGGCTTTGGATGCTGCATCTTTTTATAGACGAGGAGAAAAAAGAAAGTTAGTTGAGAGCCGGAGAGAGGATCAGGGAACCGGGAGAAGCTGCCGAGTTGGGACTTTGGAGAATTTGTTTAAAAGTAAAAAAAGAGAAAGAAAGAAAGAAAAAAGGCAAAAGGGAAAGAAGAGACGGATTCCAAACAGTGAGTCTGAATCTTTGTTGTTTTCTAACGGCTGTAAACGTTTATTTACGAGAATCGATGCTGGAATATCGAGTTTTCTGCCGAGATGTAGAAGAAAAAACCTCAAAGTCTGTATTTATACTGTAAAAAAAGATGTTTCCAGACTTTTTTTCTTTTTTAAATACTCACTTCTAGGATGCAGATTCATAATTCTCTAACGTTATTTTGTCTCTTATCTTATTTTTTTGTTTTAAAATGACACAAATAAAATAATTGTGTGTTTTTTGTTTTTTTTCTTCTTCTTTTTTTTTTCCCCTTTCCTTTTTTTAATATTTAATATCATCTCCCACTCTGGAGCGTCTGTGAGCGACACAAACTGCTCATTATATTTAGGTTTGACATAAATCCGCCTCTGCTTCCGCGCTGACGGCGCTCCGCCGGGACTTCAAAATCTGACATCAATCTGAGTTCTGCTCATTTCCGTCGATGCGTCTGTAACTGAATTTATTTTTCTTTTACAAAGAACCAGCATTCGGATTTTTCCTTCATATCAATATAAAAAAATATATATATCTTTTTTTTTTAATGATGATCTTAAATTCCAAATTGATGAAACCTCCACTAAGGAGGTTATGATGTCATCGCTGAGTGTCCGAAGGTCAAGTAGAAGGAAAACGTGTTTGAAGGTTCTCACATCGGTAGGCCATAACATTGTAACCACTGACCGGTGAAGACACACCGACATTGATCTGACCTCGTTACCGTGGTTCCCCGTCAGTTAGGCGGAACGTTCTGCCATCGAGTGAAGATTCTGTCCTGGAAGTAGATTTTGGATTCCCGCGCCACGTTAACAGCTTGTGAGGTTTAGAGGACTAGTTGAGGTTATCTCCCAGAACTGCATGTCCTGCAGGGGTTAGAACTCAATCACCGAGGTCTACCAGCGACAAGGTCATGGAGGAGGTTGATTGATGGGTGTGAAGACTGACAGCCTGTTCAAGTTATCTGATCTCACAGATTTGGGGTTAAGGGTCATTATTCACAATTTTTGGCAGGTGGTTTTAATGTTGTGGCTGAGCCGTGTTGGTTGACTTCCACATTCTGCACCACGGTACCAGCATAAGTCAAATCCCTCACAGACGTAGACTCAATTGGCAGCAAAGAATGGAAATAGGAAGCCTTCGTTGTCATCTTATGAAATAAATGTTAGACTGAATAAAAGAAGTCGTATTAAACGCTTCAGAAGGTGAAGCTAAACGCTGCATTCATGTGACGTTGGAAATTGGGAAATTATACAGCTCAGACTTCAGTTTCTCTCTTCAACTCTCTTTGTTCGAACCCAACAAGTCATGTCAGTCGGCCGTCCACCCTGAATCTTGGATCTACTCAGGGTTTCTGTCTGTTAAAAGGCTTTATTTCTGGTCTGGTTTGAATTTTGGTTGGAAATTCTGAAATTTGGTGGATAGTGGATTCTATCAGCTAGTAGTTATTATGTGTTAGCACATAGTAACAATTAGTAGCTACTTTTAGTTAGTAGCAGTTAGCAACTGGTGGATGTTATCAGCTAGTAAATGTTAGCAGCGAGTAGTAGGAAATAGCAAATAGCAGCTAGCAGCTTGTAGTAGTCTAGCTAGTAGCAGTTATCAGCGAGTAGTAGTAAGTAGCGAATATTAGCTACCTGCTTGTAGTAGGCTAGCTAGTAGCAGTTAGCAACTAGTGGATGTTATCAGCTAGTAGCTAATATAAGTTAGGAGCTAGTAGTAGGTAGTAGCGAATAGCAGCTAGCATCTTGTAGTGGTCTAGCTAGTAGCAGTTAGCAGCGAGTAGTAGTAAGTAGTGAATAGCAGCTACCAGCTTGTAGTAGGCTAGCTAGTAGCAGTAAACAACTAATGGATGTTATCAGCGAGTAGCTAGTTTTTGTACGCAGCTAGCAGGAGACCAAATGAAACGTTAATAGAAGTATGACATCACAGGATCGTCGGATTTAAACATTACTGGAAACATTTGCGAAGATTTACACGTACAGAAGTACGCAACTCAACAAAAAATCCAAGTTCTAGCCATCTGGGGACATTTTATTTTGAAGATGTCGCATGTTCCAGCCCTCCATGAAGCGGCAGACTCATTATGGGATGTGGCACCAACCCTTACAGAAGGAGGATGAAGTTGGAGGAGAACCAAGGAAGAACAGGGAGAGAAGATGCAAACAACAACAAAGAAAGGCCTCGGCTCTGGATTCAAATCCAGAACCCAGAGTCCACTAAAGGTCCCTGAACCCCTGTTTGAGAACCATATTCTGATAATATGACACCCCTCTCTGTAATAATCTGAAAACACCAAAATAGTGTGTGTGTGTGTGTGTGTGTGTGTGTGTGTGTGTGTGTGTGTGTGTGTGTGTGTGTGTGTGTGTGCGTGTGTGTGTGTGTGTGTGTGTGTGGAATTAGTAAATGTCATGCTTTTTTTGTGAAAGCACTTGAACAAGCTTTCATTCTGATGGATTATGGGTAAACAGATGCGGTTATTAATACATGGCTCTCCTTCCTCATCTCTCCCGCTGCTATCTGACCTCCTGACCTGACCACCGCATGTTTAATCTGTGCAGCCGTTGAACACCTGCAGCTCCGAACATCCAGCCATCTTCATCCGGGAACACTCCGCAGGCTCCGCCCACCAAACGCGACTCACGCGGCTGATGCAATCGCCAGCTTAGCCGGGTGTTGGCGATATGAATGGCGTGTAAACTGCCTCGGAGGAAATGTCGGGACTGATGGTACCACAGAGGCACAACGTCACGACAATGCAAATGAGCGTAGAGCCGGCAAATCGGTGCTCTGCGAGGTCAAGAAGTGTGACGTATAACGCAGCATCGTCGGCGTATAGAGTGATATTTTGATAACGCGTCAGCTGGTCGATACGTCTGAAAGTGTGTCTTTTTGTCGGTTTTCCCTCTTCTTTGAGCTAACTGCTAGCTTCTACTAGCTTCATCATAATTGTATGATTTTCTCTCTTTTTTTTGTGGAGTTGTAATCTGGAACTTCACCACTAGACGGCACAAAATCTTACACACAGCATCCGTTTTCCGTGAAAATGTGTGGACAGGTTAGCGATGTCCCAAAGACGGAAGCAATGAATTTTTTGGAGTGGATCTGGACCCCGAAGGAGGTCTCATTTCAAAATGAGGAGCAGGAACGGTGGATTAAATGTTGGGAGGAATCACTCCAACAGAGCAGAAAAATTCTGGTTCCTGTAGAGCAGTGGTTCTGAATGGATCTAAGTTCTGGCTGTAAGTTGTCACGTTGTCAGAATCTACCTACAGAGAGGATAACAAATACCAAGGCCGTTACGTTGCCCTTTGGAGACGGATTCATTTCAGGATTCCGGTGCTCTTGTTTTACTTTTCTTTACGTTATTACCTCACCGGCGGCGTTTGCATGTTGCTAACGGAGCAGACGCTGCTGACCGTACACAACTCATGCTTTGTGTTTAACATCTGCGGTTCCCGAATGATCAGCAAAAAAAAGGATCTAACATAATCTATTTTTCACCTCTGTAATGATAATGAGGATGTGGCTCCGCCCCCTCCGCCCCCTCAGCCCCCCATCACATTCAGGTAAACATTTTCAGGTCCGTTGCCATGGTATCCGAGCACACGTGTCAGCCTCCTCATTTTCAGCCCCTGGAAACATGAACTGTTCTTTCAGACGTGTTGTACTTACGGCGTACGCTGTGTGGCGGCGGCCGTCCAATCAGAGCGCGAGACGTGTCCTCGCCGTGTCATCAAACCGTTTGCTGCCTCCCGTCTGTTCTGTGTCATTTAGAATGTGGAGGTAACAGCGGTAATGGCAGCTGTTAGCACAACAGCAGGCTGCGAGGAGGCTGTCATTCTGTCGGTGTAAACGGCCTTATTACATCCCATCATCATCATCATCATCATCATCACCGCTGCCGCACCTGTTCAATTACTGATGTCACATGAGAAGTAACCACTATAAAGATTTTGGTCCATTAAGAAGAGGATTAGCATTTATTTTTAAAATGACCCGATGCCAAAACAAAACAGAATTTTCCGTGACAAATAATAAACTTTGCAAGAAATATAAACAAAACAGAAAACATAAAAGTTGCCTAATACTTTCTTCAACTGGCTAACAGTCATTTGCGTCATCGTCTGATGCTAACAATGGTTTCTCAAACAGGCTAACAACACAGTTAGCTTCTTTAACCATCTACAAAAGCTATTAGCTTCTTTGAAGACTAGCAATGGGGCCATTTTCTACAACAGAATTTTACTATTAGCTTATCTAATCGGCTAATACTGGTTTGTTTGACCGGCTAATAATGGTTTCCGGAAACAGCTAACAACACAGTTAGCTTCTCTAACAAGCTAACAGTGTTTTCTGGAACAAGCTGACTGGTATTGAAGTTGAGAAAATCTATTAATTTCTTTTAAACCTAGCAATGGTGCTAGTTTCTTCAACAGAATGCTACCATTGGCATCTTTAAAAGGGCTAACGGTTTGTTTGACAGGCTAACAATGGTTTATTGAGCATGCTGGTCAAATCTTTAGCTAGTTAAAAAAGATAACCATATTTTTGCTAGAACGAACGAAAATCTACACAAACCTTTTAGCTTTGTTAATATGCTAATAACGCTATTTGCATATCTAATAGGCTGATAGTACTAAATTACACAATAAGCTTCTTGTACATGCTAACACCGTTAGTTTTATCAATAGCCTAACAGCACATTAGCCTTTGTAACAGGCTAACGATGGTTTCTTAACTAGGCTAATAGCACCTGTAGCTTCCTTCAACAGGTTAACAACATATTTCTTCAGCAGACCATAAACATTTGTTTCTAGAACAAGCTAACAACATTGTCTTGAAAAAGCTAACTGTTCATTTCTTTAAGAGGTAATTACATTATTTTATTCAGCTGGCTAACACAAGCAATCAATTGTCAAACACAGTAACAATTCAATTAGCTTCTTTAAAAGATAAAAACAGCGTCATCTTCACCAACATTCTGAGAATAATGCTAACTACTATTAGGCATAGCAATTGTAAAAGCTTTTCCAACAAACTAACATATTGTAGCCTCTCTGATACCTAATCCAAGAGGCTACGATAAATAATACTACTTAATAGTAGTTCATCAAGTAGTCTAACAACAATGTTGGATAACCCACCAGGCTAACATTGATGTTAGCTTCTTCATCAATATTGACACCTCTGAAAGGCTAACGTCAATGTTAGTTTATCTAACAAATCAATGGCTAACATCAATGTTTGCCATCCTGACATCTAATCCAACAGAAAAACGGCAAAGCTAGTCTGTCTGTAGCTTATCCCACAAGCTAACATCGTAGTTAGCTTCATTCATTTTTTTTGGGTAGCTAATTGACGTTTTATATGAGTTTTTTCTTCAGTAGATAACTGACAGACGGGGAACGGCGTGTTTACACTTCGCCTCCCCGCCATGTGAACCAACATTCAGTCAAACTCATTAAAAAAACGGCAGAATTTTTATGAGGCTCTCTCCTTGAACCTCACGGCGGCGAAGGTTTATTAACATATTAATACCTTCATGTGCTCATTTTAATAAATAAATTATTTACACAGTCTTTTTCTAAGGGGGAGGTTCATCAACACAGAATATCGCTCCTCTGATGAAGGAGATCCACCAGATCAACCGAGGGTCCTTTTAGATGAATACGTTTCCAGCTAAACATCAGTTCCTTCAAAAGATGAGGCTTTCTTCTCCGAGATGCTAATCCTGATGCTAGCTTTTCTAACAGTCTAACACTGACAGTAGCTTCTATCACAGCCTTACCAGAGGTGCTAGCTCCTTTATACGGCTAAAAGTTGTGGTAGCTTCTCTAACGTGCTAACCCTGGTGCTAAGCTCTCTAAGAAAACAGATTAACATGGGTGCTTGATTCTTCAACATGCTAACACTAATAGTAGCTTTTCTAACAGGCTAACCCTGACAGTAGCTTCCACGACAGTCTTACAGAGGTGGTAGCTTCTTTATACAGCTAAAAGTTGTGGTAGCTTCTCTAACGTGCTAACCCTGGTGCTAAGCTCTCTAAGAAAACAGATTAACATGGGTGCTAGATTCTTCGACATGCTAGCACTAATAGTAGCTTTTCTAACAGGCTAACACTGACAGTAGCTTCTATGAAAGGCTTACATGGGTGATAGCTTCTTTAACAGGCTAAAAGGGACGGTAGCTTCTCTAACAGGCTAACACTGTTACCAGCTTTTATAACAGGCTAACACTGATGGTAGCTTCTCTAATAGGTTGACGTTGGTTTTAGCCTCTCTATCCGGCTAACACTGGTGGTAACCTCAAAACGGGCTAATACTGGTGTTAGCTTCTCTAACAGGCTAACACTGGTACTAGCTACTCTAACAGGCTAACCTTTGTGTTAGCTTCTTTATTTCATAAATATACTTTATATTGATTTTTTTTTTCACAATTTCTAGGTTATTTTACAATTTCTTCTTTATCAGAAATTAAAAATATTTTTACATATTTGAAATTATTCTTTTATTGACAATTATATACTATTATATATTATTATACTATTTCCCACAGCAGGGAGAATATTTCATTGTGGGTTTTTTTTTTTCTCGGGGATTCAGAATGCAAAAACTTCATTTTCCGTGTGTCCCCTGAACGCACCGCCGATACATGGCAGAGGTGGTGTAAAAAAGATTCTGACGCGTTCCAGACATGGATCCGGATTGATTCCAGTCTCCACGGCGACGCCTCATCGCTGAATGTATTCTTATCTGAAGGCTGCAGACTGTGTTTCCTAATCGGCATGTTGTCAGGTTTGAGTTAGCCTGATCTAATCTCACTCTGTTGTCATAAATAACATAAATATCAAACAAACCTGGAAGAACATTCAAGTCTTTGATGGTTCATCAAACCAGTTATTCCCAATCTGAAGGTTTTAGCAATCCAGTTTAAAATCCTCCTCCACCAAAACCTCCTGTGTCATGAAAACCATCACAAACTGAACACAGCTCTCAGAATCAGCGCCATCCATCCTCTGCCGGGTCTGGACCCAATTATTCCAGTGGTTTGGTTAGTTGGTTGGTTGGTTGTTTCAAAAAGCTTGTTTGGTTGGTTGGCTAGCTGGTTAGTTGGTCTGTTGGTTGGTTGGATGATTAGTTGGTTGATTGGTTGGTTGATTGGTTGGTTGAGTGGTTGGTTGGTTGGTAGGTCGGTTGTTAGAAAAAACTTGTTTGGTTGGTTGGTTGGCTGGCTGACTGGTTCATTGGTCTGTTGGTTGGTTGGATGATTAGTTGGTTGATCGGTTGGTTGGTTGGTTGGTTGGTTGGTTTGTTGGTTGGTTGGTTGATTGATTGGTTGGTTGGTTAGTTGGTTGGTTCTGGTGGTTTGATTGGTGATTGGTTGGTTGGTTGGTTGGTTGATTGATTGGTTGGTTGGTTAGTTGGTTGGTTGATCGGTGATTGGCTGGTTGGTTGGTTGGTTTGTCAATTTGTTGGTTCATTAATTTGTTGGTTAACTGGTTGGTTTGTTGGTTGGTCAGTTGGCTGATCAGTAGGTTGATTAATTGAAAGGTTTATTAATAGCCATGTTTGTTTGCTGGTTAGTTGGTCGCAGTTGTTGGTTGGTTGGTCAGTTGCCTGATAAGTCGATTGGTTGGCTGGTGGGTTGGATAGTTGATTAGTTGGTTGGTTCATTGAATTGGCTGGTGAGATTGTTGCTAAGTAATCGGTTGCTTAATTGGTTGAATGGTCCAATCAAATGATTGGTCAACTCTTTGAATGGATTTTTATGGCGGGATTATGCTAAAACTAAGGAATGGATTTCTGCCAACACCTGGAAGAATAAGAAGACATAACATTTTCTCCGAGGTTAGCGAAGTCATGGAATTTAGTTTTGCTGTGTGGTCGGGCAGATTCTAGCTCGTCGGTCGGTTGATCACTCGGAACCTCCTGGACTGATTTTCCCAAACCTTGGTTGAACGATGAAGGAAGGAAAAAATAGCCTCACATTTCAGCACGGTTATAAAAAGGGGCGGGTCTAATAGGTTTTTCCTACATTATTTTCACTCGTCCGTCGCTGCCCCCCCCCCCCCCCCCCCCCCCCCCCCTCCTCAGAGACTCAGAGAGATCACGTCCCACCCCCGACCCCCCCTGATTGATAACACATCGGTAGAAATAACCGGTTAACTGTAGAACTGTGCGCCGGAGGGAAGAGAGAAAATATTACTGAAACTGCAACAATGAGCATCACAATCTGTTACCATGGAGACCAGTGTGGCGCCCTCGCCGCTTTCAGCACAGAAAAAGCCTGAAGTCACACCTCTCAGGATTTCAATCTGTCGCTTCTCCAATAATCCGATAAAACGCGACGCAGATCCGTCCGTCTCCGCTACAAATATAGAGTTCATACGTCCACCGGTCCATCAGGTCGGCAGCACACGACGTCCATTCATGTCCATCAACGAGGTGAAAACACGAGATGGATCAGGATTTATGGATCATCTCTGAGGGAATAATCACACTGTCAAACAGTCCAGGTTCATAAGATGAAAGAGTCCAGGTTCACACAGTGAAACAGTCCAGGTTCATAAGATGAAAGAGTCCAGGTTCACACAGTGAAACAGTCCAGGTTAATTCAGTGAAACAGTCCAGGTTCACACAGTGAAATAGTCCAGGTTCATACAGTGAAATAGTCCAGGTTCACACAGTGACACAGTCCAGGTCCATACAGTGAAACAGTCCAGGTTCATACAGTGAAACAGTCCAGGTTCATACAGTGAAACAGTCCAGGTTCACACAGTGAAACAGTCCAGGTTCACACAGTGAAACAGTCCAGGTTCACACAGTGACACAGTCCAGGTTCATAAGGTGAAACGGTCCAGTTTCATAAGATGACACAGTCCAGGTTCATAAGGTGAAACGGTCATGTACTCATGATGTAAAGTTCACACTGGGATCTTTTATTTACTAGCAGGTAGAATTATTTTTTTTCAGGCTTTATTCTTGAATTTCCTGGGTCGGTTCTGCTCCTCAGGTGTCTTTGAACAAAACCAAGAGTCTGTTGACCCGCCGGTCCTCGCCATCCTCTCACGGCGCCATGGTAACTGAGAAGGCGTTGTTGCAGATATGTGTCTGTTAAATCATGCTGTGTGTGTGTGTGTATGTGCGTGCGTCCGTGCGTGCGTGTCTGTGTTTGCGTGTGTGTTTGTGAGTGTACGTGCGTGTGCGTGCGTGCGTGTGTGTGTGTGTGTGTGTGTGTGTGTGTGTGTGTGTGTGTGTGTGTGTGTGTGTGTGTGTGTGTGTGTGGTATTACGGTAATGAAGCCGCTGGCGGAGACACTTGACCAAACAAAAGACCTTTTAATACAACCTGCCTCACTTCCTTAGACTCCCGCCAAATTAAGAGCGCGGCCGAAGTGTCAGGGCCAACAATAATAGACAGGAAGTCTGTGTTTGTTATTATCGCCCAGACGACCATCTCAATGCGTCCATGAAGTTAATTAACTGAACCCTGGAGGTGGTTTATCAGCGGAGACGAAGAGAGCAGCTGGGACGCGGGTCGATCCCTCATCCCCGCGATAAACAAACTTATTGTTCTCCGTTATGATCGATGACATCGGCAGGAACGCTTGATTCTAAAACTGATCTCAGAATCTAGACGTGTGTTGATCTAATTAAAATCAGACGGAGAGTATTTGTCGGATTTCTAGTAAAAAAAATATCTTATTGCACTTGATTTTAAGACACAATCAGTGAAAAAGTGACTTTGAACTGAGATAAAGGGGCGGGGTCTAAGGCAGTTGGACATTTTGATAGGTCGACAAATCTTGAAAATAAATATCTCAAATGATCAATTTCATCGTAAAATTCTTAAATATTAACCACTTTATTACTAAACAGATAAATGGAACTTTATAAATCTTCACAAGGGGAAATTTAAGGATAAAAAAAAAGAAGAAATTTTTTTTAAATACCAAAAAAAAAAATTTTTTTTAAATAACATTTTAAAATATTACTGACAGATTCTGACACATACAGTTTCCAAATATTAGTAAAATAAAGTAAATTTTTTTATTTACCAGCTTATTTCAAGTTGTCCTTTATCTAAATCTCACGACTTATTTTAAGAAATCTCAAAAAGCTAATTTTCACTTCTTTCATTAGCAGATTTTTCTAAAACGTATTTTTGAAGGGGATTTGTTTTTTCCAGTGTACATCCGGTCTGATCCAGATCCGGTCTGATCTGGATCTGGATCTACGGTTTATGCTCATAGATTTGTTCCAGGGCCGCAGTCCAAGAACTACACAAAATGTTGCCAAATGTGGTTTCTAAGTTGTCGAGTGATGCTGCTGACGAACCAACAACACATTAACCAACCCGCCAAAATACAAACCAACCCGCCAAAATACAAACCAACCAACCAAACAACCAAACTGTAACCAAAGAAAAACCTAAACTCAAGCCAATCAACCAGTTTAAACCCGAACCCAAGTCACAAACAAAGCAGCCAAATGACCAACCAATCGGCAACCCAATCCACCAATAAACTAGCCAACCAACAAACAATCAATCCACCAGAACACAGACCAACCAACACTCAAGCCACTCAACAAACCAATAAATCAACCATCACACAAGTGTAAACCCTTACCCTAGTAACGAAGAAACCGGCCAAATCAGCAACATACCTGCAACTCAGCCCACCAACAAACAACCAACCCAAAGAAGCAACAAAACACCCAAAAGGCTACAAGAAAACCAACCAACATTTAAACAACTAAACAAACCAACCAACTATCAGACCAGTAAACCAACCGACCATCAAACCAATAAACCAACCGACCATCAAACCTATAAACCAACCGACCATCAAACCAGTAAACCAACCGACCATCAAACCTATAAACCAACCGACCATCAAACCTATAAACCAACCGACCATCAAACCAATAAACCAACCGACCATCAAACCAATAAACCAACCGACCATCAAACCAATAAACCAACCGACCATCAAACCTATAAACCAACCAACCATCAAACCGATAAACAAACCGACCATCAAACCAATAAACCAACCAACCATCAAACCTATAAACCAACCGACCATCAAACCAATAAACCAACCAACCATCAAACCAATAAACCAACCGACCATCAAACCTATAAACCAACCGACCATCAAACCTATAAACCAACCGACCATCAAACCAATAAACCGACCAACCATCAAACCTATAAACCAACCGACCATCAAACCAATAAACCAACCGACCATCAAACCTATAAACCAACCAACCATCAAACCGATAAACAAACCAACCACAAAGTAATTTCATGAAGCAAGTATTCCCGGTAGTTCCGAGAAACAGGATGAGGGATTTGGACAGGCTTACTTTGAGTGGTCTATTAATCTACATTTGGTGGTCTTGAGAGTCTCTGTGGCCTAGAGGTTTGTGGGATAAACTCCAGCTTCCTGTTTATTGTTTACAGTCAGCAGAACCTCCAGCAGACCCCATCATGGTGAATGAAGACCAGAACCGTGAGAATAAAAACTCCGTCAGACGTCAAACCTCTGAGACTGAAACTAAACACTCACTGAACCAAGACCTGGGGCCGCTAACGCCAAGGTGAGACCAGCAAACATTACAAATACCAAGTCTTTGAGTCCCAGTACGGTCCCAGATAGTCCACTGGTTTGTGTCCAGATGTTGAGGGCTGCCCAGCCGCGTTCAGGGCCACCATCATGGACAATGTGACACCTGGCAGCCATCCAGGTGCGACTCACCTCAAGGACCACAACTACCTGGCTCTGGTGATCGGCGTCCCCCTAATCCTGGTCATCATACTGGGCAACATCCTGGTGTGTGTCAGCGTGCTGACCGAGCGCTCCCTGAAAACCGCCACCAACTACTTCATCATTAGCCTGGCGGTGGCCGACCTGCTGCTGGCGGTTCTGGTTCTGCCGCTCTACGTCTACTCTGAGGTGAGTGTTTTCGTGGGGACCTGGTCGAGTGTAGACCCGAAGTGTGACTAGATCCTACAAGGTCCACACATATCCAGATAATGGTTTTAGGAGGTTAGGACTTTATGCTGACCTTGAGTCTAGCCTTAGTTCGGTGCATTTGAGGACAAGTTTGGGTTTAGATCTTGAACTTTTCTGGTAATGGGGACAGTTTCAGAAAGCCAGAACTTTATGTCCTCTGGTAGTCTCCTCTGAGGTGAGTGTTCATGACAACAAGTCTGAGTCCAGACCTAGAGAGTCAGTAGACCCTTGAAAGTCCAGCCGTTTTTAGAAAGGTCCGTATCCAAACAGGGATGAGAGTTTATGGGGACTAGTTTGAGTCCGGACCTAGAGAGCCGGGCCAGGTTAGGAATCCGGATTGTTTTGAGTACCCAAGTCTAGTCTTGGACCGGTTTTTATGGGGACTAGTTTGACTTTGGAAATGAAGTGCGGGGTCATGATGGAAAGTCGGAACGTTCTGAGGAACGAGGAAAGTTTCAGAAAGTTCTGACTTTATCCCCACTCTGGTTCTTCTTATTGGGCATCGTTAATGAGGACCCGTTTGAGTTTAGACCATAAGACCGGGTCAGAGGGGACAAACTGGGTTCGGGTTGATTCTTTGTGCTTGTTGTTGGTTGTGTTCAGTTCCTGGGAGGCGTCTGGACCTTGAGCACCTACGTCTGTGACGCTCTGATGACCATGGATGTGATGCTGTGTACGGCCTCCATCCTCAACCTGTGTGCCATCAGCGTGGACCGGTGAGTCCGACCGACCGGAACATCTGGAGGGTCGAGATTTTTGTCTGGGAGCAAAATTGCTGGAAAACAATAAAATAGATTTTAATGACATTTTGTTGAAGGTTGGACCAAATATGAGTCGAAACGGTCCAGGTTCATTCAGTGAAACAGTCCAGGTTCATACAGTGAAACAGTCCAGGTTCATTCAGTAAAACAGTCCAGGTTCATACAGTGAAACAGTCCAGGTTCACACAGTGAAACAGTCCAGGTTCACACAGAGAAACAGTCCAGGTTCATACAGTGAAACAGTCCAGGTTCACACAGTGAAACAGTCCAGGTTCACACAGTGAAACAGTCCAGGTTCATACAGTGAAACAGTCCAGGTTCACACAGTGAAACAGTCCAGGTTTACACAGTGAAACAATCCAGGTTCATACAGTGAAACAGTCCAGGTTCACAAAGTGAAACAGTCCAGGTTCATACAGTGAAACAGTCCAGGTTCATACAGTGAAACAGTCCAGGTTCACACAGTGAAACAGTCCAGGTTTACACAGTGAAACAGTCCAGGTTCATAGAGTGAAACAGTCCAGGTTCGTACAGTGAAACAGTCCAGGTTCACACAGTGAAACAGTCCAGGTTCACACAGTGAAACAGTCCAGGTTCACACAGTGAAACAGTCCAGGTTTACACAGTGAAACAATCCAGGTTCATACAGTGAAACAGTCCAGGTTCACAAAGTGAAACAGTCCAGGTTCATACAGTGAAACAGTCCAGGTTCATACAGTGAAACAGTCCAGGTTCACACAGTGAAACAGTCCAGGTTTACACAGTGAAACAGTCCAGGTTCATAGAGTGAAACAGTCCAGGTTCGTACAGTGAAACAGTCCAGGTTCATACAGTGAAACAGTCCAGGTTCACACAGTGAAACAGTCCAGGTTTACACAGTGAAACAGTCCAGGTTCATAGAGTGAAACAGTCCAGGTTCATACAGTGAAACAGTCCAGGTTCATACAGTGAAACAGTCCAGGTTTACACAGTGAAACAATCCAGGTTCATAGAGTGAAACAGTCCAGGTTCGTACAGTGAAACAGTCCAGGTTCACACAGTGAAACAGTCCAGGTTCATACAGTGAAACAGTCCAGGTTCACACAGTGAAACAGTCCAGGTTTACACAGTGAAACAGTCCAGGTTCATAGAGTGAAACAGTCCAGGTTCGTACAGTGAAACAGTCCAGGTTCATACAGTGAAACAGTCCAGGTTCACACAGTGAAACAGTCCAGGTTTACACAGTGAAACAGTCCAGGTTCATAGAGTGAAACAGTCCAGGTTCATACAGTGAAACAGTCCAGGTTCATACAGTGAAACAGTCCAGGTTTACACAGTGAAACAATCCAGGTTCATAGAGTGAAACAGTCCAGGTTCGTACAGTGAAACAGTCCAGGTTCACACAGTGAAACAGTCCAGGTTCACACAGTGAAGTAGAAGAGGCGTTGTCTGATAGACTCCTGATGTTTTAACATTCTCGCTGCGACACGTTCTCTCTCATTATCACATAATGACCTCCATCACGCCGCGGATAATAGATTAAATTAGCGTCGCATTAGCGACGAGCTAATTAAGATCGCCAAACAGGAAGGCAACAATTTGACCTGCAGAGATTTATTTCCCTGAGAGAAAGATGCCGATGTGACAATTCTCGAGGTAAAGGTTAATTAATTAATAAATCTAACGAATCCAGATTATTTTACAGAGAACAGATTTAACCTTCATGCCCCTCGGAGCGAGTTCTCCGTGTTCTCCGAGGCGAGGCCACCTCGCCCGCGGCGCCGCAGACATGTTGTTAGCACCCTGTTGGTGAGATAACAAACGCTTTTTTTTTTTTCAGGCGACACCCGCTAATTGTGTGACGGCTTTTATAAAAAGAAGCCGGTGATGAAACGCCGTCAGACACGTGAACCTGAATATCGTCGGTGCTGACTACGAGTATTCAGAGAAACGACGCGTTGTGGCAAAGTCGCCACTCGCTGCTGGGGGTTAAGCTTCGTAAATTTAGCAAAATGTCACGTCTGTGCGCAAAGTTGTTTTAAATTCAAATTTGAACTCATATATTTATATTTACCATTGGAGGTTTTCCTTTTTTTTTCTTTAGATCTACATAAACTTTATTCTTTTATTCTTATGTACATGTGTATTTAATTTATTCATTTTCTTATTTCTTAATGTCTGTCTTTTGTCTGTATGTTTGTATATAGAGTATGTGTATATGTATGTATATGTATATATATGTATGTATATGTATGTGTATGTATATATGTGTGTGTATATGTATGTATATGTATATATATGTATGTATGTATGTGTATGTATGTATGTGTGTGTATATGTATGTATATGTATGTATATGTATGTGTATGTATATATGTGTGTGTATATGTATGTGTATGTATGTGTGTGTATATGTATATATGTGTGTGTATATGTGTGTGTATGTGTGTGTATGTATATATGTGTGTGTATATATGTGTGTGTATATATGTGTGTGTATATGTATGTGTATGTATGTGTGTGTATATGTATATATGTGTGTGTATATGTGTGTGTATATGTATGTATGTGTATGTGTGTGTATGTGTGTGTATGTATATATGTGTGTGTATATATGTGTGTGTATATATGTGTGTGTACATGTATGTATGTGTGTGTATATGTATGTATATATGTATGTGTATGTATATATGTGTGTGTATATAAGTGTGTGTATATGTATATGTATATATGTGTGTGTATATGTATATATAAGTTATTTGAATTATACAATATTTTGTGTTTTATTCCCTAGGTTTAAAATAAAGGCTTACATTGAATTGAAAGTTTCGGTTCTTCTGTCGGTGCAGGATGTTAAACTCTGGTGGTCTGGGGGACCAATCAGGGACCCCAGACCTGAAAGAAGCACCTCATGGTTCTTCTGTACTGGAAAGACTACATTCTGAAGAACCAGCTAAAAAAGTCTGTTTTGTTCGTATAATTCAGTTCTTGGACCCGTGAAAAGGTTCCTCTGGTTCTGGGAGAGAATGTACTCCGAAGTAAAAAACGAGTTCATTGAAAGCGAATTCTAGACTCTAGAATGGTTCCTAGTGCTGAAGGTGCAGTTGACGTAAAAACGGTTCTCAGAATTCAGTTTCTTGGACCTATGAGAATGTTCTTCTGGTCCAAAACCTCTGAGTCTTCTCCTAAGGCTGTTTGTCCGTGTTGTGTTCAGGTACATCGCGGTGGTGGTCCCTCTGAAGTACAACAGGAACCAGTTCAGCATCCGTCAGTTGACCCTCATCACTGCTACCTGGGCGCTGTCTCTGGGCGTGGCCAGTCCAGTCATCTTCGGTCTGAACCGGGTCCCGGATCGCGACCCCAGCGTTTGCAAACTGGAGGACGACCGTTTCGTGGTGTACTCCTCCGTCTGCTCCTTCTTCGTCCCTTGTCCCGTCATGCTCTTCCTCTACTACTGGACCTTTCGGGGACTGCGGCGGTGGAGCGGTCGGACCCGGTCTCAGGCCAATCGAGCCGGTCGCCCGGCGCTGTCTCTGCGTCTCAGCTCGGCCTTACGGCGAGCCAAAGCCTCGACGACCGGGAGCCGAGGGAAAGCGGTGTACGCAAAGCCGACCGGCTTAAGCCCCTCCTCCCCGACCAACGTGTCGGTCATCACGCCCGCCGCGACCCCGGGGTCAGAGGAACCGCTTGATGGGGCCAACGCTGCGGCGGACAGCGACCCCATGACGACGCAGTTGGAGAGCGCGTCGGACGGCGAGCTGACCGAGAGGAGGGAGGGGGGCGGCCGGAGTAAGAACGGCCCGATGAAGACGAGGAGAGGAGGAAGAAACAGCAAGAGCAGCCGAGTCAGCGGGAGGGAACGGAAAGCCATGAAGGTCCTGCCGATCGTCGTTGGTGAGTTCTTTCATCCCGAGAACGTGAAAAGCCGTTTATATCCGCGTAGAAAATGTGAAGAGTAAAAGTATATTCAAGAACGAATATTTATTTGTTTTTGTTTTTTTATGAATTTTGTCAAAATGCTGAAAAAAGTCCCTCCTAAAGTTTTGGGAAGCCGTTCTGAGGAGTGACGAAACCAAGCCGGTTCTTTTGGGATTCTTTGGATCCGAGACATTCCTGGGGGAAAAAGACGGAAACATGACGATGAAAAGATCACCCGACCCACAGTGAAGCATAGAGGTGGAGCTGCAGCGCGTAGTTTAACTCGAATCAACTTTATTACCTCCCCCAAAATCAAAACAGTTTTCCGAACGTTTGTAGAGGCGACTCCACAGAAACGAGATCTCACAGAAACTCACGTGACCAAACGTGACTTCAGAAGAAAAAACAAAGATGGAGGACGATGGACGACCTCGTCGGTCCTATTGCGATATAACTCGCGTTGTTGCCTTCCTTCCACAAGCTGCTCTTCTTCTTCTTCTTCTTCAATAATCCAAATGGCCCGGGGTTCTGGTGGGTCTGGGTTTCTGTTCGCTGTAAAAGTACCGCAACGTCCGGATCTGATGCGTCCCGATCCGCTCACTCTCATTGGTTGTATTCCGTTGGAGGCGGTCCGATCAGGAGTCGTAAGCATCAAACATGTTTGATGTTTTTACGATTGGAGATCGGGGATGTTCCGACTCGATCGGGAGCGGTAAGATAATCGTATCGACGCCAAACACTTGAGAATTATCTGGGATAAATAGTCGTTTGAGACAAGCCTCAAATCAGGCCACGCCCCCTCCCCGACCCTGGGGGGACAAATCGGGCAATAAATGGGGCCTTCCATCCGGTTTCAGGAAGACAGAATGTCTTACCTGCTGAGAGGGTCACTGGAATCGTGATCCCAAGCAGACCTCATGGCATCCTGGAACATTCTGGAGACGCCATCAACGCCATCAACGCCATCAACGCCATGAACGCCATCAACGCCATCAACGCCATCAACGCCATCAACGCCCTCTCACCTGTGTCCGAGAGAACAGTGTTGGTACCAAAGAAGGTCGTTGCAGCAGGTAGATGCAGGAACATTATACAGAACTGGGGGCTTCTGTTCATGAGGAAGGTGAAGCTGGTGTCAGGTCAGCAGCAGGTCAGAGTCGTTTTGGGGGGGGGGGGGCGTTTCTACAAAGTCCTCGCCGCTGTGGAATTTTATGCAAAATCTGTGGAAAAAACCCGCCGACATCTGTCGTTGGGAAAAATTCTAACTGCCGTTCAGCGAATACAAACAGCTGATGAATAGCGGGTTATGACCACAACTCTAATAAACAATTCACCCGTCACGCCGCCAACGATCTTCCTCCTCCTCCTCCTCCCCCTCCTCCTCCTCCTCCTCCTCCGCTCCATGTACAGAAGAAGACTTCTTCTCGCCGTGGTGTGAAAACTAAAAAAACTGTGAATGGGATTATTTAGATGAGTAGGAACGTCATCCTCCATGTAAGACCGGCAGCGCTCTGCGTTCAGAAACGCCGTATGAATGAAATAGTGGCGTCCCCCCGGTGGGGGGGAGGGGGGGGGCGACGCCCCGCCAGGATTCATCAGTGATATTTTCTTCCCTCTCAGCTGGAAGTTACTTCTGTTTCTCATGTTTCACTGTGAAACAGGAGCGACCGCAATAAAAATAGAAACTGCCTCCAATCAGGCATCGCCGTGGAAACGGCTTGATGGTCTGAGAGGCGGCGGCGGCGGCGGTGGCTTCACACCAGAACTATGCTTAAAGACCTCCAACTCACAAAGACGCCGACTCAATGAGCGGATGATTAGTTTGAACTCCTGATCATCCTGATCGACCGGAAGATTGAAACATAATCAGAACCTCCAGAACCTCGTTCTTCTGGACTCTCGCGCGCCGACGGGTTTCCGCCCGGTTCTTTCCACGCCCGCCTCACGATGTGGACCCCGGGATGAGACGTGGACTGAACCCGACACACGTCACGTTCAGACGTTCACTTCTGCTTTCTATAAAATGATCCGAGGGAAACGTAGCGACGCATACCGAAAGTACGGGCCTATCAGCCATAACATTATGACCACCGACAGGTTCGAAACCGTTTACAGTCCAGTTTGGATTGGAACTCATTCTGAGTCTCGGTTTCTGATAGAAAAATGTGACTGAACCTGTTTACAAGGTGACCCAGTGGCAGCATGTTTATGCTAAAGAGTACGGGGCCGAGGATGGAGCCCTGGGGGACACCGCTTACTGAACAGAATACTTGAAGACTTAGTCAACAGAATGAATGTGACGTAATTGATGCAACCAAAAAGAGTCTAATAACGGTGAAATAGTTTTCTCGTGATGTCCCACGTTAGGACGTAAGCAGGACGTTGTTGCAGAAATGAAGGAGGAGCTTGTTGTAGCTGGATTAATCACCTGAACGCACCATGAATCGGGACACGCATCGCCAACTGACCTCACGCTTCCTAGTCGTCTGATTGAATAAGATTGGAAGTGTGTATTTGTATGGCGCTCTTTGCTCGTAAGCTTAACGAATATCATCTACGAGGTTTATCTCTCTATGCAGACGACACTGCCTTGTAGCCACGTCTTCACAGAAGAAAAACTCTGAGCGTCTGCCTTCTGTGTTTTCCAGGTTTCTTTCTGGCCTGTTGGACGCCCTTCTTCGTGGTACACGTCACCAAGGTGTTGTGTCAATCATGCGACATCGGCCCCACCCTCATCTCCGTGGTAACGTGGCTCGGCTACGTGAACAGCGCCGTCAACCCGATCATCTACACCGCCTTCAACGCCGAGTTCAGGAACGTCTTTCACAAGCTGCTCTGCTGTCGGGCATGAACCTAAACCTCAACAAAGATGTCCGAGTCCTCAGACTGATCATCGTCTTTGTTCTCGACCCGACTCTGACTCATCCTCAGATCCTCCTCAGACCGTCCAGGATGTGTTGTCTCACCTCCACAATCAAAGCTCAGTCCGGAAAACGGACCCAAAGCCTTTGACTCGGCTGGACTGCAACGCTCTTATTCTGAAGGGGTTTTATCTACGTGTCAGCTTCTTATTTTGAAGTTTAAAAAATAAATAAATGTGTCGTTGTTATCAAAAGAGCCGAGCCGTCGTTCTGAAGTCCAAACTGGAGGCGTCAAACACGCGTGAAGGTGTGCAGAATTGTTTGCTATCTCAGTGTTTTTTCATCTCGATGTTGTTTTTGGAAAGGCGGGTCTTGATTTATCTTCGTTTTGCTTCTACAGAGATGTGTTTAATATTTGTGACTGGAGCCGGACGGATAATTCTCCATCCAAAGGAATGTTCCGAAGGAATGTTCCGAAGGAATGTTTCAAAGGAATGTTTCCACGTTGTGACGTTTATTCCAGGCGAACAATCTTGTTGTTATTTTTATCTGTGACGTGAAGGTGAACGCGACAAAATGTAACTGAATCAAAGTCTTTGTGGAAAATAATAAAGATGAATAAGACACGGTTTAAGGAGTCAGACCTTTTAAACAGGTACTTTAAGTTGGTGTCCGTTTAAAGATCTGGAGTCAGAGCTCAGGCTGGGGAAGGGGAACCGAAGCCGCCTTCTGTATGAATGGGGGAAGAGGGGTGAACAGCCCTTTTTTTCCTGGAGGGGGAATTTTTATAATTTGGTCTTTTTTTTTCAATTTTGATTTTATTTGAATTTTTGTTCATTCATTTTTGAAAAATAAAATAAAGAAAATACAGAAAAAAACCTGAAAAAAAAAAAAAAAACCTGAAAAAAATATTTCCAGAAAAAAGTCCAAACATGACATCATCGACCCGCTAGGGTCTTCTTCAGGTCCAAGGCCCAGGAGGAAAAGTGAAAGTAAATCTAAGAGTGTGTCCTGGGGTCTAAACTTTACGATTTGAGCCTCAGGATTTCCGGGCCGTCTGGCGGATTCAGCCCTTTTTTTGATTGTCGCACAATATGCGAGTACCGATAGGCGCCCCCCCCCCCAAACAAAACTTTATTGTATGAATGGTTTCACGAGTTTTATCCGCACGTTTTCCCATCTTCGGCGGCGAAGGCTCACGCCCCGTTTCTTCTTCTCATGCTGAATAATAACTACGTTCCTTCCTGGCACCAGTTAGCGGCGGCTCACAGCGATCCAAAACCTTCTTCTGAGATCTGGTCCACACAAACAGATAACAAGTAACAAGTTTTATCAGTAAAGCGAAACATTTTCCCTCCTACTATGTGAAGTTCCTGCGTTTGCCGGCGCCGCAAGCTGAATATTAAAGAGCTTGCCCTTCAGTAATTGGATTCTCCCCGCTCAGACCAGAACCTCGTGTGCATGTTCTGAAAAGTTCTGAAAGGGTAGCGCAGCTCAGAAGTAAAGGGGCCAATTTCCCGTCTCACTTGTTTGTTTGTTTGTTTTCTGTGACTCACGCCATCAGCGTGAGTCAGAGTTGGAGTCCCCCTCCTCTCTGGATTCAGAGGGAAAGTTTTGATACGCAGAACGCGACTTTGTCTCCGGGAAGAACGTTGAAATATGGACAAAGTACCGGCAACAACAACAACAACAACGTTACTCTAAAGTAAGTAAGGTGAATTAAAGAGAATGAATCCAATGTCAGCGTTGTGGACCGTCTCACACCAGTACCGGTTCCAGTACCATGCATTAATCATTAGGTATTAATCATAACGTGAGCCCAGAACTCTGAATGCAGGCAGAAGAACCTCCTAGTGGTTCAGACCTGTTGGTCCAGAACATCCCACAGATGCTGGGTCGGGCCGAGATCCGAAGAATCTGGAGGTCCAGTCATCATCTTGAACTGGTTGTTCTGTTCCTCAAACCGGTCCTGAAGCGTGAGTCAGGGATCCTGCTGGAAAAGGGTGGGCATTAAGGTGGGACCTACGTGTCAACGGAACATCCACTTGAATGGTAGGACCCAAGGTTTCCCAGCAGAACTTCCTCTCTGGGCTCGTCTTCTTCCCATAATGCATTCTGGTACCATCTCCTCGCCAAAAGAAAGCAACATGAAAGCAGGCCACCTTCTTCAATGGTCCAGTTCTGATACTGAGGTGTCCGTTGTAAGAGTTTCAAGCAGTGGACAGGGGTCAGAGGTCACTCACCTGAGATGTTACCGTGTGTTCTGACCCCCTTTTCTATTAGAACCAGCACCAAACATTTACAACAATCTGTGTGTCCCGTTCCTCCGGTGTCCCCTCCTTAGACCACCCTGTGGGGACGAACCATTGCAGACCAGGAAGACCCTCCAGACCTGAACCTCTGGAGACGCCGTTCGTCTGAACATCAGAAGGCGGTTCTTGTCAAAGTCTGTCAGATCCCAAAGCAGGAACTACGGCCCAGTTCCTGCCCCGAACATCAACATCAGGACTAAACGTTCACCTGCTGCAAACAGGCGTCCTTGTCCCCAGCTAATCAATGGTTGTAATGTTATGGCGGATTAGTGTAAAACGTTCTATTAATGATGAAGATGAAGACTCTTTCATGTTTCTCCTCATTAAAATCTTGACTGTCCGAAACTTTTCTTAACGAAACTTACTTCAACCTATTTTCACGTACACACTCTCTCTCTCTTTCGCTTACACACACACACACACTCCCTCGCTCTCTCTCACTCCCTCTCTCTCTCTCTCACGCTTGCTCTCTGTCTCTCTTACTCTCTCTCTCTCTCTCTCACTCCCTCTCTCTCTCTCTCACTCCCTCTCTCTCTGACTCCCTCTCTCTCTCCGACTCCCTCGTTCTCTCTCTCTCTCTCTTTCGCTTACACACACACACTCCCTCGCTCTCTCTCACTCCCTCTCTCTCTCTCTCACGCTTGCTCTCTGTCTCTCTTACTCTCTCTCTCTCTCACTCTCTCTCTCTCTCTCACTCTCTCTCTCTCTCACTCCCTCTCCCTCTCTCTCTCTCTCCGAAACTTTTCTTCACGAAACTTACTGGAACCTATTTTAAATTTTCTCGTACACTCTCTCTCTCTTTCGCTTACACACACACACTCCCTCGCTCTCTCTCTCTCTCTCCGACTCCCTCTCTCTCTGACTCCCTCTCTCTCTCTGACTCCCTCTCTCTCTCTGACTCCCTCTCTCTCTCTGACTCTCTCTCTCTCTGACTCCCTCTCTCTCTCTCCCTCTCTCTCTCTCTCTCTCTCTCTCTCTCCCTCTCTCTCTCTCTCTCTCTCTCTCTTCACACCTTCCTTGTCTTCACAGTTTCTCCGTCTTTTATTATCTCGTGAGGTTACTCAGCTCAGCAGCAGGAGCCTAATTACGGTTCCACAAATAGTTCCTCCAGTCCGCGGTAAGAGAGTTGTAAATGCTTTGAACAGAACTCTGGACCGGACTCGACCACACTGGACCGGACTGGACCGGACAGGACCGGACGCTTTTGATGAAGGGTGGGTGATATAAACAGCACCAATCTGTCTGGGCTTCTATGACGCCTCATGAATTTATGACTTCTCATACCCCTTTTCCACCAAAAAATAAGCTGGTGCTAGTTCTGTGCTGGTGCCAGGGCTTAGTGGGTTCAACTCGCGCACCTCCTAAGAACCTGTTTGCTATTCCATTACAAAGGAGCCACGTCAGAGCCACGGCGTTATTTCACCGTATAATGTAATGGGTTCTTGACTCTAGACCAGCAGAGAGTCGGTGCTTGTCCGGCACCAGTTGTGAGAGCCAGGAGCCGGTGCTTGGTCTTTGGAAAAGCAAAGAACCGGTGCTACATGTGGCTCCGGCACGTTCAAGAACGAGACACACACAAAAATAGAAGAAACAAGGAGGGGGTCCAACACTTTCTATCTTCCTCGCATGTTTTGATTACATCATCGTCGCCGTCTCCTCGGTGACGTCGCTAACCTTTCACCCCCCCCCGGGGAACAGAATGAGAGACTTTCATCAATAGCTGGCCTGATCACTGCAGGAGCCTCCTCCTCTTTGATGCAGCTTCAAGTGAGCAGCAGATCATCAACATCCCTTTATTAGCCTCTGAATGACTCGGCCGACCCGCTCCTGCATGCAGACGCGCTTTTAATTGGACCTCGGCTCCAGAACATCCAGCCGGAGGCGCGAGCACAATCCGCCTTTCACATAATAATCCATTTTCACTCTCGCCTCTCGCGTCTGTAAGTCCACAGAAAGCGTCTGCCGGCGCAGATCGATGGCGGCGCCTCTGCTTCCGCTGCGGGTTTTCATGATTAGCGCCGAGATGAGCCACCTGCTGCGGCGCCCCGCAACGATTTATGGAGGCTGATTGGGCGCTGATTGTTTTTCTGGAGTCGGCGCTCCACAGGGAGCGTCACGTGATCGGAATTTACATTCTTGATTCACTCCGGGGTGAAATCTGCTCTTTAGCGGCGGCAGACGGGATGAAAACAAGTAATGATCCGACCCAAATAGCAAAACAAACGTTTTGCTGGGCGCCACGGAGAACTATGCGCGGCGTTCTCCTCCAGTCGCTGCGTTCATCGTAAAGTTGGCCAACATTGATGATTCCATTACGCAGTAAAAGCTGAAGGTTTTATTAAACCTGTTCCTCTTCAGATGTTTCCGCAGGAAGACTTTATCGTGGAGTCTAATGCCTCATGTGAGAATATCGGGAATAGCGAACTCTTCATTTTTGAGTGAACTCTTCCTTTAGTCTAATCTGGGAGAGACTTAAAGAAACAGACGTTTCTAACTATTTTAAGAACGAGAGGTTGTGTTAAAGCTCAATGAGACTTTAAATGAGCATCTCCTTAGATGACCGGTGGCTCTAGCGCCTCTGTGATGTAATACAATGGCTGTAGTGCCTCATCGTGACCTGGCATCCATTCATGGCTCAGTCACATGACTATCAACACTATAAACTACTTAATGACTCATTCATTCCACACAAACAGACTGTAGGTTGTTTTTTTCTCTCCGCAACATCATGACATGGCTTTAGTGCCTTTATGACATCATGACAAGGCTGTCGTACCACTGTGACATCATGACATGGCTTTAGTGCCTCTGTGACATCCTTACATGGCTCTAGTTCCTCATATGATATCATTACATGGCTGTAGTGCCTCTGTGACATCATGACATGGCTTTAGTGCCTCTGTGGCATCCTTACGTGACTCTAGTTCCTCTATGACATCATGAAATTGCTCTAGTGCCTCTGTGACATCATGACATGGCTGTAGTACCTCTGTGACATCATGACATGGCTGTAGTATCTCTGTGACATCCTTACATGGCTCTAGTGACTCTGGGACATCATGACATGGCTTTGATGTCTCTATGACATCCTTACATGGCTCTAGTGCCTCTGTGTCATCATGACGTGGCTCTAGTTCTCTTCCATCCAGCAGAAAACCAAACCAGTCCTCAGAGTGTTCAGTTGTTGGACCAGCTTGGAACCGTCTCCAGCACCAACCTGGAACTAGAACCTGGTTTGCTTTGGTTGAAAAATGACGCATTTGGTTCTTACGTCCTTCCTCTGAAAGACCCGGCACATGAGAATACTCCGATACCAGAACTCCTCCACTTGTAATGGAGTATTTGGGCGTGGGATTACTTGAGTCAGCGCGTCCTGAGGCTGATAACGACTGCGGCGTGTCAGCGGTGGCCTCCTGTCGGTTTAAAATCCTGGAGCCTGTTGGCCTACTTATCCTGCTCATTAATGCTGTGTAAGCTCTGCTAATACTCACACACTCACTCACGCACGCACACACACACACACACACACACACACACACACACACACACACACACACACACACACACACACACACACACACACACACACACACACACACACACTAGCACACACACACACTAATGAACACAGTGACAGGCCGGTCTCTGTTCTCTTAGGGGGGAAAGAGCCGAACAATAAACTCTGCTGCTGGAAACTACGACAGAATGAGGCAGAGGGCAGGAGGTAGAACCAGAACCAGACCTCGGGCGAGAGACACCGACCTCCTATAGACTAACGGCAGAGAGAGAGAGAGAGAAAGGTGAGTGGTTTGTTATTTTCTAATTGTATGACTTCATGTTCATCATCTTTAAATGGTTCTTCTGAGATGTACTGAGGAGAGGTGAGTTGGACCCAAACGGCATCTATGGTCAGGAGCTCTGGGTAAAGATCTGAAGGATGGGATTGTGGGTTCATTCGGCTGGAAGGAGCTTCCTGTGTTTGGTGGGGGGGGGGTGCAGGGCTCAGCCTCAGAGAAGGGTTGAGGATCTCTGAGGAGAGCTACCGTTTCTGTGCGTAGACAGGACCCAGTTCAAGTGGTTCTGATTGGGATTCCTGCTATTAGAAGTTGGCGCCTCGGGGTCCTCCAGCAGGAGCTTGAAGGTGGTGCTGATTAGAGCGGCGGCTGGGATAAACTCATTACCTCACCTGCGGAAACTACGACCCGACAGCTGATGAGCAGAAGAAGATAGCCGGTGATGTAATGGCATGACTCTGATGACATCATGAGGAGTCAGTCACATGACTACCAACACTATAAACCCTCCCCTTTATTCTAAAATCTGACTTAATGACTCATAAAGCTTCAAACAAACGGACCCTCGGTTGTTTTTTCCCTCATCAAGATTGGAATTAAGCAAAGAATGAATTAATCCAAAACTTCAGAAAATCCTTATTTCCTGCTCAGGTTCTGGTTCTGAAAAACCCGAGCCGGTCTAAGAAGACTGACCTCAGAGCAGATTAGTGAAAACAAACAAGCGGTGAGTCATGATTTGTTCACGAGGACGTGACTGAACTGGAAAAAGAGTTCCCAAAAATGAGGAGAAAGGGGCACATGACCAGCCGGACGGAACGCCCCCACCTCAGAGGTTGATTGAAGGTCATGAGAACTTTGTGTTCTGAGAAGATGTTCCTCTTTATGAGGACCTCAGGGCAGATGGTCTCATCAAAATCATGTGATCCCTGGTATAATGTTCAAGAGTCCTTCTCTTAAGGTGACGTTCTTCGGGATCTGGATCTGGATCAGGATCTGGAACTGGATCAGGCTCTGGATCAGGATCTGGATCACGATCTGGATCTGGATCAGGATCTGGAACTGGATCAGGAACTGATGGAGATGTTTGCCCCTCCAAGCAGAGGTGGAAAACAGACAGAAGGATCCTTTAGTTGAGCAGAAGTGGTGGAGTGGAAAGTAGCATATTTACTCAAATACAGTGACGTAAATGGATACACTTTAACCCCGCCCCCCCCCGTCATGATGGCGCCACGTGTTGTGTTCTTCAGGTGTAGGTGGAGGAGGAGGCGGAGGAAGATGCTGAGACCCTGCAGGCTGCTGCTCTGGCAGTTGGCTCTCAAGTTGTCGTATCACGTGGTTACAGGTGAGACCCAGACTGAAGGACGTGGACTCAGACCCCAAACCTGAATAAACAGGAAGTGACTAATTGTACACAGTTCAATTAAAAAAAAAAAAAAAAAGATTTGACATTTGATTTATATATTTATGGTAACAAGATTGCAGCATATTGGACATATTGTGCAAAGAATACAAAGTGAGACGCAGGGTAAACAAAGGCAGACGGTACCGAAGAGAAAGAAAAGGTTACGGCAGACATTTAACTTTGTGCTCCGACATCGATGTGTTTTGGATCCAGAAAATTTCATTTGGCTCCTAATTTGGGTTTAGATTTAGATGTTTGTTTGTTTTTTGGTCGGGCGTTCTGCTCGGGTTTAACTAACTCAGAGTTTCAACTAAACCTGCTCTTGCTATTAAATGCATTACTCTGAGGAGCTGGAGGACGTCTCTAGATTCCATCTCATCTAACAGAGCAGAGAATAATTTCCTGTCCTCAGGGACTCGCTCTTCGCAGAACATTCCTGCCACCATCATCATCACAAAAGGCTTGATGTCCTCCACAGTCCTCTATATCACACATGTTTAAATCGGGGGTAATTAAGGGGGTCTAGTATGTTTTTTTCCCCCATTATCTCTCATTTTAAAGTCAAATTTCATTAAACTGTAAAAAAAAAGAAAAGAAAAGAAAAAAAGGTCAAAACACAAATTAAATTGTCCTAATGTCCGAGTTTATTACGATCGAACGCCTTCAAGAAAGTGCAGGTGCTAAAAATTCTGCGGGAAAATACAATTATTTTACTTACTATACATACTGTTTTTTTCTCTAAAAAAAAAAGAAAAGATAATCAAAAAAAGAAAGCTGCTGTAAAAATTTAGAGGTATTTACGGTAAAATTAGGATGTCTGATTTATTGCCAGCCTCTAAAACTACCAACAACTCTAACAAACTCCCTTAGTATCGCTCATCTCCTGCGCCTTCCACTTCAGTGTCTCTGTCCAGCCCAATCAGAGTGTTTGTTGGAGCTGTCGGTAGATTTAGAGAGCGGCAATAACTCAGACATTAATGGAGGATCCTGGAGGAGTTGTTCCAAAAACCTTTGGTTCTGTTGTGTCTTGGTGGAGGTTTGGGTTCTCTGAGTTCTTCTTCTAGTCATACACTGTAAAATATCGTCTTCTGCGTTCCGTCCTCAGCGACTCTCTGTATGGGGGCGTCTGACATCTTTGTGTCGATCCGAGAGAACAGCCCCATGGGTCAGTTCATCTCCATCCTCAGCATCGCCGGAGAACCCGGAACCAACACCGTCCGACTGTGTCTGACCGGAGACAATGCGGACTGGTTCTACATAGAGGGTCGAACCATCCGACTGAACACCCCGGCCTCCAAAGTTCTGGACCGAGAGGTAGATCTGGATCTGAATGTGTCTCATCAAAAAACAACCACACCTGTAGATCGAACAGGTTTTGTGTTCGGCTCTCAGGTTCTGGGACCGGTGCTGATTGCGCAGCTGACCTGTTCTGAGGACGGAGTCCAGCAGGTGGGTCACCTGTCAGGAAAGCAGATGACGAAGGTGCGTTCCGTCGTAAATACGGTGCGTTTGTGTCCCTCAGAGTCAGTACAGGATCCTGGTGGAGATTCTGAATGAAAACGACAACAGACCAAACTTCCTGGAGGAGACCGCGGACCCGTTCACCGTCAGCGAGGTAAAACATGGACCCCGACGGTCCATTCATTATCATTCAATACTGACACGTTTTTATGGATGTTTTTGTGCGAAAACCCTCAAACCGACATGGGTATCATTATTCGGGCTTGTCGGAGGGATCCGCTCTATCCTTCTGGACGTTTCATTTATTTTATCGGACTTCTGTCACGGCAGACCAGCCGGCCAAATGGAGCTTTTGATTTGATTTGCTCGTTTCCGAAACCTCGTCGTCTTTTTAAGCTCTCTTGAACATACGCTACCTCCCGACACCTGAGAAAGGCGGATTGTCCCCTTTGGGTTTTGGGTGATTCCCCTCCTCGAGCAAAGTAGTCAAAGTATTTTGGCGTCTTGTTCTGGAGTGACGGGCTAATGGACCCTGAGATTGACGGGCGGCTCGGTGCAGCATCGGCATTAATGGCGGTGCTGAATCGGTTGTTGTGGTGAAGAAAGTTCTGAATCTCTCTGCTGGCACCATGAAGCCAAACCTGGAGAAGAGAAAGAAATCGATTTATGACTTTTAAAACATCAAATAAATCTCCATGGCTGTGGTTTCCCTCAGAACCGGATCATGGAGACGCATAACGCTAACGTATATAACGTAGCATAACGTAGCATAACGCTAAAAGCATAACGCTAATAGCATAACACATGCTCTTCGTACCATTTCTACATTCTAGTAGTGAAGTGTGTGAAGAATGTTGTTTTGCGGGCAGCTGGCGGCGGTGGACTCTGTGGTTCTCACTGTGAAGGCGTTGGACGCAGACGGAGACACGATCACTTACATCATCGATGACTCATCGGTAAGACGGAGCGCCGGCTCGTCCACGTACTTCTGTCCATGTCCTCTTTCTATGAACTCAACTGAGACCCGTTTTTCTTTCTCTGTAGCCCGACGCCTTGTTCTTCAGGATCGATCTACCCAACAGCGGAAAAGTAGTTCTGGACAAACCTCTGGACTATGAGACCAGAACCCAGCTGCAGGTGGTCATCTGGGCTGAGGTAAGGCTCGGTCACAGGTAGGGTGATCCAAGAGGTCAGATGGTTCAGTTTAAATAATCTATAGCTCATGGACTCAAGTCAGCGGGGCAAGTTCATGTAAAGGTGTGGTGATGTCATCACGAACTCGGGTCCAAGATGCTGTAGAAAAAAGACACGAGGACCGGACCGTCCCATTAAAGGGGGAATGTTTACTCCAGAACGCCGGACAGTTGGTTCTGAACGTCAGACCTCGGATTCAGGAGCGGAAGTGAGGATTCGATCCTGGTTGTGGAACGATGGACCACAACCAGCAGGTTCTGGAGAATCCGTGTACTAGCAGGTTCTTGAGAATCCGTGTACTAGCAGGTTCTTGAGAATCCGTGTACTAGCAGGTTCTTGAGAATCCGTGTACTAGCAGGTTCTTGAGAATTTGTTTTGTGGACTTGGAGAAGGTCAATGTATGTGGGCCACTGATGCAGAATGTGGTACCATTGCCGTTACTACACAGCCGTCCACTTCCTGTTTGAGCAGAGTGAGATTTGTGTCCGTATCCTCGGCAGAAGTTCCAACAGGGTCTCAGTGGACTCCACCAAGGTGGTCCCCTTGTTTCCAGCTCTGTTCTTGATATTCAAGAACCAGAACTCAAAGCGAATTTGAGGTGAGGAGCGGGTCCGGTGTGAGAACTTAGAGTTACGTCTCGGCTCTACGCTGACGATGTGGTTCTGTGATCTTCCCTGGAGTGTGAGTTAGAACCTCCAGATCCGACACCACGGTTCTCTCCAAGAACAGGGTGGATCTCCCCCCTCAGATTGGGGGCTGATTATTTACGTCAATAAAAAGCGCTGAAGTGTCTTGGGGTCCCGTTCTCGAGTGATGAGAAAGTGGAGCTTAAGACCTTGTGTATCGTAGCTTTGGGTTCATGACACGTTTATGCGTTACATCTGTTTTATTCACTAAATGAAGCGATTAAAAAGAGCGTCTGGGGAAGCATGACTTAAGTGTCCTTCGCAAACACTTCTGTTGTGTTGTGGCTTTTGCAGATCATGTTCTTAATGTGTTGTGGCTTTTGCAGATAATGTTTCTTAATGCTTCCTGTTGTGGCTTTTGCAGATAGTTTTTCTTAATGTTTTGTGGCTTTTGCAGATCATTTATTTTAATGTGTTGTCTTGTGGCTTTTGCAGATAATTTTATTTTAATGTGTTGTCTTGTGGCTTTTGCAGATAATTTTTCTTAATGTTTTGTGGCTTTTGCAGATCATTTATTTTAATGTGTTGTCTTGTGGCTTTTGCAGATAATTTTATTTTAATGTGATGTCTTGTGGCTTTTGCAGATCATTGTTCTTAATGTGTTGTCTTGTGGCTTTTGCAGTACGTGTTTGTTGTCAAAATTTGATCCAAATGTAAAGTGCATTATAAATTAAATGTATTATTATTATCATTATTAAATATATGGTAGTAGTGCGTTTGCCGCCGTCGGCCACCGTATTAAATATTGTTCTGACATTTTGTTTTGTTGGATTACGTGAAACAGGAAACAAACACCGCCGACAAGTTCAACACGTCGGCTGTTCTGACGGTGAACATCGAGGACGCAGACGACCAGTACCCTCACTTCCTGCCCTGTACGCCCGTCTCCTCAGGCGTTCCTGTCTGCATGAGCCCCACCTACACCGCCAACATCACGCACAAACAGCAGGTAAAGATCCGGGGCTGCAGGTCGACACCAGGAACAGGAAGTAGAGCCGTAACACACACCTCCGGTCGGCTGGAGGTCAGCCTCTGATGTCACTCTGGTGGAATTCTTGGCCCATACGTTTGTGGGCATGAACTGATCTTCTCCGGTCCCCCCACAGCATCTCAACGAGGTTCAGGTCCAGATTATGATGTTCAGAGGAGGTCCCACAGACTGATGACCTCACACACTGATGACCTCACAGACTGATGACCTCACACACTGATGACCTCACAGACTGATGACCTCACACACTGATGACCTCACAGACTGATGACCTCACACACTGACGACCTCACACACTGATGACCTCACACACTGATGACCTCACAGATTTATGACCTGACATTCTCCTTCAGTAGAATCCATGTTTTCCTCCATGATTGTGAGTCGTCCTGGTCTTGAAACCGAAGATCATCTCCACAACCATCCACGTCCATGTTGGACCGTAGGTCTGAGGTTCTTCTGGTGGAATGTTGTGTTTGGTTTCCACCAGATGGAACGGGACCCCTGTCTTCAAACAGGTCCACTCTCCACTCATTAGTCCAGAGAAGATTCTCCTAGAAGCTCTGAGGGTCATCAAGGTGGGTTGTGGGTAAATTCAGACCAGCCTTAATGTTCTTCTGGATCAGCAGTGGGTTTCTCCTCACCACTATTCCAGTGTCTTTGGACTAGTGGAATCCTGACCTCTAACCTTTATGGAGGTGATAGAGGCCTGAAGGTCCTTGGATCTTCTCTTTGGACCTCCTCACCTTAACCGGGCTTTTTGAGGAATTTTGGAGGGTCGTCCACTTCTGTGAAGGTTTACTGTTCCTCCAGGTCTTCTCCATGTGTAGATGATGTGTCTCAATGTGGATCTATGGAGTCCCAGAACCTTAGAATCAGTTCTGGAACCCTTCCCAGCCTGATGGATTCAACCACCTTCTGGAATTTCTGTTGATTTTGGCATAGTGTTCTACTGATAAGAGGAGCGAACTTCCTGCTTCTGAAGATGGTCTACTGAAGTGATGATGTGGTTGAACCGGACCGGTAGTGATCGGGTCTGGTTGGGTTTAGTCCAGCTGGAACCAGTTCTTGATGCAGTTTGGTAGTTTTTAGGGTTTCGTTTTTAAGGGGGCGGAGCCTCCTTCGCAGTGCTGTGTCACATGCATGTTCCTGGCGTACATCTCTTGATGTTTACTCTGAGCGGTACACCGGTTCTGTTTCAGGAAGCAGCTCTGGACTTTTCTCCTGGTCCAATCAGAGCGGTGGACGGAGACAGAGGAATCAACACAACTCTGGTCTACAGCATCCTGTCAGGTCAGAGGTCACGGAAACCGAGCGCCGTCGTACGCCACTGTGTGTGCGGTGCAGTCAACTACACACAGGTGTGTTTGTGTGTCAGCAGGTGAGGATGGGGGCAGGTTTGTGATCAACAACAGGACGGGTGAGATCAGGTCAACCAGAGCAGTGAGCAGGCGACAACTAATGACCAACTTCACGCTTGTCGTCATGGTAACAACACTACTTCCTGTTTACCGTTTAACTGGCGACAGTCACCAAGAGTCTGATCCACCTGTCGTCACTGCAGGTGTGTCAGGAGAACGACCGCCACAAGTACAGCGTGGCGCCGGCTCTGGTCAGAGTTCTCAGCGAGAACATGTTCCCACCGGTCTTCAACAGAACCACCTTCAAGGGTTTCATCATCCAGAGCTCTAGCCCCGCCTCCATCGTCTCTACCTACGGGAACCAGGTGTTGCAGGTCCAGGTGTCGGACGACGACTTCTCTGACGTAAGACATCTGCTGGTCTCTGCTTCTGTATTGACCTGAATGACACCTGATGACATCACCGCGGTCCATTTACAGGGCGTCAATCCGAACATCCACTACTCCCTCCACCCCCTAACCGGGCTGTACCAAGTGACACGGCAGGGGGTTCTGATCGCCAGGACGGACCGACTCCACGCCTTCAACAGACACATACTTCAGGTGAGTCACCTTTAAGGTACCTTTAACGTAACGTTTTTTTTACACATTGTAAAAAGTACGGAAGCATTCTACTGTCATGTCAGAAACTTAAAGAAATGTTAGTATCGCGTTATAACGTGATCATTTTCATGTTTTTATCGTAAAATTTTCACATTATCAAAATTGTGATTGTTATCATTATAGATTATAACGTAAAAACAGGAACATTATCATGTCGAAAACAAGAAAATCATCACGTAAAGACAGGAAATGATCGAGTTAAAACAGGAAATGATCAAGTTAAAACAGGAAATGTATCACGTAGAAACGGGAAAATTATAACGTGAAAACAGGAAAATTATCACATCAAAAAACGTAAGTATTGTTCCGTAAAAACAGGAAAATTTATCACGTAAAAATGTGAAAATTAACGAATTTTTTTTTTTTCTGGTATGAGAGAAAAAAAGGTTCCGTAAAAACAGTTGTTGACTTTAAAAAAAAAAACATTATTTCCCTTCATTACACAATTAAATTAGACTCGTAATACCAGTAACACTAATTTAATTGTGTGAATAAATTCTTTCAACTTCAAATTTGCATAAATTTGGTCTTTTTCAGCTCAAATCTTTTCTCTAGCAGTTCATATTTTACTCACTAGGGGAGCTGTCTTACGAAAAAAAACGGTTTTCAGGACATAACTCAAAAACCGTTTCATGGAACCTTTATTTCTAAATTTTACACCCTCATATACCTTAGTGCGAGGAAAAACTGGATTGACTTTGGGAAAAAATTGGTTGTATATTTTGGAATTTTTGGCCGAAATTTTTGCATAAAATTGGCAGAATTTGGGTCTTTTCCTGTATCAAATGTGACCCTTTCCATCAGAGGAGCAGATTGCTGCTGTCCTTCTCTGGGGGGGTCGGGGGGAGGGGGAGGGGGGTTCGGGGGGGTCTCCAGCAGTGGGAATGCGTCACTGAAGATTGGAGCTGAAAGCTTCACAGTGTGAATCCACTGAAAAGTGAGTCCGATGAAGACTCCGATCAACTGAAGATGATCCTTCTTGTTCTGCCGCAGGTCGTTGCCAGAGACGAAGAGTCGGGGGAAGAAGTTTCCGCCTCGGTGGACATGGAAGTCCTGCAGAGAGGACAAGCAGGTGAGAGGAAGTCCAGGAAGTGGAGTGCACTACCCTTCACCTCCTCGTACATGAGGGCGGAGAGCAGCATTAGCCTCCTGGGGTGGAGCAGAGGGGTGGAGGGCTGAGAGCTGGAGGCTCATTAAACGGAACCGGGCGTCTGCTGGAGGACAGCCTGAGCTTCTCCGCTCGGCTGGTCTGATTGATCACAACCTGATCAGTAATCTGTGTCCTTAATGAGATAAACGCCGTCATCCTGGCGCCTTAGTGGACCATCAGAACCAGCGGGAGTCTGACGCCGCCGACAGAGACGAGGAGGCGTCGGTCAGACGTTACGACCCCGGAGGAAAAATCATGTTTGTTCTTCTGCTGAAGGAGTTCATTAAAGATTTATATCTCAGGTATCAGAAATACGAGAAAACCTTCAAGGGAGGGAAAAACACAGAAAGTTTCACCTTATGAACCTGGACTGTTTCACTGTATGAACCTGGACTGTTTGATTGTGTGAACCTGGACTGTTTCACTGTGTGAACCTGGACTGTTTCACTGGATGAACCTGGACTGTGTCACTGTATGAACCTGGACTGTTTCACTGTATGAACCTGGACTGTTTCACTGTATGAACCTGGACTGTTTCACTGTGTGAACCTGGACTGTTTCACTGTAAGAACCTGGACTGTTTCACTGTATGAACCTGGACTGTTTCTCTGTGTGAACCTGGACTGTTTCACTGTGTGAACCTGGACTGTTTCACTGTATGAACCTGGACTGTTTCACTGTATGAACCTGGACTGTTTCACTGTATGAACCTGGACTGTTTCACTGTGTGAACCTGGACTGTTTCACTGTGTGAACCTGGACTGTTTCTCTGTATGAACCTGGACTGTTTCTCTGTATGAACCTGGACTGTTTCACTGTATGAACCTGGACTGTTTCTCTGTATGAACCTGGACTGTTTCTCTGTATGAACCTGGACCACTCTTACCTGAGCTCTCTCCCCCCTCCAGTCCCTCGTGGTGCGTTCAAGGAGCAGCAGCTCTTTGGAGACATGGACAGCCGACTGGCCGGAGGAGTCGGTGTGACGATCCTGTTGTTGTTTTTGTGTTCGGTTCTGTTTGTGATGCTTCGGACCATCAGGAGACGACGAGGACAAAGAAATCCTCCCGGACAGTCCGCCGCCGCCGCCGCCGCCGCCGCCGCCGCCCGCGGACAACATCCCAACGTGGTACGAGAAGAATCAGCGTAAGATGGAACTATTAGAGTAAAACACAAGATCGATCTCCTCGAGTCGATTCATCAGAACCATAAATGGACTAAATCGGACCAACAGTTGAGAATTCATGGCCCGAAAAATATACAACCAACTTTTTTCAATAAAAAAAGGAATCCAGTTCTTCCTCGCACTTAAGTCTACGTGGGTATAAACTTAGCATAGGAAAGAAATAGATATCAAAATCGCAAAAAGGAATTTAACGCACACTGACTAACAAAATAATATTTATTATCGTGATACATAACGAATGTCTGGAATCAAAAAGTCGAAACATTATTATCATCATCATCACCGCCGCCACCGCGTCCACAGAACCGTTTTGTTGGCGCCGTAACTCGGCACCAACAAATCGGAACACGTTCAGATTTTACACCAACATAGACCTTAGTGTGAGGAAGAACTGGAGGGATTTTTCGGAAATTGCGGTTTAATATCTCCGACACTAGGGGTAGCTTTTCCCTGAGAAACACTGTTTTTGGACCTAAATTTCACATTATGCATTATAAATGATCACTAGAGACTTACTTCCTGTTGCCAGCAGGCGGCGCTGTCACTGTCACACGGGCGTCTTCAGGGCGGGACTCCAGTCCAACATGGGAGGTTTGGGACGGATTGGATGATGGAAAGATACTTTATGAGCACACGGATTTAATGGCGAATGACGACGCCCTGCTGCCGTGGCCACGCCTCTCAATTCTCAATTGCATATTTCTGACACCAGGGGGCGCTTTATCTCCTATATCTTATCGGCCATTATTTCTCAACCGTTGGTCCCATTTAGTCCAAATGTGTTGCGTATTGACCAACTGGAGGAGATCCAGCATTTATTCATCATATCTTACTCACCAGGGGGCGCTCTTTTATGAAAAACACTGTTTTGGTCTGATTTAGTCCAGATCTCTGGTGTTTGTTGATTGAATGTTTTTCGGACATAACTTCGCCTTTAATTTGGGGCTTTAATTAGCAGGATTGCTTGTACAACGCAGGGGGTTTGGGGGCTTTTCGGATAAATGGCCCCCTCCCTTCTTTTTCTTCTTTTTAAATTTCACAGACTGCTCCTTTAAGTCAGAACCCTTCTAATGAAGGTGAGTCTGAGTGATTCCGACTCCTCCTCTTCCTCCGTGGAGATCACTGTGACTCCTCGGTGACCGTCGGCGTGAACTTCCTGTGATGTGCTTCTCCTCAGTCAGTGGAGTGGAAGGTTCCGTCTCTGGGCTCCAGGGTTTATTTAAAGAGCAGAGCGCTTGAATGTTCTGTGGGCTCCTTCCTCCGCCCGCCGCCGCCGTCAGGAGTCCGAACGCTGATGATGTCATCGTTCTATAGCCGTTACACGGTGACATCATCATTTATTTCATCATAAATAAAGACTAAAACAAATGCGGACGAACTTTGTTACATGATTCTTTACCGCCGCAGGACATTCGCAAGATGTTTGCTTCAAACGTCAACGACGCCTCAGAGTCCAGACTCTGAATCGAGATCTTCGGAGTCTGGACTCTGGATCAAGATCTTCGGAGTCTGGACTCTTGATCAAGATCTTCGGAGTCTGGACTCTGGATCAAGATCTTCGGAGTCTGGACTCTGGATCAAGATCTTCGGAGTCTGGACTCTGATTTGAGACCTTCAAAATCTAGAATGAAATGAGAACAAAGCCTGAAATCAGACCTTCTTCCTCTGACAGGTGAGCTCCAGTCGTCCCGTCTTCTCCATGGAGGAGGTCTCCTACAGCAACAGAGGCTTCAGAGAAGACGAGCCTTCTTCGCCATCTGAAGGTGTCCACGGTCGCCAAGGAGTCTACACAAGGAGACAGTCGCTGCTTCCTCCTGCATCATCGTCATCATCATCAAACATCATCATCAGTGACCCTCAGGGAAGAACCAGACTTCGGTCAGATCTGGTTCCTGTCATAGAAAAACCAGAAGGTCCGCCTGAGCCGACGGAGACCCCTGGAACCTTCGGATCATCTGATGTTAAAGAGGGTCTGCGGGCTACAGGTGGGTCCACAGGTGTTCCGGGTGATGACATCACAGCAGTGAACTCAGAAACTCCTCAGAGAGACGATGACATCAAAACGGACCAATCAGAGAAGACGTTACTTCAGTCAGAGGACCAATACAGGTGAACGTCTCCGTCATGAGGAAACATCTCTGCAACTGTCAATCACAGACCGGGACCAAATCTACCGCAAGGCCTCTTCAGCCAATCACAGCACAGACACACATCTACTGACAGGTCTCTGCAGCCAATCACAGCACAGACACATATCTACTGACCGGTGTCTGCAGCCAATCACAGCACAGACACATATCTACTGACAGGTCTCTGCAGCCAATCACAGCACAGACACACATCTACTGACCGGTGTCTTCAGCCAATCACAGCACAGACACATATCTACTGACAGGTCTCGTGTCTCGTTAGTTCTGGAGGAGAAAGTTTTAAACAACCAAACCAAAGTTTTGAACCATAAATTAACTTTTCTGTCTTGTTTACTTTCATTTTCACTGAGAGATTGTTGATTTATATTTCTATGAATGAAAATGGATTCCATGATTTAGAATTTGCTTAAACGAAATGATAAATACCTCCAGAAAGATGGCTTTTGATATTTATCGCTTTAAAAATGATTTCACTTTTGGGCTAAAACTCATGTGGCATTTAAGTGCTACGGGAAAATCTGGCGTTTCCATAAAGAATTGTTGCAGATTTTTTTCTGACATGTAAAATTAAAATAAAAAACAACCTCAGATGAACATTCAATATTAATCCCACAGAACAATATTTAATATATATAAGATAAAGATGTGTTTGTTTATTAACTGTCAATCAATGATGGATCCATGTTCAAATATAAAAAACAAACCTGCTCCTAGTGAAGGTTACGGTTTCTTTTAACTCTAATACTCTTTGTAGAAACTTCAGAAGTGTGTTTATATTTTCTATCCCTTCAAGGATGAAATAACAATAACATATTATATTATATTAACTATAATTCATGTTTGTGCCTCCTTACATTTTCACTTCTCTCCAGATTCATTTTTTTGGTTTGTTTCTGTTTTGTTTTCCATGGACATATGATTTTAAGTTGACTCTGTAGGACGACCATCTTCTCCAAAGCCGTGTGACCCCCAATCTGTACAAACCTTTACCCTTTTAACTGTTTGACCTTTACTTTATTAAGATACACGTCTACTGTCCCCATTAGGAAAATATGTTTACAACTTCCAACTTTTACTGCATAAAGAAACAAAACTAATAAAAGAAATCGAGTATGTCAAATTATTTAAACGTATCCAGTGATGTCACGGTAATTAAAAACTCGCTGCTTCCACGCACATCAAGGAGTTCACACATACATACACATTATTTATTCTATATAAATTATTCATATGTATTCATTCTGTTATTTATATTTATTCATACAGGATTATTTGTGTTTATTTATACTGTTTGATACGGTGTATTTGTATTTATTGTTTACACTTTGTATTTCATGATGATTTTAGTTGTTTGTACTTTATTATTCACATTATTTATACTTTATTATTTATACCTCAATGCTTTCTTTATTTTAATTGATTCTGTGTTTTATTTATGCTACATTATTAATATCTATCAATGCTTTTACACTTAATTGCATATGGATTTTTGTATATCTTTAATTTTTGTTTATTTCCTGTCTGTTGGTGACGCTGCAACCACATGCTCTTATTTTGAAATGACTGTCTTAATGAAGCTCTTATTTTGTTGCTAACCGGAAGTTATCAATGGCTCGCGCCGATCTGAGTTCCGTCAAACTTTTCCTCATTGAATTTTTTTCGGAGCGGCGTCGCGTCGAGGCCGCGGCTGGTTAGCTGTTCGGTTGTTGTGTTGTTTACTGACGTCATCCGGTCTGGACAAAAACAAGAGCTCGCGGCTGTTCAGGAGACTCAGAAGGCGTGCGGAGTGACAGGTCAAACCGGAAGCGGAACCAGAACCGAGACAAGGTGAGTCCGTCATAAATAAATAATCACTACGGACAGGTGATCCATCAACAACTCCTCCACGTCAGGCCACGGGTCACTGGATCGCAGACCGGGTCTGTTTAACGTGACCGGATTCGGTCTATTAAAACCAGACCTGGTCCGAGATCCGAACCCAGGAATGACTCTCCGACCTCTTAACCGTTTTAAGGAACACAAACGTGTGGAACTAGAAGAACGAGGTCGACCCTGAAATCTGTAAAAGCGTTTATAAAGAAACACAGAGAACGTCTTATTGGTTCCTTTTTCTTCTTCTGTTTATTTTTTTTTTCCAGAGTTGTGAAAATGATTAAATCTTTTAAAACTATTAATTGTTTTCTAAATATTACCAAAAAAAAAAAAAAAGTTTTTACCTGAAATGAAAAACAATTGAAAATGCTGCAGTGTTCATGCCAGGCCAGTAGGGAGGGGTAAAACTTACAAACAAAAACGCTTCAGACGCTACTTTTATTTTGTTTACTTTTTTTAACATTTGCCGGAAGCTTACGTAAAATCTAACAGTACCATCGTAAATCGTAAATAGCGGGGTCATAAAACGTGTACAACATGACAAACGTTTATGTAACGGTACAAAGAAGAAGACAGTGAAGTGAAAATCTGCGTCAGAAAACCGATACATCGGTTCCAAACGTTAAATGATTTCACATGTACTTTACGTTGACGTTCGGCCACAAGGCGGCAGTAGAGATGAATAAAACATCGGGACACGTGAACGGCTTATTTTATTTTTTTCACTTTCTTCATCGTGTCCGTAGAAATTCATTATCTCCTCTTAAAATATATAGCTACGCAGACCCCTATGATGATGAAGGTGGTCTCATCTAGATCCATAAGTTCCCCGTAAAACATTCGTAGAGGTGTCCATGTAAACGTGAAGACATTTCACGAGATTTACGTTTTTCCAAATTCAGCAACTCACAAAACCGGGTCTGAAGACTTTCTCCACAGGTGTCCAATAATAATAATAATAATAATACATTTAATTTACATTTGGATCAAATCTAAAAGTGCTACAAGGTAAAGGCAGTTTAAAGAATCACTAAAAAATATAATAATAATTATATAAAAATAGGACCAAAAAGCAGCAATGTTAATTAAAGTTATAGGTTCTGCTAAAAATGAAAGTTTTAAGTCCTTTTTTAAAAGTCTCAGTCGTCTGTGGAGCCCTCAGATGGTCAGGGAGGGCATTCCACATACAAAGGGCAGCAGAACAGAAAGGCCAAGCCCGTTTCACGTCACCTCTTCTTCTTTGTTGTGTCGGTGTAAATGTTGGACGTGGTCCGGACCATCTCTGAATGCGTCCCGGTCCGATCTCAGGAATCTCAGATTGTGTTGTTGACGGAAGTTAATTGGAGTTTGATTCTTCGTAGCCCCCCGGCCCCCAGTCCCGACGCGACATGAGCATCCAGCCTCGGAGGATCCGTCTGAAGCCCTGGCTGCTGGTTCAGGTGAACAGTGGCCGGTATCCGGGCCTGCAGTGGCTCAGTCCAGACCACCGTCTCTTCCAGATCCCCTGGAGACACGCGACGCGCAACACGGCAATATCAGAGGAGGAAAACACAATCTTCAAGGTCAGCCTCTAAACTTCTACTGTCACTCCAAATTCTTTCCTCTTCCTCGATGGAATCATTATGGGTTCATGGAAAGATGTGAAGGAGAAACTAAAATATTCTGGAGACGGGCCTCGCAAAGTTCTCCTCGGAATCTTTGCCCCGGTTGTTCCTGCTACGGCGTTTGTTGCGGGCTGTGTAGCTGAGGGGTTCCAGAATATCTTGGAACCGGGTTTTGCGAACATCGGGTGACCAGAGCACTTCCTCCACTTATCCGGGGTCAGCGGCGGTGCTAGCGGGTCAATCAGGGTCTCTCCAAAGGTCCAAGTGCTGAGAGTAGCTCTCCAGCTCATCCTGGAGGATCCCTTAGCTTTCCCAGACCACATAATAATAATAATAAATAATAATACATTTAACTTATAACGCACTTTACATTTGGATCAAATCTCAAAGTGCTACAAAGTAAAAGCAGGTAAAAAACATCAATAAAAAATAAAATAATAACTATATAAAAACCTGACCAAAAAGCAGCGATGCTAATTTAAAGTTATAGGTTCTGCTGAAAAGGAAAGTTTTAAGTCCTTTTTTAAATGTGTCAGTCGTCTGTGGAGCCCTCAGATGGTCAGGGAAGGGCACTCCACAGACGAGGGGCAGCAGAACAGAAGGCCCGATCACCCATGGTGCTGAGTTTAGACCGTCCGGATGTAAGTCCGAGCTCCCTGAACCGCAACCTGCTCACCTCAACCGAACCTTTAGAACCTGTCCAGGATCTAAAGGATCTAAGAGTTAAAGGGGAACCTTGGCAGAACCTCAAACCTCCGGCAGTATTTGAAGTTGGTTTTGAAGACATTAAACGGGGAGGGGCACCGATCAGTCACGTGTTACGATTAGTAATTATTAAACCAGAATGAAATTGACATCCTCCTATTTTAAAAAAGTTTAATTTTAATGAACTTCCTCTTGAGTACGTGTGAACATGACGTTTTGTGAAAATATGTTGGATAGTTCTTCCAGAAACCCGCATCGCAAACGACTCCCCCTCACAGACGACCTAAATTCAACTCGTAACCATGGAAACAGAAAAAAATATATAGAAACGCTGAAGTTTTAGAAGCTTTAGCTTTAAAGAGGAAACAAACACCACCAGATGGATTCTGGTCCGAACTTTAGGCCTCCAGTTGAAAAAAGGGTCTTCATCAACCAAGAAGTCACGAAGAAGAAGAAGGAAGAAGTGGGCGACTGACTCAACTTCCTGTGTTTGACTTTTACACTTTCACAAACCGAGGCCAAACGTTCTGATTGGCTCCTGGCTGCTGGTGACATCACTTCCTCCTTCACTGCTTCTGCTTCCACTTCTGCCGCGGTTTCATTCTTTAAACACTCTACTACAGCCGGAAGCAAAATTATTCAACCGTTCTAATAGATTGTGTTTATGGTTGAATGAATACTATTCATCAGCTGGTTTCAAATCGGAGAAGATCCGTTAAAACGCATCAAAACGACATTTGTGATTTGGAGTTTTCACCAAATCCGACCCCGGAGGCTTTTTTTCACCGACGGCTGTTGTCTCTAAATGATTCCAGCCATCAGGAGATTCTGGTCATAATGATGTGGCTGATGGGTGTGAGAACATTGTTCTTCAACTCTCAACTATAAAGAGTGATAGAACCCTGAGAGTCATGGGGATCGGTCCAGGAGGGCGAGTAGAACGTCTATATCTCGCTTCGGAAACTAAAAAAAAAACAAAAAACTGCTGACTCACTGTCACTCTCTCTCTTTCTCTCTCTCTCTCTCCCAGAGATCTTCAGTTCTGACTTCCGATCAGAACCACCGTCTCTAAACCATCCAGCAGAGCTGCTCTCACCTCCATCTTGGAAACCTTTCCCTTCACTCCTGCTGCTCCTCTGTCACAGATAACTCCTAACACTCTTGTCCATCCACTCCACCCTGCCTGCACTCGCTCCTCCACCTCTTCTCCACACTCCCCTCTTACTCTGAACAGTTGACTTAAACTCCTGCACCTTCTCCACCTCTACTCCTCCACCCTCCCTTTCACTCACACACATGTATTCTGACCATCATTCCTCTTCTCTCCAGCGCATACCTCCACCTCTCCAGGTTCTCCTCCACCTGTTCCCTGCTTTCACTACAGACCACAATGTCCTCCACCAACATCATAGCCAATGCTTCATCGGAAACGTTTTAAGTTTTAGAAGCTTTGAATTGTTTTACGGAAAACCTTTTTTTCTCACATCGTTGGTTTCTCCTGGGAACCTTGAAGCGGAGGCAAACAGTCGGACCCTGTTCACTTACGCGACTGAAACGCCAACCCGAAGCAGACGTCCCGGCGCCGCAGCTGCTTAACGTTCACTTTGACCCATCAGAGGGACGTCGGCGTCCCCGAGAACAGATTTCCCCGGAGAAATGACGTCATCCGTTACACCCTAATGTCATTCCCACGGACAAACTCTCACTTAAATCGCACCGTTTCTTCCAGGCGTGGGCTCTGGAGACCGGCAAATACCAGGAGGGCGTGGACGAACCCGATCCCGCCAAGTGGAAGGCAAACCTCCGCTGCGCTCTGAACAAGAGTCGGGAGTTTGAGCTGAAATACGACGGAACCAAAGAGATCCCGGTCCAGGCGTACAAGATCTACGAGGTCTGCGAGCTGCCCGGGAACACCGGTGAGGACGCCGATGCGGGCTGGTTCCCGATCCAGAGACATTTGGGTGTTTTGTTTCTGTTGAGGTGTGCCTGATGGCCGACTGTGACTTGTTTTCTTCTTCTTCAGACGCTGTTGACGAAGAGGAGGAGGAGGTGAGGAATAAAAATGTGTAAAAATACAAACAGGCTGTTGATATTTTTCATCACCGGACTGAACCAACCACACGAAAACCTGTTTCGTTCGCAGATGCCGAATCTGATGGAGCTCACGATCAGTACGTAAGAACTTTAATTGCCCTGATTGACGGCTCCTCAGAGTTTCAGGTTCTTCTTTGGAACCTCACGTAATGTCTCCACAGATCCCAGGATCGGTGACCCTACCTCCTTCGGCTCCTTCCAAGCCCCTCCAGAGGTCAATCAGTTCGGCCTGCCCACCAATGGGACTTTCGGACCTCTACATGTGATCCCGATACCTCTCCAACTGGAAAGGGATGTCAACATGACCTCTGACCTCCAGGCTCACGTACAGATGGTGGATCAGGGCGGCTTCGTTCACCCTGCAGGACCTGCTGACGGACTCATGGACTTCGGTTCTCTGCCGCCACCGGCTGCCTCCGGTCCTCCCATGGCTGCGCCAATGGAGGCCAGCAGCATGGGTGTTGTCCAGAACCACCAAACCTGCAAGTACGACCTGCTGAGCAGCGTCCCACGTGAGTATGACCTCTGAGGGGCTTCACAGTGACTCGTGAACGTTTCAGTTACTCAAACGGCCTGTTAGCGATATCAGGTGAGCGGGCGGATCAGGTGGTTATTGATCGGTTCTGTCCTTTCACCTCGTCACACCCACCTGTCAGCTGACAGTGATGAAGGTGTGGTGGACGGTATAACAGGCTCAGCAAGATTCAGCACAACAGTTTTACCGCCCTTTTGATTGAATTATACGTAATAGATGATTCTGTTCGGGTTCGTGGGGGCTGGAGCCGATACCAGCTGACATTAGGCGAAAGACGGATTCTGGAAGTTCTGAACATTTCAAGATGGGACTTTTGTCCCGAATTGCTACTATTGAGAAGGCCTGAAAAAAGGGCGGGGCCCTTGTTTTGATTACTTTCATCAACTGGTTCGTTTTTTCAGAACCCCGTTTGACACAAGACTTTTCAAGACCCTGAACCCCCGATTGACTTTTCAAGACCCTGAACCCCCGATCGACTTTTCAAGACCCTGAACCCCCGATCGACTTTTCAAGACCCTGAACCCCCGATCGACTTTTCAAGACCCTGAACCCCCGATCGACTTTTCAAGACCCTGAACCCCCGATCGACTTTTCAAGACCCTGAACCCCCGATCGACTTTTCAAGACCCTGAACCCCGATCTTTTCTCCAAACGCTCCACAGGGATGGTTCAAAGGCAGAGCAGTCTTTTTTACAAAGGTGTTATTTATGTACTATGTTTATGACAGAGATAACAAAGTTATCATTATTACTCCATCCCTTCATAAATGTAGGCACGTGGGGGTCAAAGGTTGACACGTAGACGGAAGGGGCCATGGTTTAACAAGAATGAGAACGTTAACTAAAGATTTTCTTCAAAGGTACGCACTCGGTTCTAGTTAGATCACGTGTTTTCAAAGACATTCAAATGTCCTGGAAACGCACCTGAAGTTTAGACAACCAATTAGTTCCCCGGTGTCACGGAGAAGTACCGAAAATGAGGATGTGGAGGGTAAAGAATAACGCTCCAAGCACTGAACGCTGAGGAAGTCCATTGTTAAAATGTACGGACTTAGACCAGATCCGTTTTTTCAATGCTCCGATCTCTGTAATAATACGATGCTCAGTGGTGCCGAACTTAAAACTAAGATCCAAAAAGACCAGTACAGAGGCGGGTCTAATGCGAATATGTCGATGGTAGCAGGTATTTGGTGTTTGGTGAAAAGGATCCTGATGAGAGTTTAAACACGAACACAACACCCCCGTTCTTCATCACTTCATTATCTTCACATCTCCACCAGGATTGATTATAAGATCTCTCTCCTCACTCACCAGTGTATCCATGGTAACGCCCCCCCCCTACCTGAAAGAACTACTCACCCCACTGACCTCAACACGATCCCTCCGTTCTACCCACTCATACCGCCTCCTCCTTCCCCGGACTAAACTCAGCACCATGGGTGATCGGACCTTCTGTTCTGCTGCCCCTCGTCTGTGGAATGCCCTCACCGACCATCTGAGGGCTCCACAGACGACTGACATTTAAAAAAGGACTTAAAACTTCACTTTTTTTACAGAACCTATAACTTTAATTAACATTGCTGCTTTTTGGTCACGCTTTCATATAGTTATTTTATTTTTTATTGATGCTTTTATCTGCTTTTACTTTGTAGCACTTTGAAATTTGATCCAAATGTAAAGTCCGTTATAAATGAAATGTATTATTAAAGGTTGAATGTTTTTTTTATGTCAAATAGTCCTGGTCCAGTTGCCATAGTAACTGACATATCGGTCCTCTCTGTGTTTTCGTAGTTACAGATCTGGACCTTAAGTTCCAATACAGAGGCCGGAAGATGGGTTCTCTGTCTGTCAGTAACCCTCAGGGTTGCCGGTTGTACTATGGACACCTGGAGCCAACGCCGGAACAGGTGGACCTGTTTGGACCCATCAACTTGCAGCAGGTTCTGTTCCCGGGTACATCTGATATCCAGAACCAGAAGCAGCAATTCTACACTGGGGCCCTGCTGGATGTGATGGACCGCGGCCTGATCCTGGAGATCTGCCAGCAAGACATCTACGCCATCCGTCTGTGTCAGTGTAAGGTGTTCTGGTCGGGACCAGGCATGCCAGAACAGGGTCCACCAAACCCCTTGGAGAGGGAGAAGAAGGTCAAAGTGTTCAGCCTCAATGACTTCCTCCAAGGTGACCAATCAGTGAGACAGCGCTTTGGTCTGAACAGCTTTGAGCCAGATGTTGAAGTCCTCTTCTGTCCACAGGGCTGATCTTGTTCCAGAAAGGTGAAGCTCCGTACCCTCCACCTTTTGAGATCTACTTCTGTTTCGGGGAGGACTGGCCCGACAAGAAACCCAAAGAGAAGAAACTCATCATTGTCCAGGTGACTAAGAGACGATGTTTGACGTCAATTGTGAGGAGAAGAAATAAGTCATGTTTTGTTTCTTGTTACGCAATTCCATCTTCCGATCGCCACAAAACTTAGTGGAAGCACAGAGAATGGAATCTGGGTTAAGGGTTAACAGTATTTTCCCTAAATGCAAAAACTACCAAACCTTTGTCCATGAACGTTTTGCGGGGCGGGGCATGAATCAGGCAGACGGTCGTCCATCAACCAAAGTCCAGCAGTACTTTTGTTTGCTGTGCTCTGTCGGCACTAGTCGTTCCTTGTATGTGGATTTTTGGCATCAAACAGCTGGTGTCATCTGGGCCTGAACATTGAGGCATCATACAACAATCGGGGTCTTCTCGCATGTTACCTTTTCTTTCCCCGCATCGCTGCCGACCTGTTCTGAAGTTGACTAATAGGATGACAGAGTGAAAACAAACATGGCAGCGAACAGACTCTGGAGCGTTACCGGCGCGAGACGCGATGACGGTGGAGGTTTTGGGTTCTACTGAAAGCCGTTCAGGTCAGCGGTCGTTTAGTTTCTAAACAGGATTTTTAGAGAGTTACTCCTCTGATTGTCATGAAATTATCTTCCAAGACGACATTAATGCTGATACGGATAAAGGGGGCGGAGCCGACCATTTCATTTTACCATCTTCCTCATTGAGTTCTGCATAATTATGAAAAGTTTCCTCGACCGATTTTCCACAAGTCTCTGTAGTTTATGGTTCAGGAGAGCCGAACAGACGCGTAGGAAGGTTTCTACTTAAAATCATTTTTTTTAACTTCCTTTTTCTAGTTTTTAAATGTCATTTATGTTTCATGGCGCAAAAGTTATTGGGAACAAAGCCCACCCGACCGGAGATGAGCTCAGAACATCCGCTACTTTGACTAATTACTGAGGATTGAAACAATGATTGACGCAAAGGTTCTTGTTGTCGTCAGGTGGTTCCAGTGGTGGCCCGGATCCTGACGGAGATGTTCTCCGGAGAACTCAGCTGGTCCACAGATAGCATCCGCCTTCAGATCTCCAACCCCGACGTGAAGGACCAGACGGTGGAGCAGTTCAAGGAGCTGCAGAGGCTCCTGCAGAGTCAACAAATACAGGGGCCCTGGACCCCAAATATCCCCTGATCACGTGGATTCTGACAGTTGGGGCCGTTTGTCCTGCTCGTCATCATCCTCAGCTCCAGCTGACCCAAAGAGCTGCTCGACTTCTTTACATTCCATGTGTTTGTATTCAAACGGGGAACTGGTCCCTTAAAGATTTGGAGGAGACTGTAATGGCAGATTGTTTATATGTGTGTTAAAGGAACAGTTCACCCAAAAATGAAAAACCCCTAGAAGCACAAATGAAATGACTCCAGAACGGCTCGAGTCTCCGGAACCACCGACTTTCCCATTTCCAGTCCTTCTGGTTTACCTGGCTATTTAGAGGATTTTTGGTTTTTTTTGATGAATCGTTTGCAGTGCTGGAGAGAAGAGGAATGAAGGTCAGTGTCAGCGAGATAGAATGAAAAGGAGGAAGTAGGAACGTTAAGGATGAAGGAGTAGAGGTGGAGAAGGTGGAGGAGTTTCAGCAACTGTTCAGAGCAATGGGGCGGAGAAGCAAGTGTAGACAGGGTGGAGAGTAATGTCAGGTGTTATCTGTGACAAGAACAGCAAACGGAGTGAAAGGAAAGGTTTCCAAGATGGAGGTGAGAGAAGCTCTGCTGGATGGTTTAGAGACGGTGGTTCTGACCAGAAGACAGGAGGCAGAGCTGAAGATGTTCTCTGGGAGTGAGGAGGAAGGACAGGATTGGAAAGAAGGACATCGGAAGGACAGTCCAGGTTAGACCTCTTGGAGACAAAGTCAGAGAGGACAGATTGAGATGGTTTGGACCCGTGAAGAGGAAGGATATTGGATCTACTGGCAGGGGAGGATCTAGCGCCGGTGGAATAGGGCGGCAGTTGCCACCTCAGAAGGTTTGCGCCTTTAGCTTAGAGGCTACAGTGAAGACGTGAACTTCAAAAAGGACAATTGAACTGTCTGGTGTCATTTCATGTTTTAGGTTCTTGTGTTTCCTGTGGCGCCGCAGAGACCTTTTGGGTTTTCATTTCTTGAGTGAATTGTTCTTTAGAATAAATGTTACTGGACAGGAATGAGTGTCTTAGACCAAAAATATCTCCTGCACAGAAAAAAAAAACAAATTCGATTCCGCCCTTAAGTCTGCTGCGTCTTCAGTTCCAGAGGAAGTGAAACCCTCAAACTGAACAAAAGACCACAAACGCATCACTGTCGAGTGTATTCCAGATTTCAATAAAGGCCGCCGCAGTATTCCTTCTTATGTCGACTGTCGTTTGTTCCAACTTTGACCTTTTTTCGGAGACTATCCCAGGTGAGGCTGTGGTACCTTTTGAATATTACTTAAACCTCACCAGGATATGTTGGTGTCAGCGCCCAAATCACCCACACTGATGTTGTGTTCATGTTCATCGTTTGTTCACCTAGAGGAGTTCCTCCTTTCGGTGGTGACAAATTACCTAGTTGAGGTTTCTTTGGTAAGTAGTAGACCCATTTGGACAGACTTCTATGAAACTTGGTTGAAGGATGGGGCACGGGTCAGGACAGAACTTTATCTGGATTGCCCTGAGGTTCTAGCGGACCGAGGTACAGCTACTGATGTGTTAGATCCACAAGTCAGGAATAAGTCCTGTGGTGTGAAGCCTGGCCAGGGGAGCGGTAACTTTCCTGCGTCACCTCACTGGACGGGGAGGTTCTTCCAGCGGGTTGGTGTCATGTGGACGCTTGAATGGAAGTTAGATGTGGCAGCAGCAACTCTGGAAGCTCGCTAAACCCTTTGAAGGAATCCACTCAGCTTCAGTGGTCCTCATGGCCCCCAGATCTAGAATTGGTCGAGACCTGACCCTAACCCGTCAGATGTTGGTACCGATCAAAGTGAAAGGACAGATACTGTAGTCTGAGGGTATTTTTCAGAATTTTCCCTCATTACACAAATATTCCCAAATGTTATTGATTTTCTACCACGAAACCCGGGTTCGGGTCGCCGGTTCAGGCTAAGAGGGGTGTCCCAGACGTCCCTCTCCTCAGCAACACTGTCCAGCTCATCCTGAGGTCCTGAGGCGTTCCCCCGGCCAGACGAGAAATTAAGCCTCACCAGCAAGTTCTGGGTCTAATTTAGGATCTGCTCCCAGTTGGACCCTCTTGGAAAAGCTCCAATGGGAGTTACCCGGGAGGATCCTGATCAGGTCCCAAAACCAGCTCAACCGGCTCCTTTCTGACATCATTTCTCTGCCCCCAACGAAGGGGGCTCATTTCAGCCCCCGATATCCTCGGCCTCATTCTTTCAAACGTTAACCTAAACGAACCGGTAGGATTGTTCGGTGGCGGCGGAGGTACGACCCGTTCTAACTCCAGCTGTTAATAATATGAACGTATCCGCGGCGGATCAGGACCAAATCACTGTTCCTGCTTGGACTGAGGATCTCAGAGAGGAGCCGCGACTCTCAGCTGTTTGATGAGCTGACATTAAAGCGAAACCAGTTGGACCAGAATATCCAGCAGACGGGGTCTGCAGAGTGTAAACGAAGGACGGAGCAGTAATGATGACATCATATTACCCAGAGGGCAGATGGGGAGGCGCCCGTATTGGATTACTACCATACTGTGAGCTCACCAGAACCAATGATATACTCAATGACGTCACACTGATCCAAACCCATGAGTCCACGGATTTAAAGACTGAACAAAACGTATTTGTTGTTGGTTTCTTTTTTTATTGTTTACAACAAGGCTACATCACCGATGATGTCATGGTGTCAGTCTCTCCATCTCATTACCCAGAGTTCTCTCTGTCTCACTTTGTGGAAAAATAACTAAAAGTCAACCAAAGTTAAAAAGGTCAAAGGTGACGCCAAATCCTCCAACGTTAAGCCTCATCGGGCTTGGCCAAAAGCATCATGGGAAATCTTTTGGCTCTCTGTATGGCACGGACAAAAAACATCTCGACCAAAGTCCCCAAAAAATAAATCTTCTCTTAAAAACGGTTGACCAGGCACGTCCTACGATTGGTTACTGATGAAGATCCACTTAGTGAACTCCTCCCCAGTCCTGAGCCACCCACCTGCTGAACCCGCAACCGCTCACCTGACACCTGCTGCAGGTGAGGTCAGGTGAGGTCGAGGGTCGGGGTTGAGGACTCAGTCAGCCGTCACTCTGTCAGTCCTTCAGAGTTTCACATTCAAAGTTCCTGGTACGTCTTTGTCTCGTCCCTTTGGATCCTCGTCTGCAGTCGCAGATTTTTGCCGTCACCTCTGAACGTTGGTCAACGAAAGACTTAACCTGAAGAAGAACCGACAAAACGGTTAATAGTAGAAAACGGTTTCCACGTACGGACTCTAACAACCGTAGGCACAGCGCTGTGAAATAAAGTATCGCCGTCCCTCGAGGTTTAGCTCAGACTAAACTGTCGGATTCTTAGCGTGGGAAGTTTTCACTCCTCCTGACCGCAACATCTAGATGTTCCACCTTTAACAGCAACCAAACACCTCTGATGTCATCCCGGAGCAGTTACTACTGTAATCAGAGTAGTTTCCTAGAGTAACCAGAGTAGTTACCCAGAGTAATCAGAGTAGTTACATGTGTAATCAGAGTAGTTACCCAGAGTAATCAGAGTAGTTACTAGTGTAATCAGAGTAGTTTCCTGAAGTAACCAGAGTAGTTACCCAGAGTAATCAGAGTAGTTACGTAGAGTAATGAGAGTAGTTACCCAGAGTAATCAGAGTAGTTACCCAGAGTAAGCAGAGTAGTTACTAGTGTAATGAGAGTAGTTACATGTGTAATCAGAGTAGTTACCTAGAGTAATCAGAGTAGTAACCTAGAGTAATCAGAGTAGTTACCCAGAGTAATCAAAGTAGTTACCCAGAGTAAGCAGAGTAGTTACTAGTGTAATGAGAGTAGTTACTAGTGTAATCAAAGTAGTTAGTAGTATACCCAGAGTAGTTACTAGTGTAATCAGAATAGTTTCCTAGAGTAATCAGAGTAGTGACCCAGAGTAGTGAGAGTAGTTACTAGTGTAATCAGAGTAGTGACCCAGAGTAATCAGAGTAGTGACCCAGAGTAATCAGAGTAGTGACCCAGAGTAGTGAGAGTAGTTACTAGTGTAATCAGAGTAGTGACCCAGAGTAATCAGAGTAGTTACATGTGTAATCTGAGTAGTGACCCAGAGTAATGAGAGTAGTTACTAGTGTAATCAGAATAGTTTCCTAGAGTAATCAGAGTAGTGACCCAGAGTAATCAGAGTAGTGACCCAGAGTAATCAGAGTAGTGACCCAGAGTAATCAGAGTAGTGACCCAGAGTAATCAGAGTAGTGACACGGAGTAATGAGAGTAGTTACTAGTGTAATCAGAGTAGGGACTCAGAGTAGTGAGAGTAGTTACTAGTGTAATCAGAGTAGTGACCCAGAGTAATGAGAGTAGTTACCTAGTGTAATGAGAGTAGTGACCCAGAGTAATGAGAGTAGTTACCTAGAGTAATCAGAGTAGTGAGAGTAGTTACCTAGTGTCGTATGAAGGTGGCAGCTATCGGAACAGTCTGGTGAACTCTCTGATGGCCCAGCACACCTGTTTACACTCCTCAGCACTGCAGAGAAGAACAAACACAAACATCAGTACTGACACAGTTCTCGCGGTGCGTTTACTGTCCACCGGTGAAAACAAGCTCAACTATCAAAGGTTTTTACTACACGGTTGTCACATTGAGGGTGAAACGTTCCTCCTGCCGTGGTTAACCACATTCAGCAGAGTTCCTCGGCGCTCAGGAATCCCGCGATTCCAGGACGAGTCTGGACTCGCCGCCACGACTCCGGTTCTTCAGCGTTCCAGATTAGAACGACGAGTCTTATCAACAACCTGTCTGCGTCAAGGTGAAACCATCCCACGTGTCCCTGAACGCCTCACTGTTGACTGTATCTGTCCCTCAGATCAGCAGTGTTACCGATTCAGGTCCCTGAACGCCTCACTGCTGACTTTACATATCCCTGAAAGCATCAGCGTTACCTATACAGGTCCCTGAACGCCTCACTGTTGATTTATCACGTCCCTGAACGCCTCACTGTTGATTTATCATGTCCCTGAACGCCTCACTGATGATTTATCATGTCCCTGAACACCTCACTGTTGACTTATGTCCCATTATGCCTCACTGTTGTCTTATCACGTCCCTGAACGCCTCACTGTTGATTTATCATGTCCCTGAACGCCTCACTGTTGACTTTACATATCCCTGAAAGCATCAGCGTTACCCATACATGTCCCTGAACGCCTCACCGTTGACTGTATGTGTCCCTCAGATCAGCAGTGTTACCGATTCAGGTCCCTGAACGCCTCACTGCTGACTTTACATATCCCTGAAAGCATCAGCGTTACCTATACAGGTCCCTGAACGCCTCACTGTTGATTTATCATGTCCGTGAACGCCTCACTGCTGACTTTACATATCCCTGAAAGCATCAGCGTTACCTATACATATCCCTGAACGCCTCACTGTTGACTTATCACGTCCCTGAACGCCTCACTGTTGATTTATCATGTCCCTGAACGCCTCACTGATGATTTATCATGTCCCTGAACGCCTCACTGTTGACTTATGTCCCTGAACGCCTCACTGTTGACTTATCAGGTCCCTGAACGCCTCACTGTTGACTTTACATGCCCCTGTATACATTAGTATTCCCTCTACATGTTCTTGGACGCATCACTATGTGATCCGCAACTCTTTGAGAGTTTCCCTGTTGGCTATGCAACATCTCTAAATGCCACTCTGAAAGCTTTGTGCCCCTGAAAGCATCATTATGTGCTTCACAGCTCTATCAACAGCTCACACTTGGTGGGATATGTCCCTGACCGCCTCATTGTTGGACCAGGTGGATTTGAATGCATAAGTGTTCGCTTTACTCGTCCCTGAATGCCTCACCGTTGACTCCATGTGCTGCTGAAAGCATTGCTGTTTGCTCCACATGTTTTGAACAACTCCCAGTCTCCTCGCCGTTCCCTTTGAACACTTTAAGTGTTCACATGTCCCTGAAAGCCTCACTTTGTACTTGACATGCGTCTGAATGACTCAGTGGTGATTCCACTTGTCCCTGAATACCTTACCGGCGACTCCAGACATCATTGTCTGTTTCACAGCTATTTCAACAGCTCACTTTTAGCTCCGCGTGTCCCCGAACACCTCATCGCTGGTTTGACATTCCCCTGAATGCCTCACCGTCGGCAGATTCCTGCATGCTCCACACCTCGTCCGCTCCGCATCACTTCTAACGGCTCTCTCCTGGCACCTTCGACACCTTACGGGTAACGGGTAACGGGTCCTCCGGATGAGTCACGGCGGTCTGATGACTCGTTACGGGAGTTTTTTTTTTTTTTAAACTGACGGACTGATTTCAAGTTCGACCTTTTCCAAAGTCATTTTCTCTTTCCTGAATCCTGTACCCAGCAGAAACCTCTGACACTTGCAGTCCTCCAGAGACTAAATTAGGGGTAGAAACTGATTTATCACTGAATGTTGTGGGTGTAATAAACGCAGATTTCTTTTTTTCACCTGGATGACGCAGCCCCAAAAATAAACTTCAAATATCGCCACTAGAAGTTCCACGATTGCAATTTTCTTGGCCGCTCAGCGATTTTTTTTTAATCAAGTCCGACCGGCCGATAACGATGTTTTCTTTTTTCATTAAAGTTTTAAAATCATAATAAGTCATGTCCTTAAGGTGCTCTTATTTTGAAGGACTGCAGTGGAAGTAAGGCTGGTCAGCAGCATTGTGTATGTGTTCTGATCCGTACGAACAGATGAACCCCTCCGTGCGTCTCTTAAACCAACTGTCTGCTTCACGGGTCAGAACCATCTCAATCTGTCCTCTCTGATTGTCTCCAGGACGTCTAACCTGGACTGTCCCTCTGATGTCCTCTTTACTAATCCTGTCCTTCCTCTTCACTCCCAGAGAACATCTGAACATCTTCAGCTCCGCCTCCTGTCTTCTTGTCAGAACCACCGTCTCTAAACCATCCAGCAGAGCTGCTCCCACCTCCATCTTGGAAACCTTTCCCTTCACTCCTGCTACAAAAACGGGGCTTAGAGCCAATCCTTGGTGCAGTCCCTCCTACCGCCCACCTCCCCGCCGTCATGCTTCTCTCGCACACATCCCGTATCGCTAACATACCCCTCTGTCACCCAAGACTTCCTCCTTCCCTCGCCACTGGGGTGGAGAAGACGAGCGTTTGTTCTGGGCGTTAACAACCGGTGGGTCGTGGGTGTCTCACCTGGTGACCTGTTTGTGGAAGTCAGTCAGCTGTTTGTGAGTGACGGTCACGGCGCTTCCTGATGTCTCGTTCGGTAAACCCTTCAGGGCGTTTTCTAACCAGCGGCAGAACGTCTGGAGCAAAAAAGGAAAAGAGAGTTTGAGCACTTGATGAGCAACAGGCTGAACAGAACCAACAACAACAGAAGTAGCGTGGCGCTGTTTGGACTCACGGGTCTGTCAAACACCATGATCTCCCACAGCACCTCGGCGACGTCGGGCAGCGTGTACGGCGGCAGACAGAAGCAACACGAATGCATGAGCTGAGTGACCAGTTGCTGACCATGCTGCTCCATGGCCTGAGAGATGAGCTGCTTCCTCACCTCAAAGTCCTCCTCGTGCTGCGGAGGAAGATGTCGGACGTTATTGGCAGGATAGTCAAAAGGTCCGATTTGTCTCGGTACGCCCAGTATTTAAAACTAAATAAAATAAGATGCACGAATAAGACGAGGGGCAGCGATCGCAATATTCCTGGCCGATCGCCAAACCACGTTTATTTAAAGAAAAATCTGAAGTGCTCTTATTTTGAAAGATTACAGCGGAACTAACAAGGCTGGTCAGCATTGTGTAGGTGTTCTGACCCGCTGAGGTTAATGAACCCTCTGGTGTGTTTGTGGAACCAACTGTGTGACATTTGGATGTGAAAATCAAACTTTGTACGACTCCTTCAGTCACCGGGGCTGGTTTCAGTTCGGTAGTGATAATTTATCTGCTTTTCTGTCTCAAAGGCCCGGTACTGATGGGTTACGGTCTCAGGATACTCTACTAATGGCCGTTCCTAAAGCTTGGACTTGGAGTTGGGGGGGTGGGGGGTGGGAAGGCCTTCAGGTTTCCTGCAGTACGACCTTAAACTCAATAAAACCACGTTACTGTGAAACCTTGAATGACTCTTTGGAATCGGACTTCATGAATAATTGTTTGGATTGATTCTGGGTTTGTGTTCCTCGGCCAATCGTCGAGGTTGAACTCTGTACCTGTTGACTGTTTGTTGTTCTTTTGTTGCGTCTGAAACGTTGCGTTCTGCTGCTGTTTCGGCCCGGTCTCTTCTGTAAAAGAGATTTTAATCTCAACGAGACTAACGTGGTAGAAGAAATGTTACGTTTCTTTGAGCCGGGGGGGTTGGGGGGTGGGATGGGGGGGGTTCAGGGTCAACATTTGAAAACTGCCGGCTGACTATCCTTGATCCGTGCTTAGGGATCTTTTAACGATTCTGTACGGAGGCTCTTCGCCAACGTCTCTGTGATTTCCTCTGACTCACGTCGTTGGCGACCCCCGTGTGGATCAGGTCTCGGACGAACTTCATGACGCTGCAGTTGGCATCCCGGTGGTCCAGAGAGGTGGCGGCGATGGCGCACTGGATGATGTGAACGATGATGCTGCTGCTTAGCAAAGTGACGGGGCTCCTCTGGACGAACCTGAGCAGAGACAGGCGGGTCAGGCGGCGCCGGACCTCGGAAGGTAAGAGGCGAGGTGCGAGCCCGCGGGCCCACTCACCTGGTTGCCAGCCTGAAGAGGTCGTCTACAGTGTCGGGATGATTCCTCAGACCGTTCTGCTGCTCCAACAGCTGGAAGGTTGGCATACACAGAGCCTGACGGGAAAAAGAGAGGAGGCGATGGCCATCGAACAGTCAGAGGGCGGACAGGTGAGTTTTACCTGGGGAGCCAACTTTGGGGCCACAATTTGAATCTTACTGAACCAACAACCTTTTTTTTTTTTATATATATAAAAAAAACAAAAACACAATTGAAGCCTAAATCTAATTCCAACATGAGTTTGTTTCCAAGAAATGGAAACAAACTCAAATCTAACTTCCTCCTTTTCAAAAACAAAAAAAAATATTTCACTTCCTTTGAAGAATTCTTCAGAATTACACAAGAGGAGGAAAAACACATCCTCCTCGGTGGAGACAGTGATCCAAATCTAATCTGCTGAGAGGAAGACATGATATCCATTATTGAACCAGCAACAACCGCACTCAAAGAGTTCAACCAAGGAGATCAGTCCCTCCCTCCTCCTGCCATCACAACTAAATCATTTACAGACGCTCCACAGCTGCCCCCTTCTGGTTCATGAGTGTAAACGCACCTGTTCAAACACCGGCAGATGCGTAAATACAACTACATTAAATTCTAACGATCAAATGTTGTTGTCTTTAGTCGTGAATGTGAGTCAGGTGTGTGTTTACCTGCAACATGTCCAGCAGCCCCTGCCTGCAGCCGTCCTCCATGCCGTACTCGTCCACCAGGATGCTGCCCAGGTACAAGAAGCAGGAGTGTGGATACACCCCATACACACGCACCATCTGCACACACACAAACCAGAACACACACAGTGAAACAGTCCAGGTTCACACAGTCAAACAGTCCAGGTTCACACAGTCAAACAGTCCAGGTTCACACAGTCAAACAGTCCAGGTTCATACAGTCAAACAGTCCAGGTTCACACAGTCAAACAGTCCAGGTTCACACAGTCAAACAGTCCAGGTTCACACAGTCAAACAGTCCAGGTTCACACAGTCAAACAGTCCAGGTTCACACAGTCAAACAGTCCAGGTTCACACAGTGAAACAGTCCAGGTTCATACAGTGAAACAGTCCAGGTTCACGGCTGAGTAGGAGATTAGTTTTTTAAGAATAAGGACAAAAGTTGAACACCATAGCTAATCCTGGTCGTGCGTCCGTCCAGGTGTGGCTCACCTGAGTGACGAGTGGCTCCAGGAGGGAGGCGGAGCCTTTCCCGACGCATCGTACAGCAAACCTGAGGCAGCGACAGCACCGCTCCACGATCCTGTTGTCAGCCTGGTGCGTGGTCAGGGTGTCCGACAGCACCGGCCAGATCTACGGGGGGGTCACAGAGGAACACCAGATGATTACTCTCACCTCCTCCACAGGTAGGTCACACCACCCAGACTCATCGCTCATAAAACCACTCGTGCGTAGACGTGAGTCCTCCGGGTCGAGCTCAGGTGTCTCACCTCCTGGATGACTTTCTGACAGGGGTGGGTCTGTCCGTTCTCGACGATGGGGTTTGTGTGTCTGCGGGGGAAGAAGCAAAGCGTTTGGATGAGCAGGAAGGTTCTCATGATGTTTGAGTGCAGGTGGAGCAGCAGGTAAACTGACCTGAAGATCACCGCCAGTCGGTCGAGCCAGACTGTGGGGTCGGCGGTCCTACCGTTTGTGGATTCTTCAGCCAGAAGCTGAAAGAAAACAGAAAAAAACAAACAGAAAAGAAAAGTTGGTTTCAGTTCGAATATGTGGAGAGAGAAAAAAACGATAACAAAATTCTACTGTAGAAAGTCGGACGGACCTTTTTGAGGGCGATGACCTGTACGGCACAGAGGTCACTGAGACACTCGGCGATCTTCTCCAGAGGAAGACGAGCCAGGACCAGAGCTGTACCTGCACAGGTGAGCAGAAAATACAACAAACACTGGTTTTAGGACAACCTGACATCGGCGACATCTTACAAACAGATCTTTGTAACTTTTGTCGTTTTAACGGCAGGAATTCTGTTTTAGTGACGATTCAGCACTTTATACGACCCCCGTTGTTTTTAAGTGAACCTGGAACAGGTTTCTGTTGGTCCAGGTCACATGTGAGCATCAGGAGGACAAATAGCTGCCCCCCCCTCCCCTCCCTCTCAATCTCCACCTCCAGCCTGATGACGTCACCGCGGGCGTACCTTTAAGCAGTCCGACCGCCGCCTCCGTGGACAGAGCGAAGGTGTCGAGGGAGCGTGCGATGTCCAGGAGACCCTGGAAGTGTTGAGCCATGTGGTCTCTGCACACCGAGCAGATGTTGTGGATGGCCTTGGCTGCCGCCGACGCCAGAGGTTTCTCTCGGAGGCCTTTCATCAAGTAGCTCAGCACGGGGTCTGAGAGGATGAGGAGATGCGGAGTTTACAAACGCAGGTTTACAAAATAAAAGTCGCGTGGTGCAGGACTGAGAAGATGTTCTTTTCATCGTTCCCACTTAAATCTTTGGGGAACAATAACATTTGCAAGTCTGACAGTAACGACCGTTTGAAAGTTCTGAAACCACGGACTGGTTTTTAACTCGGGGGGGGGGCGTACCCAGGAATCGGGGGTTTCTGTCCACCACCTCGCTCATCTCTCCCACCAGCTCAATGCTGGTGTATCGGACCGCGATGTGGACGTTTTCCGGAAGTAGAACCACCCGTTGTAGCACCTCTGACAGTGTCGGGTTGTTTTCTCTGAAAGACAAACAGGATTCATGTCAGAAGAGTGGAATCATACCGGCAGCTCTCTGCAGGACCTCCATTCAGGAAGACTTTCCACTCGGTCGTCGTTCATCAAATCAGTTTGTCCGAGCAGTAATGGATGTTTTCTTTTTAGACCTTTTATCTCCACCACTTGAATCCGAGTGCCCGCCTGATATTTATTTTATCACCCATCGCAATGTCTTGATTTATCCATTTAAATTTATTTTTAATTAGTCTTATAACCACTGGGGTTTAGGAGCCAATTTAAATTTTTCAGGCGCCAATATATATATTGATGCCAGAGTGCAATGTTAAATGTCTGCCTTACCTTTTCTTTCGCTTCTCTACTCTCTGCCTTTGTATGCCCTGCGTCCCATTGTGTGGGACTGAAAACTGGCTGAAAAAAGATCGCATATCAGAATCTTTCTTTTTCGCAATAGAGGATTAATGCACTCGGGGAGAACGGGTCGGGGAGAACGGGTCGGGGAGAACGGGTCGGGGAGAACGGGTCGGGGAGAACGGGTCGGGGAGAACGGGTCGGGGAGAACGGGTCGGGGAGAACGTGCAAACTCCACACAAAAAGGCCGACAGAGGTGGATTCAAGGTACTAGTTTGCACAGGATCTCAAAAGGACGAAATGAGAGTCCGGCTTAAGGCTGCGCCGTTGGACGGACACAGTGTTCCAGAACCGTACGGTCGGCAACCCTAGTCTCGACGGTTGCCACTGGCAACTGGCAAAAAAAATGAAAAAGTTCGGCAGAACTCAAGTGTTTTCTGGTATCATTTTTGAGTTAATAGTTATTTAAAGTTCTGGTAGAGTTGAATTTGTACGAAGAAGAGTTCTGTGTTACATTTATCCATCTTATTTTCGCTCCTGTGGTGTTTGATGGGGCGTGATGTCGGTGTATTACGCCTCAACGCGGTGACTTAGGGGCGGCGCACTGATATCTCTGACTGATCTAATGTTTCTGTTAGCTGAAGGATTTCTTTGAAGCTGAAACCCGAAATGATGACTTGACTCGGATACTCACGGATCAACACTTTTCGCAATCGCGGCCATGATGAAGAGGACAGCCTCCGTCACCTCCCAGGAAGGGGTTCCAGCTTTTAACGTGGAGTATAACTGAGAACAGAAGGAGAACATCTCAACACTGATTCTTTATAAATATTCTGAACATAAAGATATTTGTTTAAATAAGGTAATCCAAGTTTTTTTGTTTTGTTTTGTTTTTTACAGTGCAGACGGGAAACGAGCCGTTTGTTCTTTGATCGTTTGTGGAGTCAGTAGAAAAGTTACCTGAGAGAAACACTCCATGGATCCCACGAGGAAGATGACGTCCTTCACGAGGTCGGAGACTCTCATCCTGAACTCGCCAAAATCATCGGTGTCCTCCGGGATCCCGTCCTGTCCGCCAGAACATCAGAACCAGGTTCAGGATTCAACATTGGTTTACTTTTCCAACTACGACATAAATCTAACAGAATTTTATTGATGCAGTATTTGCCCGCTGATAAAAATCAAGAGCTCAGTGTTCTTGATTTTAACGTTTCAGAGTGACGGCGGCGTCTGCCGGTTCCGTGTGGGACCGGGTCAGCGGACTTACGTGGTCTGGGTCGAGCTGACAGTGTCGGGCCAAACAGTGCAGAAGTCTCTGGATGTACGGTCTGAAGATGGTGTGGAGAGCTGCGTCGTTGATTTTATACAGATGTTCTCCCAGACGGTACCAGAAGTTAAAGGAGATCTCCACAACCTGGACCGCAACACAGAGCAGGAGGTTTCATGAATGCATCACAAAGTTTCTCCTGCTGGTGAAGGACTGGGACACTCCGAGGTCCCTGAAGAAACAAACATTCTGAAGGGCCCTTCAGAATGTTTGTTTCCCTTTTCCAGCGGTTCCAGTATTGGCTCGGAGCCCGTGCCAAATTTGGAACCGGCTCTGTCTATTGCCTAAGAATAAATAACGTGCTCTCAGCCAGGAGGCCCGGTGCCAGACGGGAACCCAAACGGGTTCTTGTCTTGCTGGTCTCAAGACAAGAACCGGTTACGTCAAATACAGACTTGGGTGTTGCGGTATTGTGATACGTATTTCAAAATGTCTTTTTTTTTAAATCACGTGCTCAGAAAATCTAAGTGTGTGTGTGTGAGATTGTGTGTGTGTGAGTGATTAAGTTTGTGTGATTGAGCGTGTGTGAGTGATTGATTGAGTGTGTGTGATTGAGTGTGTGTGTGTGAGCGAGTGTGTGTGTGTGCGATTGTGTGTGTGTGTGATTGAGTGAGTGTGTGTGTGCTTGTGTGTGTGTGTGATTGAGGTGTGTGTGGGTGTGTGTGCACGAGCGAGCGTTAGAGCGTGTGTGAGTGATTGATTGAGTGTGTGTGTGTGATTGAGTGTGTGTGTGTGTGATTGAGTGTGTGTGTGTGTGAGCGAGTGAGTGTGTGTGCGATTGTGTGTGATTGAGTGTGTGTGTGTGTGATTGAGTGTGTGTCCGACTCTTTAAAGGAGCAGTCGTCTCATGGATTTGATGTTTACATGCGCCGACACATCAATCAGGAACACCTGTCAACACCTGGGTGACGAGCGCAAAAATAGTCATTTGTTCAGAGCGTGTTTTTCTGTTTTTGTGATACTTTTATGTTGGAGGGACGTCAACATCATCCAACATAACGTTAGAAGCAGAGACTCTTCGTCACGCGCTTTTATTCTGAAAACCCAGACCCACCGACAGCCAAGCTTTCTCTTTCTGAATAGGGGTCCACATAAACCCACCAAGTGAGTGAGTGATGGGTCGAACGAGGAAGAAGAGGGAGTGCTGACCCGTCAGCGTCTCCGTCTTTAATCCTTCCTCTGCTTTTATTCTCAGCTGACGGCGTCTGGCAGCGTTTTTGAAGTTGCTCAAGACGCACACCGCCATGTTTTTACCATTTTTATCATCATTAGTGAACTTTTGGCATTTTATCGGTATCTTGTTTTTTTTTGCGCAACCCTGGCTCGGGACTGGGGGCCCAATTATTCTAACCAACTAAAAGTTAGTTCTTTTAAGAACACAATAATATAGTGTGGACACAAAAGACGATTTAAGGACGTTAAGACATGAGGTCCATATGTTCTCAAGGTTGCGATGGCTCTGCTGCCGCCGCGTCAAACCACCAGATCACAAAGAGATCACATGACCACAGATATGTGGCAACGTGAAAAATACAGAAGTGGTGAGCGGAGGATGTTGCAACCCGGTTTTCTGTGTCGCCTCGCCACCGGCGGGGGTCGCTCTCCTACCTCGTACTGTGGGTGTCCTGCACAGATCAGCAGCAGCTCCAGCGTCCTCAGGTCTCCCATCCCCTGAGCAGGACTCCTGACTGTCGTCTCTAAAAATGTCTCGCAGAGTTCGGTGAAGATCCTGCAGTAGTTGAGCACCCTGACGGCAAAAAAGTCAAACATGAACGTGAGCCCAGTTTCACGGCGAGCAGCGCCACGAGCGGCAGATTCCCGTGTGTGTCCTCACTTGTCTAGATCTTCTCGCGCCACAGCCATGTGGTAGGCCGTCTCCAGCGTCAGGACGCCCTGGAAAAGCTGCTGCGCTAACGCCATGTTGGTTTCCACGTTCTCTATGGCGTAGAGGGCCGAGCAGACGCAGTCGGACGCCGCCTCATGGAGGTTGGTGGAGGTTTCATCCCTCTGCTGTGGGGAGAGGAAAGAGGTGAACAGGTTTGGGTTTTTTTTTTTACCGAGCGTCCAGATTGAGACTCCTCTGGTACATTATGGGATGATTCTCACCAGGACTTGGAAGAGGACCATGAGCAGCTGGTTCCTGGCCATGAAGTTGGTGTCCAGGATTCCCAGGTTGAACCAGCTGCCCAAACATCTAAACACCTTGATGAACATCTTCTCATCGTTACCCGTCTGCTCAACACACGTCGCCTACAAGACGATAAAAACACAGAAGGTCATGAAGGTCCGACGTCTACAAAGAAACGTCTTCATTGTGTGAACCCGGACCGCCTCACACTACGTGACCCCGGACCGCCTCACACTACGTGACCCCGGACCGCCTCACACTACGTGACCCCGGACCGCCTCACACTGCGTGACCCCGGACCGCCTCACACTGCGTGAACCCGGACCGCCTCACACTGCGTGAACCAGGACCGTCTCACACTGCGTGAACCCGGACCGCCTCACACTGCGTGAACCCGGACCGCCTCACACTGCGTGAACCCGGACCGCCTCACACTGCGTGAACCGGGACCGTCTCACACTGCGTGAACCCGGACCGTCTCACACTGCGTGAACCCGGACCGTCTCACACTGCGTGAACCCGGACCGTCTCACACTGCGTGAACCAGGACCGTCTCCCACTGCGTGAACCCGGACCGTCTCACACTGCGTGACCGGGACCGTCTCACACTGCGTGAACCCGGACCGTCTCACACTGCGTGAACCCGGACCGCCTCACACTGCGTGAACCCGGACCGCCTCACACTGCGTGAACCCGGACCGCCTCACACTGCGTGAACCCGGACCGCCTCACACTGCGTGAACCCGGACCGCCTCACACTGCGTGAACCCGGACCGCCTCACACTGCGTGATCCCGGACCGCCTCACACTGCGTGAACCCGGACCGTCTCACTGTGTGAATCCGGACCGCCTCACTGTGTGAACCCGGACCGCCTCACACTGTGTGAACCCGGACCGTCTCACTGTGTGAACCCGGACCGTCTCACACTGCGTGAACCCGGACCGTCTCACTGCGTGAACCCGGACCGTCCCACTGTGTGAACCCGGACCGTCCCACTGCGTGAACGCGGACCGTCTCACTGTGTGAACCCGGCCCGGTAATGTCCGTCTACTCTGACTCTCATGTTTCATGTCGCTGCAGTGATCTGCTTGAAGTATTATGAAGTATTTCTGACTGAAGCAACTTCCTTTACGCAACCGTGTGTTTCACAACACTGTGATTCTCACGTCCTCTCTACTGAACCACTGGTTCTGGTTGAGAAGATGAAACCCTAAAACCACCTCAGGCGTTTCTGAGCGTTCCTCAACTTTCCCAGTGACCTTTGGCCTCACCCGTCCCGACTTCTTTGAAAAGGTGTTGGATGACATTACATCCAGAATGAAAGCTTTGATGTCCTCCTGACTAAACTGAGATGAGGGACGTGTTCTAGGACTGATGAAGGAGCGACCGGTAAACGGTTCTGACCAGCAGTGTGACGACGGTGCTGGAGCAATAAGCCAGATCCTCGATGATCTCCGTCCTGCGATTGGCTCCGATTCGTAGAGACCGGCTGTGGACCTCCTCCGGCAGCACAGTGAGAATCTCTATGAGGAAGGGCATGGAGCTGATGTCGTTGTCGTACCTGAGGAGGCGGAGACACGGACACGGGTGGATCAGAATGTCAGGGCCATAACAGAGGCTGAATTCAGGTTTTAGCCGATCATGCAAACTCATCAATATATAAGAGACACAGCCCAAACGTCCCTCCCCCTCCCGGAGTTGTTTTTTGGTCAAGCATAAAAAGATTTGCATCACATTTGGTTCAACAACTTTATACACCCATCAGCCATAATATTATAACCACGGACAGGATGTCCAGAACTGCAAGGGTTTATTCCTCAAAGCAGGTTTAATAAACTCAGACTCTGAGTTGACCGACACTGAGATTTTTCAGTTCCAGAACAGCCGGTCCGAGTCCAGTCCGGTTCAATCACCCCTGAGTTTCAGTAGAGCGCAGATACGGTGAGGCAGGAAATAGGGACCCGGAGTTTCCTCCCATCTCTGGCTTAACAAATACGGTTTCAAATAAACCCCAGGTCTTGCCGTGTTTTTTCTGGTCTGCAGAGGTTAGTACCTACTAAAGAGTTCTGAGAAGGAAAACCAGGATCATGGCCGCCCAAGGCTCATTAATGAACGCGGGGAGTGAAGGCTAGCCCGTGTTAAAGGCTGCCGAAGTCCGAAATGCTGGAAAAAGCCCATGCAGGTTCTGACAGAAACCACAGAGTGCATCACAGAACTGTTTTGGATGCGAGAGAAAAAAAGGGGGGACCTAAGCAATATGATGTTGCTGGTTTTAATGTTATGGCTGTTAAGTGCATCTGTCAAATGGTACTCTGATTACTTCAGGTAGGACTACAGGTTCAATGTCGGCAGAAACTCGTTCGACACTCCGCTGCATGAAAGTTCCTTACTTTCCTATGAGCATCTGAACGCATCCTTTCCACGAGGCCATCTGAAGAGCGAGATCCGCGATGGCGAGAGCCAGCTGGGACGGAGAGAAGAGATCACATGACAGCGGGAAGGCACAGAGGATTCAAACAAAAACAACAACAGGTCAACAAAGATCGCTCAGAACGTTCTGGATTCTTATTGTATCCGGTGTCCCGATCCAGTTCTGACTCTCAAACGTTATAAAAACAACGCTATCATTGATTTCAATCTACAAACCGCCCCCACGCTACATTTTCACGGGATTACATTTGAACACATCTTCACGACGTTACAATTATGCTTCACCCCAAACTGGTTGTTGCTGAATTTCTTGTTTTTTATTTGATGTTCACACTTAACGTCATCAGACTCACTCTTCAGGCGTGAGATAAGAATAAAACTGGCAGCGCGCCACATAATCTCAAAAGAAGGTCAAAGATCCTCCGCGAGCGGAGATGCGTGACTCGTTACCTGTGTGACGATAATGGGCGACAGGTCTCTGAGGTTCTGGATGTGGGCCAGCAGCGAGTCACGTAGTGCATTGTGGGTCCCGGGTGGAAGCTCGTAGAATGACGTTTGGATCTTCATCTTCATCGTCTGAGCAGCAAAGTAACACGATTCCACGTCCTGTTGGAGCTGCAGCAGCTGGTCGGAGATCTCCCACGCGTACATCTGTGGGACAGGGCAGGATGTGATGTCGTTACATACGGGCGCCAGCGCCCACCTCCACCTCCACCCTCTTTCTTTGATCCGGCTCGTCTTGTGGAGGATCCCAACGTCCAACCTGGACAAGTCACCAGTTCATCACAGCAACAGACAACCACCCACACCCACGGGTGATTCAGTCACCCGTTCACCCGTGAGGTTGACGTTTTTCTTTTCGGAAGTGGAACACATCCTGATATCGCCGGTATCAATATTTTGTAAAAAGCATGGGTTGCTCAGAAAAGTATATATGCATCTTGAATGATATCGGATCAGCGGGTTCGTTGGGTTTCCCCGCTAGTTGGAATCATTGAGAGCCGTTAGGTCACATGACTGCAGGTGACCACTAAGTCACTTATTTGGGTCGTGAAGACACGAGTGTCTGGATTCCCTACTGGATTTATCCTGCAAGTTGTACAAAACGTGATGAAACGGTTTGGAGGGACGTTCCGACTGCTCTTATGTGGTTGACGGGTGGAGGCGAGGACCTCCACCCATGTTTAGAGGAGGCTTCCCTCACTCCTCTCTCAGTCGGTCCGTCCTCTTTCCCGTTTTTGTGAGTGTGTGTTTGGTCTCGTTACTTTTTCTTTTATCCGAGCGTTGTTTGTGACGACGCTCAGTCACTTTTGAACCACAACCAGACTATTATGGGCAGAGTCGGCCATAAACGCTCTAAACGCTTTTTCTCTTTCTTGTCTGATTGTTTTGTATATTGATGCAACTCTGAAGTCAACAATATTGGAGTTTCAGAAGCCTCTCTTGTGATTTCCCACTGGAATTTTCTCCTGTGGGATGAATAAAGTATTCTTTCTTGACATATTTAAACACGGGCCCTTCACAGGCCACGCCTCTTCACTGAAGCCCTTTTACCTGCATATCGTCACTTTAGTGTCGTGCCTCAAATTTACACAACAGTGCTTTTATTCTATCGTCATTACGGATGTTTTGTTGGTATGTCCCAGTTTTCTTATACGTTATAATATAAGTATAACTATTTGTAAGAGCAGTCATTAACACTCTTCTATAGAGATGCACCGATTGCGATTTTATTGGCCGATCAACGATTTCTGTAAAGTCTAATTGTCCGTTACTGATTTTGGCCGATTCCGATTTTTTTCTTCCTTAAGGTTTAAACATTATAATGTGTAATTTCTTTTAAGTGATCTTACTTTGAATGATTACAGTAGGACATAATAATAATAATAAATTGGACTTATATAGCGCCTTTCTATGAACCCAAGGCTCTGAGCTCCCGCTAGCTTAAGCCTCTCCGCTAACGTTAGCCGCTCTGCTAACATTAGCTTCTTAACTTGCCATGTTCCTCGGGGGGGATTTAAATTTGGAGCGTGTGATTGAATTTGCCGTGCCGAACGCGTTCGGGGTTGCTTCCGCGACACGTTCTTTTGTCCTCACGTTTTAAAACTATAAAATTACAGCATGTATACGAACAGCGGGCTCATGCCTGACTATGTGCTGCCACTAGCTGTAGCCGCTCTGCTAACGTTAGCGTCTTAATTTGCTATGATGGTCGGGGTGACTCATTTTGTAACATGCGATGGAGTCGGTTGTGGCGAACGTTTTGGGAGTTGAACAGATCCTTATTTTGTCCTTACTGGTGGTACAAATGTGAGGCCTTGTGTCTTCTGCGTTAATTGTGAGATGTTTGCAGAAGTTCCGTTGGATCCCTGCACCTCTACTCATCCATGTTCCCTGTGTTTGGGTCCGTGAGAAACGACATATCGTTCTTTTGTGTAGTGTTTATGCGGTTGAATGACGCGACTACTGTTTGACTCAGTGTGTGTGTGTGTGTGTGTGTGGGGGGGGGGGGGAGAACAGAGGTGTAATAGAGAAAAAATGTTCTCGGCTTCATCTCCATGTAAACGAGGATAATTACACAAAAATTAGGGTGCAGCAGTCCCGCCTGGAACAGGTTGATTACGAGACGCACGATTCCGACGGACTAAAGACAAGAGTCTGAACGAACCAGCTGGTCTACATATTTGTCTAAACTGTGATTGGATCATCTGTTTCCTGTCTGCTGGTCAGAGCCGCAGTCTCTAAACACCTCTTCCGTAACAGATAACTACTGACACTCTTCTCCACCCACTCCCAACTTGTCTGCACTCGCTTCTTCGCCCTTTGTCAACACTCGTCATTACTCTGAGCAGTTGACCTCAGGTACTTAAACTCCTGCACCTTCTTCGCTTAGACTCCTCCGTCCTCAACATTCCGGCTTCCTCCCTTTCATTCACAAACATGTAATTTGTCTCGCTGCCAGTGACCTTCATGCCTTTTATCTCCACCACATACCTCCACCTCTCCAGGTTCACCTCAACCCTGCTCTCACTACAGACCACAATGTCCTCCATCATCATCCTCAAAGTCCATGGGGACTCCTGGCTGAAATCATCTTTTAGCCTGTTCATCCCCACAACAAACAAGAAGGGGCTCAGAGCCCATCCTTGGTGCAGTCCCACCCTCCACCTTGAACCAATCGGTCGCTCCCACTGCCCACCATTGCCATGCTACTCTCACACACATCCCTTACCACTAATACTTGCACATTTCTGTTCCACATTTTTTATTTTGCATAGGTTTTACGTCGTATCCTCTTTCTGAAACAACCCTCCCCGTTAATCGGGTTCGGTACCCGCATTTTAAGAACACTGGCACGTGACACATTCGTGGCTCGGCTCGTAACAAATCAAAATCAGAAACCTGGCAAGTCCTCGATCCGTTTTTCCCCCGATATAAACCCCCCCAGTCCAGTTAAACTCCTAACAGCAACGTCAGCCTCCTGTCTCAAGATTAGTCAGCAACAAACTGAGCCACACATCTACAGTCAAATAACATTTTAAACCGTTTATTTTAAGTCTATCCTACCAGTTAATCGTATAAAAACTGGAACCGGCCGTCATTTAGTCCGGCGGGCTGGATTGATCGAGAAAGAGGCTGAACTTTCCTGCAGCAGTTAGCTCAGCCATGCTAATAGAGCTAGCTCTTTCTCAGGCCTGCCGAAATCCTCTGAGACTACAGCGACCAACCTCCGTCTACCGATCCGAAACACGCGAAACAGCCAACGGGGCGTTTTATTGAATCATCATCGCGGGTTTTGTCTGGCTAATTCACAACCGTAACCCCATGTGGCGGAACTCGCAGTTTGTGTTTTGATCCATTCATTTAGCTAGCTTAGCTCTGATGCTAAAAGCAGCTCCTCTGAGACTGCGCAGTCCACCTGCCCCAAAATAAGACTCAAAAACTCTGAAACCCTATCCAGAAAGACCACATTAGACCCGAAATCAGACACCCGGAAGCTTCACCGGTTCCCCCGGGCCTCTCCCATTTTCTCACCGATCTCTGCAGCTCTCCGAGCCACACCGAAGCTCGTTCCTTGCCGGCTGGGTCCGGGTCGTGGTACAGGGCCTGGACCGCCTGGTAGACCAGCGCCAGGCTCGGTCTGCCCCCCTCCATGGTTCGAATCAGAAGCAGGAGTCCCGTAAGGCAGAAATCTGACAAAGACGGCAGGTCTGAGAGAATCCTACACGGTCTGTGTGTCGGCCGCCATCTCGCACAGGATTCCCGCGTGCAACCAGGATCCTCCTCCGGCCGGAAACACTGACAGGATCTTTAGTTCCGCTTCGTCATGATGGGAGGATTTGAACGCAAATCTAAACCGATTCTCCGGATCCTCCTTTAAAGTGTGTGTTTTATTGGGGTAAAAAAACAGTTCTAAGAAATATCTAAGATGTTAATGATAGCGTTAATACGTCCCTTTTTGCAAGTCAGCGTAGAATTTATCATTTCAAAATGCATTCATTCATTTCCTGAGAGGGGTGAGGTGTGCAGTAGGAGTGATGGATGGCGTCAAGGTGGAGGTGGGACTGCACCAAGGATATTTTTAGAGCGATCCCTTACAGGGATCAGCTCTGAGCCCCTTCTCGTTTGCTGTGGTGATGGACAAGCTGACAGATGAGGTCAGCCAGGAGTCTCCATGGACTGTGATGTTGGTGGAGGACAATGTGATCTGTGGTGAGAGCAGGTGGAGGAAGACCTGGAGTATTTAAACTGGCATAGAAGATGTTTGAGTCATTTCAAAGTTCCTAATTTTCTTTTAATTTATTTGGTAGTTCGTTCAATTTTTTTAAATAAAATATGAAGAATTTGTACAAAAAAATCATAATAATTCCAACAACTTCAATATAATAAATAGATGAATAAATAAATAAGAACATATAATAAATAAGACGCAAAAAAACAAAATCGTAATAATGTCAATATTATATATATATATATATATATATATATATATATATATATATTAAAAATAAATGAAACGTTTTATTTTCTTTTAGTTTTCTTTAATTTTTCTTTATTTCGGTGATTTTGGAGCTACTGAAAAAAAATACAGTAAATATTCTCGTGTTTTTAATATTTATATTCTTAATCGTATAAATAATAATATGTATAATAGGTATATAATAAACAAACACGTGGATACAAGTGCGTAAACCGTAACAACTGTAACTATAAATTAAAGAACGTATATTGTGTTTTTTGTATTTTTTTTTATTTGATACAATTATTTACTAGAAAACAAATAAATAAAAAAATAAAAAAACGGAACTCCTCAAGAACTCCGTCGTTCTCCTGGTTGACGCTCAAGTACATGAAGCTGCGAGTCCCGCTCAGCTACATCCTGGTCAAGGTCTTCCTCTTCGTCACCTTCTCCGTCAGTCAGGTGTGGGTCTCCACCATGAGGGGCTTCTTCTTCCTGGGTCACACCATGTGCGCCCTGGAGTCCGCCATGGGTTCTGTAGCAGGTAGGAGAACCCTAAAAGCAGCGGGGAAACCACCTGCTGATCACGAAACACCATCTTATGTTTCATAAGCGTGTTTTAAAAACATTCGGGTTAAGTTTAGGTTTAGGGTTAACTCTAACCCTGGAGGACGTCAGTCTGAGGTGTCCGGTCTCTGGGTTAGGGACAGGACTCTACCTTCACTATAAATCACAGTGTCATCTGCAAACATGACACTCTGGTAGTTCGGCGCTAGTGCCAGGGCTTAGGGGGTTCATCTGCCCACCTCCTTAGAAACTGTTTGCTCTTCCATTGGCAAAGGGCCAAGTCAGAGCAACGCCATTACGTCACCGTATAACATAACTGGTTCTTGGCTCCAGACCAGCGAAGAGTTGGTGCTTGTCTGGCACCAGTTCTGAGAGCCAGGAGCTTGTGCTTAGGCCGGTGAAAAGCAAAAACTGGTGCTAAATCAGGCTCTGGCTCCGAACTAGCCCTGGAACCAGCTCTGTGGAAAAGGGCGATTGTGTCTCCTGAATGTCCGGCCTGATTAAATCAAAGGTTTCTAACAAAGCCCCGATTGTTGTCTCTTCAGTTTAACGCCTGCATCATGGAAACGGTCTTTGGAGAGAAAATAGACGAATCATCCGAAGTTTCCTCAAAGACGGCGGCAAAAAAAAAAAATCTACTAAAAACATTATAAAGTTGCGACGTCTTTATTTCCGTGTAATTTTGTATACTTTTGTGTCAATTCTGAATAAAAACTGCGCCTCCAGCAGCAAAATCAAGATGCCGCCTTATAAAAACATTCTTTAATCCATCCGATCTGGATTATAATCTGGATCTGAACGTTAGATATTCATAGAAAATCAATAAATATTAGCTTTTGCATCGAGATTTAGGGCTTCACCGAGAATAAGAGGTGTGGAATGGGCGGGATTTAACTCCGAGGTGGGCGGTGCTTGAACAGGAAGTTCTTCTTTTCCACCTGATTTTGATCCCCAAATTTTTTTTTAATACCCACATAAATTTTACAAACAAACAAACAAAGATAAACAGACAGGAGTGAAAACGTAATAATAATCTTCATTTTAAGCCACGTCAGACATTTTAGACAGATGTTCTATGAGGGTGAGTCCAGAACCGCCAGATGTTTCCGTTACAAATGAAGTAACCAGAACTTCTGGTCAGTCCGTTTGAGTTTGGGTCAGGTTTTGTGGATATAAAGAGACTGATCGGGCCTCGGCGGAGGAAAGAGTTCTACAGAACTCTAAATAACAGCTTGTTACTGGGAAACCAGATTTCCAGAGAGTTGATGAACTAATTCCTATTTTTTTTTTTTATAAGTTTGATAGACTTTTACGTCATTGGTTGTTGATCCTGACAAACAACTGCTCAATCCAATCGTCACATCCGTAAGAAGGAACCCGCCCCTTTAAATGGATCCTTTCATGTCTGACGCTCCTGCTGCATTTAATGGAAATCCGTCAAACAGCTTTGGTCTAACCCCTCGTGTCAATCAAACGGACCCGGTCGGCGTTGTTGTCGGCCGCGCCGTTAAAGGGACATTTCGCTTCAAAGGCACACGACAACTTTCTGTTTGACTTTGTCTTTTATTGATAAACCAGCTGCACAAGTCAAGTCCAGCAAATCAATCTCTGATAACAGGTTTAATAAAGCTTTGATATAAAACGTGGACTCCTGACTTCACGGAACCTCCGGCGCCTTTGACCTCGTTCCTGAATCAAAGGTCTGGAAAGTCACGAAAGGTTCATGGGGTCACAAAACATGCAAGTGCTGTCGCGATGGGGAATCACTCGTAAAACACCGAAAGGAAAGAAAAACGTGGAGTGCAAAAGGTAAAACAAAAAATAAAAAAAACTGTGCCGAGAGGTCAGTGAACGCACCACAGCAGCAGAACACCTGACGAGAAGGATAAAAAAAAAAGTAGAAGACGTGTCATCAACCAAAGACTGAAATCTGACCAATCAAAACTCTCCCTCCTCTGAAACTGGACCTCCACTCATGAACGCGTGAAGGTTCTTCCACGTGTTTTGTTCTTCTTTTGGGTATAAATTAAAACAGTTCCCTTTTGTCTAAAACTCGTCGTGTCGTAGCAGCGCCTCGCCAAAGTCCGTCGCCTGGCTCCCGACAAACACGTCGAACTTGTCCAGGATTTCCTTCTTGGTGAGTTGTCCGTCCTGAAGGGGGAAGAAGACACAGGCAGGTGTGAAACGGTTCCGGACATCACAAACGCTCGAGTAAGAAGCGGGGGGGCGGCTTTGACCTCTGACCTGGTTGGCGTCGGACTCGTGCATGAGGTGTTTGGCTTCCGCCACCGCGTGGTCGTAATCCGACGGGAGGATCCAGTCCAGAGTTTCCTCCTTGTCCATCTTTCCGTCGTTGTTTCGGTCCCGGAACTCGTGGAACTGCTGCCGTTCTGACGCCACCCACTCCGGTTCCTCTTCATCGCCCTCTGGAACGAACATGTCTCCTGCAGACCCGTGAGGGAAAGTCCAGTTACTGACCGGGTGGTCTTTTAAAACGCCGTGAGGTGTTCATTAAAATCTGTTCTTTTTAGTTTTTTTGTCCACTTTATTCTAAATGTATTTCCTCATAATCCTAGACACACCTGTCCAGGTACTTTACCTCGTCAGGTAAATTATGTCCCATAACGCCATTTTCTGTTCCAGTCAGCTAGCACGTCGGAATCCTGACTTTAATATCAGAATCCGGACTTTAATATCAGAATCCGGACTTTAATCATTTCAAAATCCTGACTTTAATATGAGAATTCTGACTTTAATATCATAATCCGGACTGTAATATCATAATCCTGACTTTAATTTCCGAATCCTTACATTAATATCATAATCCTGACTTCAATATCGGAATCCAAGCTGCAATATCAAAATCCTGACTTTAATAATTTCAAAATCCTGACTTTAATATCAGAATCCTGATTTTAATAATGTAAAAATCCTGACTTTAATATCAGAATCCTGACTTTAACATCAGAGTCTGGCTTTAGTATGATTCAGTATTAGGGATCATTTAAGCTCGTTAAGATCCTAAACTCACCGATGTACTCCTTGAGGTCGATGAAGCCGTCTCCGTCCTTGTCGATGTCCTCTATCGTCTCCTGAAACAGAAGACATCACATCAGCGCCGTCCCGCCGTAGCCGCGACCCCCGTGCCGGCGGCGTCCCGCCCTGAACTCACCTGAACCACGACGTCGGTCATGTGCTCGTGCTCCTCGGGATGAAGGAACGCCGTGAACTCCTGTTTGTCCGCGATCATGTCCCCGTTCCTGTCGGCCACCTTGAAGCGCCTCTCGTCCCTCGCCATCATGTGGGTGTAGTCGTACTCCGTGTCGGCCTCAGGGTCGTCTGTCGGGGGACACCCATCAGAGGGTCAGAGACGGACGCAGACATAACGGCGAGAACGCGCGGTTCGGTGTTTTTTTTACCCAGGTAGCTCCCGTAGGTGACGTTCTTGTACTCCTCCCAGCTGATCAGGCCGTCGCGGTTGATGTCGAAGTCGCTCCACTGATGCTCCACGCTGTGGAGGATGTGCTGACGCTGCGCCTTTTTGATCCAGTCCTTCAGCTCCAGCTCAGAGATGAACCCGTCTTTGTTGCTGTCCATCTTATCCGCGATGATGCTGCAGGGAGACTTTCGATCAATACCCACGACTTCAAGGAGATAACGGGAAGAGCGTTCGGGAAAAAGATTTGTGTTTTAAAAAGATTTGTGTTTTAAAAAAAAACAAAAAACATTTAATAACATTGTCAAAAAAAAAAAAAAAAAGAAAGTTAGGAGTAATAAAAAGGGAATGATAAAGTATTTCTGAAAAAACTAGCGAAGAAGAAAAGAATAGTTAGGAATGTCTTTTGTTTGAAAAAGAATTCCTAAAAAGGAGGAATATGCAAATTTTAGTATTCCGATCCCAAAAAGGTTCAACCCGCATTTTCAATTTATATAATATAACATAGATATTTGCTTCCAGGTAACGATTTTTTTTTTTGTTGCTAACATTAGCTTCTTGAAGCTAGGTATGTTTCTCGGGGTGATTACATTTGAAGGGTGGGATTAAGTTTGTAAGTTTGTCGTGTCCAACGTTTTTTCGGGGGTTGTGAGGCGTTCCGGAGTCGTGGTAGCTCATGTGTGGTGGTTGTGTGAGGCACACGCGTGTAACCGGCATCAGATGAAGCGCCCCTGAACCAGTTGAGGAGGTTTGAGTGAAACAGGATCGAAGCAAGAAAATCCAGATTATTGAGGAGGACGAACCTGCAGGACCGCTCCACTCCTGTCACACAACGAGAACATCAGAGGTTCTTCTCACCTCAGCCGGCGTTTGCTCTCCTCAGGCGACAGCTGGTCGAAGGTCTTGGCCTCCTCTCGACCCAGAAAGGCCTCATGGTCGTAGTCAAAGTTCTTGTTGTCGTCGTGCTTGAGGTCGCTGAGCGGCTCCTCGCTGTGAACGCGGGTCTTCTTCTCTGTGGGTTTGCTGCTGCCGTAGACGACGCAGAGGACGTAGCACATCAGCAACGGGCGGATCATCCTGGACCCGAGACACGAAGACGGATTAGATACGACACCAGGACTGAGGAACCAGAATTATCTTTAATAGGAGCTCAAAGCCAGCCACAAAGCCACAAGACCCTGAACACAAAAAGTTAGCAGGGCGGCTAAAGCTAGCAGGAGCTCAGAACCAGCCAGGAGCCCTGAAGTCCCTTTAAAAAGCGTTAGCAGGGCGGCTAAAGCTAGCAGGAGCTCAGAACCAGCCACGAGTCCTGAAGTCCCTTTAAAAAGCGTTAGCAGGGCGGCTAAAGCTAGCAGGAGCTCAGAACCAGCCACGAGTCCTGAAGTCCCTTTAAAAAGCGTTAGCAGGGCGGCTAAAACTGCAGTTTATTTTGAGTGAAACTATAAATATATGTTATAGTTTATAACGGGCATCAGAATTTAAACAATGTATTAAAAGATGAAATTTCTAGAAGAAGACTAGAAAACTCATTTTTACTCAAGTATTGGTCAATTAAGAGTATTTTTCTATTTTAGGAAAATCATTTGACGTTGCATTTTTTTTCTTTTAATGTTTAATCTGTTAAGTCTTTATATTTGTATACAGTATTTTCTTTACCAGCGAGTAAGTGATGACATCATTTACACGTCTTACTCGTGGGTTTTAATCTTCTCCTTTCGGCGGCTCCCTTCAGGGATCTCCACAGCAGATCACCGGCTAACACCTCCTCCTCTCCTCTGTCACACCAACCAACTGCATGTCCTCTCTCTCCACATCCAGAAACCTCCTCTTTGGTCTTCTCCTTCTTCTCCTGCCTGCAGCTTCATCTCCAGCCTCCATCTACCAGTAGATCCACTATCCCTCCTCTTCTTCACGGGTCAGAACCATCTCAATCTGTCCTCTCTGACTTTGTCCCAAAGACGTCCAACCTGGACTGTCCCTCTGATGTCCTCCTCTCTAATCCTGTCCTTCCTCCTCACTCCCAGAGAACATCTACACATCTTCAGAACCGGGTCAGAACCACCGTCTCTAAACCCTCCAGCGGAGCTGCTCTCACCATCATAATGGAAACCTTTCCCTTCACTCCTGCTGCTGCTCCTCTGTCACAGATAACTCCTCACACCCTTCTCAAAACCACTCCACCCTGCCTGCAGTCGCTTCTTCACCTGTTCTCCACCCTCCCCGTTGCTGTGAACAGTTGAGCTCCTGCACCTTCTCCACCTCTACTTCTCCACCCTCGCCGTTCCTCCTGCCTCTCTTTCATTCACACACATGTATTCTGTCTCCTCTTCTTCTCTCCAGCGCATACATCCACCTCTCCAGGTTCTCCTCCACCTGCTCCCTGCTCTCACTACAGATCACAATGTCCTCCACCAACATCATAGTCCATGGAGACTCCTGCTGACCTCCTCTGTCAGTCTGTCCATCACCATAGCAAACAAGAAGGGTCTCAGAGCCCATCCTTGGTGCGGTCCCACCTCCACCTCAACCCTGTCACGCTCTCATGTACATCCTGTACCCGTCTAACATACTTCTCTGTCACCACAGACAGGCTTTATTCTTTTTATTTTATTTTAAATGCTGCCCGAAACATTGCATTAACAAAATGACATCACCCGTAAAAAATTGCCAGAAACTAACTACGATAAATCACCTGCAAATCCGTCCGTTCGCTTTTCCGTAAACTTCGCGAAAAGATAGTGAATATAAAACACGACCTTATAAGGAGGTAATTGAAGAGGAGGGTTCAAATCTGAGCAGCTGGTGCCTCAAGATTTTATGCTGCAATATTTTATTCTTACAGCACTTTTTATTTAACTTTTGTATTCTGGGTTTGTTAATAAACAGACGATCCAACATGATAACAGTTTAAAATACAATACAGCACATACAGTAGTTATGACAAGGTTGAATTAAAGCTTAATTACAGTACTGACTCTTATTGTATTTTTTTTATTACAATAATAATCATCAATTTAAAGCCGCTTAAACTGTTAGATTTATGGATGAACCATATAAACTATGTTTATTTTTGTATTTATTACATTTTCTTTGGCTTGTTTTGACGGTCGCACAGTATAGAAAGGCATAACAACACGATCGTTAGCTTCATTTTGACGTTCTCCGTGATGATAAAGACCATTAAAATCTGTCAGCTGACTCCCGGTGGCTCACCTGAGTGTGTGACTCCGCGCTCCTCACCTGAAGTCGTGCGTGTTAACTTCGCCACCGTGTTTTCCATCTGCTTTCCATCGGTACTTCCGCTTTGCCGCAGCCAATCAGGAGCCGTCTGATTCACAGCTCCCGATTCGATTGGTCCACCTCAGAGCGCGCTCTTCTGCCGCCATCATGTCACGTAATCGTTCTCAATTCTGATTAGCTCATGGCAACAGATGGACCAATGGCACCTGGAGGAGTGAGTCACCGAGGAGAAAAGTATCAGCATCGCCCTGCCACGTCCTCAAATCTAAAATTTGGTAAGATCTCTTTCTTTGTGAAAAGACATTTTGTAACAAACAATGAATCAAGAATTCGGATTATTATAAATCGTGATAATAGTTTCGGGGTTAATAATAATAATACCAATAATAATAAAAGATAGAAAATTAATATTCACATGTCTTTCTTTTGTCAATTAATTTCATTTTATGTATTAAGAGAAAAGAATAATTGGATTAACGTCACAGCATTTTGCTGTCATTGAAAACCTTATTCACCTGATCAAACATATTCTGCTTTATATTCCTGTAAACACTTGTCATGGCATACAGTATTTTATTACTCTTTAGTATTCTAATTCTGTCACTGCTATATATTAGCTAGTATTATACATTTGTGTAATTTGTACTCTATTTAGTCGTTTTAGCATTAAACTTCTGTTTATTTGTACTTTTGCTCTAATACATGCTGCTGCAACACTGTAATCCACAAAGTGAAAGAATGAAAACTCTCATTAGATCTGCTTCTTTGTCCGGATCCATTCTAAAACTTTGACGGGTTTTTCCCAACTGCATCTTCAACTATCTATTTGTCAAGTCAATGAAAATCCATCAGGAGGTTTTTGTGCGATCGTGCAAACAGACAAACCAAAGATAAACAAACGTTAACATAACCTCCTTGGCGGAGCTGAAAACGGTCGCATTAGTGACATTTTCACACACGTTCAGAGGAAAAGACCAATTAATGAAATCCAGGGATTGATTTTCACTCAACTCTTTATTTCACCAGAGAGAAAATATCTTTGCAGCCCATAATGTCTTTTTTTTTTGCCAGCTTGTGATGCCAGCTGTAAATCGAAACTGTAGGAAAATACTTTAAATTCCTGGTAGAGCCGCTGTTTGCAAAACATGATCTGTAAATCATTCTGCGATTAAACTTGAACATATCGTGAAACAGTTTTTTTTATTTTTTTATTTATTTATTTATTTATATTTAGTTGACTAATTACATCGGTCAGTTCGAAAATGGTGTTTAATGGCAGACATTTACAAGAAAGACGAAAGAAGAAAAAGGTGTTACATTTACTTGTATTAACAACAAAAGCATTCTTAAAGACTTATTTGGTAATAAAAAAGGTTTGAGAATATAGTTACCTCTTTGATAAAGACTCAAAACTATAAAGATTTTTAAAAAATACCCAAGAACATTAATTTAGAAAGACCTTGATGTCTGTCAACTACAACTCCCAAGGTGCATTTCACCAACAAACAAAAAAAAGACTAACATCATTGCTACAGAAATCAAATTAAGTTGATATCTTTCAAATTCCTAATACTTCGTAACACAGAAAATCACGATGTGATCAGATGAAGCTTAAAATAATCTCCATTTTCTGCATGAGTGATGAAGAGGATGATGATGATGATGATGAAGAGGAGGATGATGATGATGATGATGATGATGATGATGATGAAGAAGAGGATGCTGAATACGATGATGAAAAGGATGGTGATGGAGAAGAGGATGCTGAATACGATGATGAAAAGGGTGGTGATGGAGATGATTGTTATGATGACCATCGTGATAATAATGACAATGATGATGATGATTAGGACAATGATGACGATGAAGATTATGACGATGTCATTGTTTCAGGAAATGAATCACCTTATCTCTTTCCGAAGCCGTGGGCGTTTTGGGTTTCTTTACCCGCTATCTCGTCGCCGTTTTGCAAAGCTGAGCCCAGGTTGCTTGTCCCGCAGGTGGGGAGCGAGCAGCCAGAAAAAGGGAGGGTCCTGAGGGGGGACACCGCAGGTGAGAAAGGTTGAGATGGAGACTACAAGACCATCGTCTTGACACACACACAAACACACACACACCCAAACACACACACACACACACCCAAACACACACACACACACACACAAACACTCTCACACACACACACAGACAAACACACAAAACCACACACACACACTCTCACACACACACACACATATGTACACACACACACACAAACAATCTCACACACACACACACAAACACATAAAACCACACATACACACACACTCAGCAGTAGGGCCACCCTCAAACCCTCCAAAGATAGTCCATAAGAGTCCAAAACTGGACCACCACAAACTCAGACTGAGACCACTGAGGACCACCGAGGACCACCACAGACTCAGACCACAGACTGAGACCACCGAGGACCACCACAGACTCAGACCACAGACTGAGACCACCGAGGACCACCACAGACTCAGACCACAGACTGAGACCACCGAGGACCACCACAGACTCAGACCACAGACTGAGACCACCGAGGACAACCACAGACTCAGACCACAGACTGAGACCACCGAGGACCACCACAGACTCAGACCACAGACTGAGACCACCGAGGACAACCACAGACTCAGGAGGTTGAACCGGACATTAACATCTTGAACCCACGTACCCTATTCTAGTCCAATCCCTGTCGGCCATGGCGAGGATCCTGTCGGGGACAACGAGTCAGAATTATTCCTCTGAAATCAGCGGCTGATGTTTAAATCGTGGTAAAAGGTTTTTGGTGAACGGACCGCTTGTGTTCGCCCGACGAAGAGTTGGAGCTTGGATGAAATACTTCAGATTAGAGATTTGATCCAAATGAAAAGTGCATTATAAATTAAATGTATTATTATTATTATTAAGTCTGCAAACACAAAAGAGGAGATTTGTAGGTGGAGGTGAGGGGAGCTGTCACCTCCACCTTCTGATAACACTGTGAACTCAGACAGGGCAGCATTTAGTTTTCAGACAAATCTCACTCACACACACACTCTCTTACACACACACACACACACACACACACACACACACACACACACACACTCTTACACACACACACACTCTCTCACACACACACACACACACACTCTCTCTCTCACACACACACACACACACACACAAACACTCTCACACACACACACACACACACACACACACACACACTCTCTCACATACACAACCACACTCTCTTACACACACATAAACACTTTCACACACACTCTCTCTGAAACACACACAAACACTCTCTCACACACACACACACACACACTCTCGGACACACACACACACTCTCACACACACGCACACACTCTCTTACACACACATAAACACTCTCACACACACTCTCTCTGAAACACACACAAACACTCTCTCACACACACACACACACACACACACACACATACAAACACACACTCTCTCACATACACACACACACTCTCTTACACACACATAAACACTTTCACACACACTGTCTCTGACACACACACAAAAATTCTCTGAGACACACACAAACACTCTCTGACACACACACACACACACACACACTCTCTCACATACACACACACACACTCTTACACTCACATAAACACTTTCACACACACTCTCTCTCACACACACACAAACATTCTCTGACACACACACAAACACTCTCGGACACACAAACACACACAGACATTCTCTTACACACACACACACACACACACACACAAACACTCTCACACACACAGACACACACAAACATTTTCTGACACACACACAGACACACAGACACACACATGTTTCTCACACTCACCTGGTGCTGTTTTCTTGTTGCTCTTCCTCGTAGCTGACTGTATTCTCACCATCATCATCATGTCTACAGACAGAAACATCCCATTTACTTCTAGTGATTCAGAAAGTGACCCAATAACCTTCCGAGGTTCATGACTGAATCATCTGGACCTCTGAGGACCGCTAACCCGCTGGATCAGAACCCACATCCCCCCACAGAAGAAGTAGTCGGGCTTCTTTCCGGGGTTTTTAGGGGTCACCACAGCGGTTTATGCTTTTTTTTGGTTTTCTTAGGTCAGATGCTCTTCCTGACAGAACCCTCCAATTTCTCCGGGCTTGGAACCGGCACCAGATGTGACTGGGTCGGATGGCGGCACTAGGGACCTTGCCTACGGTCCACACTGGATTTCCACCACCCCCTCTTTTGACTGTGCTTCAAACCCCAGTCTCCTGGACCAGAGTCACTGGTAAACCCACTGAGCTATCCATCTGCCGTCACCGCCACATCCCCCTGCAGTAGTGCCGCCCTCAAACCCTCCAAAGATAGTCCATAAGAGTCCAAAACTGGACCACGGCAAAACCACAGACCTCCTGAGCTTTATGATGAGATTTCAAGAACCTCAGCCCAGTCGTGGTCCCCAGACCATATTCTTCTTGACCCACAACAGGCGAGGATTGTGGGTGGAGGCCAACTCCAGCCTCTGTGACTCCTCAAACAAGGATTCCGTTACTCTTCGCGGCAAAAGGTTTGACCCGAGCCTCACACTGGGTGAGGGTCAAGAGGTCGAAGATCTTCAGTCTCGACTGAAGACGAGGCACCGAGCCTCACTGCAGCTAGGTGCAGTGAGGCCTTCTTACCTTCCCTCGAGTTCACTGACCGGACGTTCATCAAGACAGAAACCTCAGAAGGTCAGGAGAGTCCCTCCGCAGAGGGAGCGACGGACAAAGGAGACAACATCGTCGTCACATTGGTGGCTCCAGTTTCTGAGAACGACATAGGATCCTTTCCAAAGATCCTCTCCAAAGATCCTCTCCGAAGAAAAGGATCTTTGGAGAGGATTGTTTGTTCAATGCAGGGGATTGGGGGCACATCGGGGATAGACTCTTGCTGTCGGGATGACCACGCTTTGAATCACGTTATGCCGAGGACACACACGATGGCCCAAGCATATAACCAAGACCCCTTCGTCCCTATCGACCCGAATGACCCACATTGTTGCTGGGCGGTCAACTCTCCACGGATCCGCGACCCCACAGCGAGTTGAAATACCTGAACTGAACCGATCCGATCAGGTAGAACCGAGGAAGCTTCTTGAATAAGCAGCGACACCTTCCAGGATTTAACACGACAGAAGAAGAAGACGACGTCTGTTGACTAGATTTGAAGGTGGTACCGGTTCAAGTCTCACCTGGAGCTGTTGAGTGAAGGAAGAAGAAGACCAGCAGTGACAGAATCCATCACCATCATCATCATCGCCAAAAGATAGAGCGAGCGCACAGACTTCATCATCTGACCCAGATCGGACGACGTAAGAGAGAGAGAGAGTTGGTTCTGTCCGTCCGTCTGTCGAGGTATCGGAGGTCTCGCCTCGACGGATTCTTTATACTCGCCGTGTCTTTCCGGGGTCGGAGAATCTGCAACTCTGAGGTCCGATTGAACCTTGCTCTCGTCGCTGCGGCTGGTTGAAGGTCTGTGCAAGACAAACAAAAGCATTCTCGCTTGTTTCAATATTTACCGTTTGGCTTTATCAGCTCGGGTTCATGACAACCGCTCCGACCCCCAGGGGGGAGTTCAAGTATGACGTCATCGTGACATCGGAGCCCCGAGGGAAACCTGCCTTCCTTCACTTTGATGGGACCCGATGAATCTTTATTCTAACTCCTCAGTCTTAATCCTTTAAAGGAAAAAAAAAATTAGTTTTTGCATATTTTATTTTATTAATATAAGTGAATATCTTAGACACTCCAAAAATTGTCCATAAAAGCGAGAAAATCGTGGTGAAGATGATTCATTTTAACTCGATTAGTAATTAACTAACTAATTCTGACCATCTGAGGGCTCCACAGACGACTGACACATTAAAAAAGGACTTAAAACTTTCCTTTTCAGCAGAACCTAGAACTTTAATTAACATTGCTGCTTTTGGACATGTTTTTATATAGTTATTATTTTATTTTTTATTGATGCTTTTATCTGCTTTTACTTTGTAGCACTTTGAGATTTGATCCAAATGTAAAATGCAGGGCTTGCAGATGTTGCGGGGAATGTGTTTCTTTCCAGAGTTGTTATTTTCAAGAAAATATTTTGTTTAGGAATGTGTGGTGATACTAGACCTCACGTGTCAAACTCAAGGCCACATCCGGCCTCCACAACAATTATATCCGAGCCGCGAGACAATATTGAACTTTTATAATAATTGCCCCGCTGTTAAACAGCGCGAACACCACAGATACTACAAGTACCATAATGCACAGCGCCAGCCGGCACGTCGATCAATAGCGCGAGCGCTGCTTCCTCCCTCCTCTGTTAACAGCGTTCATCCAGTCAATCCGATAAACATTTATAATCCTTAGAGGAGATATAGTCAATACATTTTATCAAAAACGATGAATATTAAAATTATCAGTAAATCGCTCGCGCGTAGCAGGAAATAGAACGCACGTTTCCGGTAACTGACGAGGTGCGTTCACGGCCTCCAGCCGTTGAACGTGTGTCGGCGCTGCTGCGTTAAAAACAAGAAAAACACAGGAATTTGTTCACATTTAATGTGAATTTATTCTGCGAAAGTCTGCGGATAGAGATGGAGACATAACAAATACTTATACTGTTCTATTTTGAATTTCAATCCGCCGTTTGAATGTTTTCTATTCTGTTGGTTTGTTCAGAATTATATCAAATGAGTACATAGAATATGAATAAAATTGTCATAATACCTCCGATTAAAAATGGTCAGTTTTTGTCCTGTTCGGCCCTCGATGTGGAACTCATCTTTAATTTTGGCTCCTTCTGTGATGGAGTCTGACACCCCTGACAATACATCGTTATAATTTCATATGTACAGACATTATGTTTAGCTTTGTGGATTTATTCTATACCATTATTGTCTGTATCATTTACTTCATTTTAGTGTAATGTTTCCAATTAAACCTCTACTGTACTCAAGAATAAAGAAAACATATTTTTTTATATATATATATATATATATATATATATATATATATATATATATATATATATATATATTTGTAATTTATATTATTTCCATGGGGCATTTATTAATTTCTTAGACACTCTAAATTTGACATAACATGACAAATAACCTGTTTTTAAACAGTAAAAACAAAAACATTTCAACATTTTTTTTCCTGATTAAATTGAGTATTACATTGAAAAGAAACATTTTTAATTTATACTAGCTAAAACTTTTAGCGAACCATCTATTTAGTAAAAAAAGAATTGAACCTAATCAGATTTTTTTGGGTTGTATCAAGTTACTGATTCTGTTTAGAAAGTCCACACACCCATAAATATCCCCCCAAAAATCATAGTTATCAACTTTCTTAATAGCCAAGGTTAACGCCTCCTCCTCAGTGGCCCCTCTGACTTGTGGTGTCCCACAGGGCTCCATCCGCGACCCCTTACTGCTTTAATTGGCTCCCTAAACATTTTCAAAAAAGCAATAGAGACTCAAAATGTACTCAACCAAACAGTTATTAAAGGGTTAGTGGAAGAAAAAGAAATGCTGGTCAGACATGAGTTGAAAGATCACCTATAAAAGATAAAAACATCCAATATTCAACCCATTCGTCACTAAAACCTCGCCGTCTTTTCAAAACGCATCCAGTTTCTCGCTCGGGTTCGAAGCGGATCCTCCAAAAATGTGAGATTGGAACCGGATGAAACCTTCGGTTGATGGATAAATCATTAGACGAATGTCACAACCATCAAATGTTTATTTTTCTCTGACATCTATTATAGTTTCATAAGTTAAAACATCTGGAACGAGACGGGAAAACTTTACATTATTCAGAGTGAGTATCAACGAAACATGAGACGCATGAGTCACCGGAAATATTCCACTTCCTGAAAATCAAACCTGAAACATTTTTTTTTTTGTTTCTATGATGCAGGAAAAAGAATGAAAGAAACAACGAGAGGGATGAAGGAGCACAATCTATCTTCACTGTACAGACAAACAACACGTCATGGTCACACGTATTAATCACGGCGCATAAACGCCGCCCGCTTATCGGAAGTCCTCGGCGCAGAACATGCCCTTGGCGCGGCGCAGGATGGAGTCCTTGGACGCGTCGTACGGGTGCTCTTTGGACGGGATCTCCAACACGGCTGGGATGGACTCCATGTGGCCGTCGATGGCGTGGCGGATCATCTCGGCGATGAACTGGTTGATGAGGATGATGCCGATGTCGTTCCGCCCCAAGAAGCTCCTGCAGGAGAGGAGGAGATCAAAGTCGACCAAATAGACAGTTTAAAACGGGCCGGAATCAACGAACCAGACTTCATTCAAAATTCCACCGATTTAGCTCTAAATCTGCAGCCGGAAAATACAGTTTGAGTAAATGAAAAAAGTTGTTGTGGTTTAAGAATATAGGGAAGATGTCGGAGAATTCAGCATCGAGAAAATCCCAAAGATTTTATATTTAGATATTAAACCTCCACCACAGATAAGTACAACTTTAAAGGCTCAGTCTGTGAAACTAAGGTGTAACTCTTTGAAAAAATAGAATATAATATTTATAACTATTTTTATCAGTTTATTAACTGCAGAAACTTGTTTTTTTTTTTTTTTAACAAGACTGAGTTTAAGTCAAACAACATCGAGTGGTTAAAAGCCAAAAAATAACATGCCAGACTTAATTTAAAATTGTAACAATTTAAATGCATTGCTGATAAATAAAGTATGAGTAATTAAAAAAAAAAAGAAGTTATATTTCATGAATTGAGGGAAGATGTCGCCCAATTCAGCATCAGAAAATTCCCAATACGGCTTGAATTTGACGAATAAACATTTCATCATGCATAAACAATATCTACTAATATTTTAGAATGAACATACCGATCAGTAAAACGTTAGAGGGGCAACGTGTAAAAAATTTAGGGGAATCTATTTGAATATGTGGAATATCGTATTCATAACTCTGTCTTATTTAGAGTTGAATTCGCTGAAAGTAAGAATAGTTTTATTTGACATAGGGTCAGAAAAGGTTGTTTATATCTACAGAGGGGTAGACATTTAGGAAACATGAGGACCGGACTTGTGAAACCACTGCAAATTAAAGATTCTTGATAAGGGAGGAGTAAGATCAAGTGTTATATAAGTAGCAATCAGGAACTTAACCATTAGAAGCCACTAAATTTTACAAACTGCACCTTTAGTATTAGTATTACTGATAGATGAAAACATTTGGGTAAAAATACCAAGCTCATCAACTTTTAAAGCTTTTAACTAAAGGTTACATGGGTCAACTTTAACTATTAAATCTAAACTTAGCATAAGGAATTAAACAGGGATTAGTGACTCAAACAGACCAAATTCCATTCAAATTTCCTTTAGATTAACGTTGAAGCTGCAACAGGACAATGCAGAATTAAAAATAGAGGAAATTACTAATGCAATATTAATTAAGTAATTATTGCTGACAGTTGGATTGCTTATTTGCCGATTTGACATTTGGCATCTAATATGTAAAATATATTTGTTTGAGATCTTCACGATCTTCGTAAGGGACTTAAATATCATATTGATTAATTTCTGAACGGGGTTTGCTGGAGGTATGTTTCGTGAGAGGTAGCAGTAACACATGACCAGAGAGGCTTACATTGGAAGAATAGCTACAAAACTTAACACTGTAATCAACACACTTTTATCTTAAACATTCTATAAAGGTATAATATTAGTTTTACTGTTCTTACTTGAAGGTCTCCTCGATCTCCGTGATGCTGGTGTCCTTTTCGACAACTAAGAAATTCGGTTTCCGGTTCTTGTTGAGCTCTCCGATCCCACCTAGCAGGAATCCGGTGCAGGTGTCCTCGTCACCGATCACGGCGATCAGTTTTCCGCGGCCAGCCATCACAGAGCTTCAAGATTGAACCGTAAGAAGAAGAGAGAGAAGCTTAGCTTCCAGCTAACAGCTGTCACAGGTCATGTGAGGAGGTCATGTGACACGGACTTCCTGCTTAGATGCGGAAGTAAGAAGCGTGACAGCGCCACTGCTGTTAGACAAAAAAAAAACAATTTAAAAACAGAAATGTGACCTGTTTGAATACGATTTGACTCAGTCTTCATCGACAGTTTAATTTTGACTAATATTATATAAATTAGATAGAGTAAAGCAAGACTTTCGGCTTAAACCAAACAACGACGTCATATTTTTCCACAATATGTTGCCTTCAGGTACTCATCGGAAACTTTAGTTTCAGGTTATAAAATGAACCTACACATGAGAAAAAGTATTAGTGAATGAAGAATACTAAAAGGATAATAAATAAAATAGTGTTGTTAAAGCGTTTAATAGTTCCCTTTGTAACAAAAAATACAAATATCAGGTATAAAATGAAGGGGGTTTATATTTAAACAAGATGAAGAACATAGTTTAATGATTAAAGTCTCTTGTTATAACCAGTGGAAGATAAAATACTCAGATCCTTTGCTTGAGTAAATGTACTAATACCAGATGTTGAAAATACTCCACAACAAACTAAAGATGTCTTATCAGCAAAATGTTTTGAAAGTTTAAAGAGTAAAACTACTCATGGTCCCTTTTTGCTGCAACGAACTTCAGGACCGTTACTGTGGTCGATGTTGCAGAAGGTTGAAGTAATCTGACTACATCTGATTGGTAACTTGTAACTGTAGCTGTCAGATAAATATAATGGAGTCGAAAGTCGTTTATTTCCCTCTGAAATGTAGTAAAGTAAAAGTATAAAGTAGCATAAAATGGAAATAAATGAGAAAACTACAAATACCTCCAATTTCAACAAAAGGACAGTACTTGAGTAGAAGTACTTTGTTCCTATACACTACTGGTTATAACTGGTTGGTTTCTATATAATGGCTACATGGAATAAATATGCATTACTTTAATTAATATTACATTATTATAATCAAACTGTCATGTTTTAACATGATATAGAACTATTTTGCCATAAGTCCACTGAATTAAATTGTTCAAAAGTAATGAAAAAAAGAATGTTATCAATTTATTTGAATTTAGAATATTTATAAAATACATTGAAATATAAATGCAGCAAGACTTCACCCTTGACGTCAAAGGAACACGTTTAAAATACATTTTTAAAGCTCCTGTTTCGATTTTGATTGGTTTGAACATTTCCGACTGTCACTTAAGGCATCGACCGTCACGTGATGGATCACGCGGAGAAACCGGAAATGCTGCTGCTTAAAAAACAGGGGAAGCAGCAGCAAAAGACGAAGAATGGTGAGTTCTGGCTTCTTTAACACTCGTAGTTTGATTTAAAAACAAGAATAATTTGTTAATTGATGTGACTTTCACGCGTCTTAGTACTTTCTGGCACCAATTAGCCTGTTCGCTCAGTGGGATCTTGTTCATTGTTTTTAGACGACGGCGGCTCTGACTGCGGGTCTGGACCGGATCCCTGATCAGCTCGGGTACCTGGTCATCAGTGATGATGGAGTTCTGGCTGTGAGTGTCCAAACAACCCCTTAAAAAAATCGCCATAATAACTATTAGAAACTAAAAATCTGCAATGAGTACAACCAAACTGGAGCTACTGGACTCCTTGCTGACCTTTGACCTATGACGATCAATATTATTATTTAATTGATGCTGCTAATCAATAGATGACACAAATCCAAACGATTTTTATCATTATAATGTTATTAAATACAAACATTTACAAAAGCAGCGAAAAGGTGATTTGGACTGAATGTATGGAGTCTTGAGAGTGCCATAAAAATAAACAAAAAAATAAATAAAGAGGATGCAAGGATGAGTTAGAATAAATACATGTAAAAATATTGTTGCTAAATAAAGTAAGTTAGGACAAAAAAAAAAAAAAGTCTTAAATTCTTTAGTCGTTTGAAATTAAAATTTTACGGCGTTAAATGAGCCGATCACTCCAAACACGTGGGAGTTACTGGAGGATTCTCCACTAACTGCTGGGGAAACTTATTTATTATTTTTACTGCAATTTCTTTAGATAATATAGATGAGAAGGTGGGATTATTATTGTGCAGAAATGTTATTTTCAATAACGGCAACTATGTAGAGGTGAAATTAGCTTTAGATAAAATACAGACTATGACCCAGAATTCACCGGGGGAATAAAAAATAATAGACCCACCCAAGATGGGAGGAAGAAACCTGACGAGTGGCAGAGTTGGGCTCGGGATCATGATTAAGCTCGACTTTAGAGTCTATTACGCTTTACATGTTAAGTAAAAATCATCCAGTGGCTTTAAAACAATGACTGGCCGCTGATTTTATTTTTTTGTGGATGATATAAGTTACTATCGAGTTTATTTTTATGTGAATGACGATCATAAGTGGGCGGGGCCTGGGTCCTGCTGCTGAAAGGATCAAACAGAGAATGTTGGAGATCGGGTTTGAGTCTCTGATGGTAAGCAAAAGCACATACTGACCTTTGACCCGTCTGTGCAACCCCACCGGTCAGTCTGCAGGTGAGCTGGAGAACGACGAGAACACAGCAGGCGTGATGATGCAGATGGTCCGTACAGCGAGTCGGTTCAGGTTATCCGGATCCGCTGAGCCGTCCTTCAAACGCATGTCAGGTGAGACACACTCGGGTCACCCTGAACCTCGCCTGAAGGCGTCTGGAGTCTCACCTGGAGTCTTGTCGTCTCTCCTCAGTGATCATGGAGGACTTTGTTTACGTGGTGACCGTCTCCGGCCAGAAGGTTTTCGTGGTCAAACGACAGAACAACCAGCAGGAGCCGGTCAACGTTTAGAGGCTGTGTCGACGGCGATTTACATAAAGTTTTGTATGTTTGAATCCATGTATTTAACCCGACTGATTGAAAATAAAATGGTTTAAAAACAAGGTTCGACTGTTTTTTCACTAGAGACAAATGATAAGGACGTTAAGACAAACTGTAGATACAGTACATATGCAGCTCTTCTCAATCAGCCATAACATTAAAACCACTAACTGGTTACCTGTGTTTGGGATGTATTAGACAGGAAGTGAACCGTTTTTACTGAAGTTGTTAGACGCAGGAAATATGGACCAGTCCGAGGATCTGAGTTTGACAAATTGTGATGGCTAGGTTGGTTATAATTATATGGCGAGTAGGACTAGGTACCCCGACTCGTACAAGTCCTGTATCAGGAGGTTGCCGGTTTAAAGACCCTCTTCCGTTGCGAAGTAGCCCACCCTTTGTGTCAAAGTCAGAACACCTTTAGAGGCAGGAAGTTGATTTTTTTCCATCAGCAGAAGCACAATGCCAAAATCAAAAGAAATTCCAGGTGGTCATTGAAAGCCATCATTGTGGGGAGGGTCCCAAAACAATTAAGGTTCTAGGACTACACATGGAGAAGACCTGGAACAACGGTGAACCAACAACACGGAGGTTCATGCTGTGAAGATCCAAAGAGAACATGCAAGGAACTACAGGGTCAGAGGTCATGAACGCCGAGGCCGGTCTTCATTTACCCACAACACACCCTGATGACCCTCAAAGCTTCTGGGAGATGGTCTGTTCGAAGACAGGTTTCCACCAGATGGAACGGGACCCCAAACGCAGCGGCCCACTAGAAGAACATCAGACCTTGGGTCGGAGGTGGAGGTGATCTGCTGCTTCAGGATCGGGACGACTCGCCATCATGGAGGAAAACATGGATTCTGCTGAAGGACTGACGATCTGGAATTCTCAGAGTTGATGCTGTGATGGACCTGAGAAGACCGGTTGATGCTCACGGCCCTCCTGTGTTGCTGGACTGAAGCGGTTCTGGAGTGAAGTGAGGTCAGAGACGTTTGGTTACAGGTGTTGCTGCTAAAAGAGGAACATTTACATGTTGAGTTCAGGGGAGGGGGGGGGGCGACATCTGCCTTATTAAATAAGACCATCAATGTTTTTACTCGGGACGTTTGAAGTGAAAAGTTTAGAAGACCCATCTGGTCAAAGAATAAGAACATTCTTAGACATTCAGAACAAAATACTTAGATATCGAGGAAACATCTGAGAAGAAATAAACCTTTATTGCATCATCGTGTCCACTTCTTCTTCACATTGTAAGGAATGACATGGCCTTCAGGTGTGGAATGAGTCACGACCAGGTAACTGTCACCTGTCATAAACCCCGCCCCCTGTCCACAGGTCCATTTTCACCTGTTGTAAACCCCGCCCCCTTTCCACAGGTAAATTGACCTGTAGTTGTACAGGTATTCCGTCACCGGTTTGAACCTCCACATCTCCTCTTCCACAACATCCTGTCACAAGATTCTGAGTTAAAACATGCGGATTAAAAAACGACAAACAAAAAAACAGAGCTAACAAACATCTTCAGGAACAACAGAAGGAACTGATGGGGAATCTGGAAGCTCAGAGTCCATGACATCACTTCCTCCTTCAGAAAAAGCACATATATAATTTAAAAAAAAAAAGAAGAAGAAAAAAAAGAGTCCTTTGAAATTCTTCTCCTCTTCCTCGGTTTGTACTCTGTGAAATCAGTTGATGGAATCAGTCGGCTACTTCTCTTTTCCCCGGTCGGGTGGTCTAACGGTTGGCCAGTTCAGAGGACAGCCAGTCCAGTCCGCCATACAGACCGTTACCCTGCGTGGCACAGGTGGCCTGGACGTGCCACTGAGGAGACAGACAGCAGGGGTTAGACTCCACACCTGGACAGGTGAGTGTCAACAGGATGGAGCCACGAGTCGTTTTGATGGGTAGTGTAACGATGAATGAAGACGTGTGTTCATGTACAGCAACGCGCACTGACGGATTCTAACGCGGATTGCCCGGTATTTATGATTGTACTGGCGAGTTCTCACTCGTAGTGAGGCGTATAGATGCTTGGTGTTGTGTTTTGGTGGATATATTGGAGGTACTGTATAGTACTGATGTGTTTTGGTGGATATATTGAGGTACTGTATAGTACTGATGTGTTTTGGTGGATATATTGAGGTACTGTATAGTAGTGATGTGTTTTGGTGGATATATTGAGGTACTGTATAGTAGTGATGTGTTTTGGTGGATATATTGAGGTACTGTATAGTACTGATGTGTTTTGGTGGATATATTGGAGGTACTGTATAGTACTGATGTGTTTTGGTGGATATATTGAGGTACTGTATAGTACTGATGTGTTTTGGTGGATATATTGGAGGTACTGTATAGTAGTGATGGGTTTTGGTGGATATATTGAGGTACTGTATAGTAGTGATGTGTTTTGGTGGATATATTGGAGGTACTGTATAGTAGTGATGTGTTTTGGTGGATATATTGAGGTACTGTATAGTAGTGATGTGTTTTGGTGGACATATTGGAGGTACTGTATAGTAGTGATGTGTTTTGGTGGACATATTGAGGTACTGTATAGTACTGATATGTTTTGGTGGATATATTGAGGTACTGTATAGTACTGATGTGTTTTGGTGGATATATTGGAGGTACTGTATAGTAGTGATGTGTTTTGGTGGATATATAATGAGGTACTGCATAGTACTGATATGTTTTGGTGGATATATTGAGGTACTGTATAGTACTGATGTGTTTTGGTGGATATATTGGAGGTACTGTATAGTAGTGACGTGTTTTGGTGGATATATTGGAGGTACTGTATAGTACCGATGTGTTTTGGTGGATATATTGGAGGTACTGTATAGTAGTGACGTGTTTTGGTGGATATATTGGAGGTACTGTATAGTACTGATATGTTTTGGTGGATATATTGAGGTACTGTATAGTACTGATGTGTTTTGGTGGATATATTGGAGGTACTGTATAGTACTGATGTGTTTTGGTGGATATATAATGAGGTACTGTATAGTACTGATATGTTTTGGTGGATATATTGAGGTACTGTATAGTACTGATATGTTTTGGTGGATATATTGAGGTACTGTATAGTACTGATGTGTTTTGGTGGATATATTGAGGTACTGTATAGTACTGATGTGTTTTGGTGGATATATTGGAGGTACTGTATAGTACTGATATGTTTTGGTGGATATATTGAGGTACTGTATAGTACTGATGTGTTTTGGTGGATATATTGGAGGTACTGTATAGTACTGATGTGTTTTGGTGGATATATTGAGGTACTGTATAGTAGTGATGTGTTTTGGTGGATATATTGAGGTACTGTATAGTACTGATGTGTTTTGGTGGATATATTGGAGGTACTGTATAGTAGTGATGTGTTTTGGTGGATATATCGGAGGTACTGTATAGTAGTGATGTGTTTTGGGGGATATATTGGAGGTACTGTATAGTACTGATGTGTTTTGGTGGATATATTGAGGTACTGTATAGTAGTGATGTGTTTTGGTGGATATATTGAGGTACTGTATAGTACTGATGTGTTTTGGTGGATATATTGAGGTACTGTATAGTACTGATGTGTTTTGGTGGATATATTGGAGGTACTGTATAGTACTGATGTGTTTTGGTGGATATATTGAGGTACTGTATAGTAGTGATGTGTTTTGGTGGATATATTGGAGGTACTGTATAGTAGTGATGTGTTTTGGTGGATATATTGAGGTACTGTATAGTACTGATGTGTTTTGGTGGATATATTGGAGGTACTGTATAGTAGTGATATGTTTTGGTGGATATATTGAGGTACTGTATAGTACTGATGTGTTTTGGTGGATATATTGGAGGTACTGTATAGTACTGATGTCTTTTGGTGGATATATTGAGGTACTGTATAGTAGTGATGTGTTTTGGTGGATATATTGAGGTACTGTATAGTAGTGATGTGTTTTGGTGGATATATTGAGGTACTGTATAGTACTGATGTGTTTTGGTGGATATATTGGAGGTACTGTATAGTAGTGATGTGTTTTGGTGGATATATTGAGGTACTGTATAGTAGTGATGTGTTTTGGTGGATATATTGAGGTACTGTATAGTAGTGATGTGTTTTGGTGGACATATTGGAGGTACTGTATAGTAGTGATGTGTTTTGGTGGACATATTGAGGTACTGTATAGTACTGATATGTTTTGGTGGATATATTGAGGTACTGTATATTAGTGATGTGTTTTGGTGGATATATTGAGGTACTGTATAGTACTGATGTGTTTTGGTGGATATATTGGAGGTACTGTATAGTAGTGATGTGTTTTGGTGGATATATAATGAGGTACTGTATAGTACTGATATGTTTTGGTGGATATATTGAGGTACTGTATAGTACTGATGTGTTTTGGTGGATATATTGGAGGTACTGTTTAGTAGTGATGTGTTTTGGTGGATATATTGAGGTACTGTATAGTAGTGACGTGTTTTGGTGGATATATTGGAGGTACTGTATAGTAGTGATGTGTTTTGGTGGATATATTGAGGTACTGTATAGTACCGATGTGTTTTGGTGGATATATTGGAGGTACTGTATAGTAGTGACGTGTTTTGGTGGATATATTGGAGGTACTGTATAGTAGTGATGTGTTTTGGTGGACATATTGAGGTACTGTATAGTACTGATATGTTTTGGTGGATATATTGAGGTACTGTATATTAGTGATGTGTTTTGGTGGATATATTGAGGTACTGTATAGTACCGATGTGTTTTGGTGGATATATTGGAGGTACTGTATAGTAGTGACGTGTTTTGGTGGATATATTGGAGGTACTGTATAGTACTGATATGTTTTGGTGGATATATTGAGGTACTGTATAGTACTGATGTGTTTTGGTGGATATATTGGAGGTACTGTATAGTACTGATGTGTTTTGGTGGATATATAATGAGGTACTGTATAGTACTGATATGTTTTGGTGGATATATTGAGGTACTGTATAGTACTGATATGTTTTGGTGGATATATTGAGGTACTGTATAGTACTGATGTGTTTTGGTGGATATATTGAGGTACTGTATAGTACTGATGTGTTTTGGTGGATATATTGGAGGTACTGTATAGTACTGATATGTTTTGGTGGATATATTGAGGTACTGTATAGTACTGATGTGTTTTGGTGGATATATTGGAGGTACTGTATAGTACTGATGTGTTTTGGTGGATATATTGAGGTACTGTATAGTAGTGATGTGTTTTGGTGGATATATTGAGGTACTGTATAGTACTGATGTGTTTTGGTGGATATATTGGAGGTACTGTATAGTAGTGATGTGTTTTGGTGGATATATTGGAGGTACTGTATAGTAGTGATGTGTTTTGGGGGATATATTGGAGGTACTGTATAGTACTGATGTGTTTTGGTGGATATATTGAGGTACTGTATAGTAGTGATGTGTTTTGGTGGATATATTGAGGTACTGTATAGTACTGATGTGTTTTGGTGGATATATTGAGGTACTGTATAGTACTGATGTGTTTTGGTGGATATATTGGAGGTACTGTATAGTACTGATGTGTTTTGGTGGATATATTGAGGTACTGTATAGTAGTGATGTGTTTTGGTGGATATATTGGAGGTACTGTATAGTAGTGATGTGTTTTGGTGGATATATTGAGGTACTGTATAGTACTGATGTGTTTTGGTGGATATATTGGAGGTACTGTATAGTAGTGATATGTTTTGGTGGATATATTGAGGTACTGTATAGTACTGATGTGTTTTGGTGGATATATTGGAGGTACTGTATAGTACTGATGTGTTTTGGTGGATATATTGAGGTACTGTATAGTAGTGATGTGTTTTGGTGGATATATTGAGGTACTGTATAGTAGTGATGTGTTTTGGTGGATATATTGAGGTACTGTATAGTACTGATGTGTTTTGGTGGATATATTGGAGGTACTGTATAGTAGTGATGTGTTTTGGTGGATATATTGAGGTACTGTATAGTAGTGATGTGTTTTGGTGGATATATTGAGGTACTGTATAGTAGTGATGTGTTTTGGTGGACATATTGGAGGTACTGTATAGTAGTGATGTGTTTTGGTGGACATATTGAGGTACTGTATAGTACTGATATGTTTTGGTGGATATATTGAGGTACTGTATATTAGTGATGTGTTTTGGTGGATATATTGAGGTACTGTATAGTACTGATGTGTTTTGGTGGATATATTGGAGGTACTGTATAGTAGTGATGTGTTTTGGTGGATATATAATGAGGTACTGTATAGTACTGATATGTTTTGGTGGATATATTGAGGTACTGTATAGTACTGATGTGTTTTGGTGGATATATTGGAGGTACTGTTTAGTAGTGATGTGTTTTGGTGGATATATTGAGGTACTGTATAGTACTGATGTGTTTTGGTGGATATATTGGAGGTACTGTATAGTAGTGATGTGTTTTGGTGGATATATCGGAGGTACTGTATAGTAGTGATGTGTTTTGGGGGATATATTGGAGGTACTGTATAGTACTGATGTGTTTTGGTGGATATATTGAGGTACTGTATAGTAGTGATGTGTTTTGGTGGATATATTGAGGTACTGTATAGTACTGATGTGTTTTGGTGGATATATTGAGGTACTGTATAGTACTGATGTGTTTTGGTGGATATATTGGAGGTACTGTATAGTACTGATGTGTTTTGGTGGATATATTGAGGTACTGTATAGTAGTGATGTGTTTTGGTGGATATATTGGAGGTACTGTATAGTAGTGATGTGTTTTGGTGGATATATTGAGGTACTGTATAGTACTGATGTGTTTTGGTGGATATATTGGAGGTACTGTATAGTAGTGATATGTTTTGGTGGATATATTGAGGTACTGTATAGTACTGATGTGTTTTGGTGGATATATTGGAGGTACTGTATAGTACTGATGTCTTTTGGTGGATATATTGAGGTACTGTATAGTAGTGATGTGTTTTGGTGGATATATTGAGGTACTGTATAGTAGTGATGTGTTTTGGTGGATATATTGAGGTACTGTATAGTACTGATGTGTTTTGGTGGATATATTGGAGGTACTGTATAGTAGTGATGTGTTTTGGTGGATATATTGAGGTACTGTATAGTAGTGATGTGTTTTGGTGGATATATTGAGGTACTGTATAGTAGTGATGTGTTTTGGTGGACATATTGGAGGTACTGTATAGTAGTGATGTGTTTTGGTGGACATATTGAGGTACTGTATAGTACTGATATGTTTTGGTGGATATATTGAGGTACTGTATATTAGTGATGTGTTTTGGTGGATATATTGAGGTACTGTATAGTACTGATGTGTTTTGGTGGATATATTGGAGGTACTGTATAGTAGTGATGTGTTTTGGTGGATATATAATGAGGTACTGTATAGTACTGATATGTTTTGGTGGATATATTGAGGTACTGTATAGTACTGATGTGTTTTGGTGGATATATTGGAGGTACTGTTTAGTAGTGATGTGTTTTGGTGGATATATTGAGGTACTGTATAGTAGTGACGTGTTTTGGTGGATATATTGGAGGTACTGTATAGTAGTGATGTGTTTTGGTGGATATATTGAGGTACTGTATAGTACCGATGTGTTTTGGTGGATATATTGGAGGTACTGTATAGTAGTGACGTGTTTTGGTGGATATATTGGAGGTACTGTATAGTAGTGATGTGTTTTGGTGGACATATTGAGGTACTGTATAGTACTGATATGTTTTGGTGGATATATTGAGGTACTGTATATTAGTGATGTGTTTTGGTGGATATATTGAGGTACTGTATAGTACCGATGTGTTTTGGTGGATATATTGGAGGTACTGTATAGTAGTGACGTGTTTTGGTGGATATATTGGAGGTACTGTATAGTACTGATATGTTTTGGTGGATATATTGAGGTACTGTATAGTACTGATGTGTTTTGGTGGATATATTGGAGGTACTGTATAGTACTGATGTGTTTTGGTGGATATATAATGAGGTACTGTATAGTACTGATATGTTTTGGTGGATATATTGAGGTACTGTATAGTACTGATATGTTTTGGTGGATATATTGAGGTACTGTATAGTACTGATGTGTTTTGGTGGATATATTGAGGTACTGTATAGTACTGATGTGTTTTGGTGGATATATTGGAGGTACTGTATAGTACTGATATGTTTTGGTGGATATATTGAGGTACTGTATAGTACTGATGTGTTTTGGTGGATATATTGGAGGTACTGTATAGTACTGATGTGTTTTGGTGGATATATTGAGGTACTGTATAGTAGTGATGTGTTTTGGTGGATATATTGAGGTACTGTATAGTACTGATGTGTTTTGGTGGATATATTGGAGGTACTGTATAGTAGTGATGTGTTTTGGTGGATATATTGGAGGTACTGTATAGTAGTGATGTGTTTTGGGGGATATATTGGAGGTACTGTATAGTACTGATGTGTTTTGGTGGATATATTGAGGTACTGTATAGTAGTGATGTGTTTTGGTGGATATATTGAGGTACTGTATAGTACTGATGTGTTTTGGTGGATATATTGAGGTACTGTATAGTACTGATGTGTTTTGGTGGATATATTGGAGGTACTGTATAGTACTGATGTGTTTTGGTGGATATATTGAGGTACTGTATAGTAGTGATGTGTTTTGGTGGATATATTGGAGGTACTGTATAGTAGTGATGTGTTTTGGTGGATATATTGAGGTACTGTATAGTACTGATGTGTTTTGGTGGATATATTGGAGGTACTGTATAGTAGTGATATGTTTTGGTGGATATATTGAGGTACTGTATAGTACTGATGTGTTTTGGTGGATATATTGGAGGTACTGTATAGTACTGATGTGTTTTGGTGGATATATTGAGGTACTGTATAGTAGTGATGTGTTTTGGTGGATATATTGAGGTACTGTATAGTAGTGATGTGTTTTGGTGGATATATTGAGGTACTGTATAGTACTGATGTGTTTTGGTGGATATATTGGAGGTACTGTATAGTAGTGATGTGTTTTGGTGGATATATTGAGGTACTGTATAGTAGTGATGTGTTTTGGTGGATATATTGAGGTACTGTATAGTAGTGATGTGTTTTGGTGGACATATTGGAGGTACTGTATAGTAGTGATGTGTTTTGGTGGACATATTGAGGTACTGTATAGTACTGATATGTTTTGGTGGATATATTGAGGTACTGTATATTAGTGATGTGTTTTGGTGGATATATTGAGGTACTGTATAGTACTGATGTGTTTTGGTGGATATATTGGAGGTACTGTATAGTAGTGATGTGTTTTGGTGGATATATAATGAGGTACTGTATAGTACTGATATGTTTTGGTGGATATATTGAGGTACTGTATAGTACTGATGTGTTTTGGTGGATATATTGGAGGTACTGTTTAGTAGTGATGTGTTTTGGTGGATATATTGAGGTACTGTATAGTAGTGACGTGTTTTGGTGGATATATTGGAGGTACTGTATAGTAGTGATGTGTTTTGGTGGATATATTGAGGTACTGTATAGTACCGATGTGTTTTGGTGGATATATTGGAGGTACTGTATAGTAGTGACGTGTTTTGGTGGATATATTGGAGGTACTGTATAGTAGTGATGTGTTTTGGTGGACATATTGAGGTACTGTATAGTACTGATATGTTTTGGTGGATATATTGGAGGTACTGTATAGTAGTGATGTGTTTTGGTGGACATATTGAGGTACTGTATAGTACTGATATGTTTTGGTGGATATATTGAGGTACTGTATATTAGTGATGTGTTTTGGTGGATATATTGAGGTACTGTATAGTACTGATGTGTTTTGGTGGATATATTGGAGGTACTGTATAGTAGTGATATGTTTTGGTGGATATATTGAGGTACTGTATAGTACTGATGTGTTTTGGTGGATATATTGGAGGTACTGTATAGTAGTGATGTGTTTTGGTGGATATATTGGAGGTACTGTATAGTAGTGATGTGTTTTGGGGGATATATTGGAGGTACTGTATAGTACTGATGTGTTTTGGTGGATATATTGAGGTACTGTATAGTACTGATGTGTTTTGGTGGATATATTGGAGGTACTGTATAGTAGTGATGTGTTTTGGTGGATATATTGAGGTACTGTATAGTAGTGATGTGTTTTGGTGGATATATTGGAGGTACTGTATAGTACTGATGTGTTTTGGTGGATATATTGAGGTACTGTATAGTAGTGATGTGTTTTGGTGGATATATTGGAGGTACTGTATAGTACTGATGTGTTTTGGTGGATATATTGAGGTACTGTATAGTAGTGATGTGTTTTGGTGGATATATTGAGGTACTGTATAGTAGTGATGTGTTTTGGTGGATATATTGAGGTACTGTATAGTAGTGATGTGTTTTGGTGGATATATTGAGGTACTGTATAGTAGTGATGTGTTTTGGTGGATATATTGAGGTACTGTATAGTAGTGATGTGTTTTGGTGGATATATTGAGGTACTGTATAGTAGTGATGTGTTTTGGTGGATATATTGAGGTACTGTATAGTAGTGATGTGTTTTGGTGGATATATTGAGGTACTGTATAGTAGTGATGTTGATTGAACTTACAGTTCTGGAGCGATGGGCGTTCAGACCCATTTTGTCCGTTAGTTCACCGACTGACATGGCATTTGGAAGATCCTGCTTGTTGGCAAACACCAGAATAACTGCCTCCTTCAGCTCGTCCTCCTGGATCTGCAAAGAGTCAATTGACCGATGACATCATGGATCTAAAGGGTCAGCAGAGCTACAACTATGTCTTCAGAGCTACGTCTACGCCCCGATGAAGAGCGGGGCTACACTACGCCCCGATGAAGAGCGGGGCTACACTACGCCCCGATGAAGAGCGGGGCTACACTACGGCATTTAGGTTTGCTTCTCCCTTTGGCCTGGAACGATTTACAAAAAGACTTGAATCTTCATGGCTCGGTTTCTTTGGATGCTTTTAAGAGAATGTTTGATGACTTGGGAGGCAGACACTTCTGTCTGTAGATGTAAGAGGCAGACACATCTGTCTGTAGATGTAAGAGGCAGACACATCTGTCTGTAGATGTAAGAGGCAGACACATCTGTCTGTAGATGTAAGAGGCAGACACATCTGTCTGTAGATGTAAGAGGCAGACGCAAGGGGCAGACACATCTGTCTGTAGATGTAAGAGGCAGACACATCTGTCTGTAGATGTAAGAGGCAGACACATCTGTCTGTAGATGTAAGAGGCAGACACATCTGTCTGTAGATGTAAGAGGCAGACGTAAGGGGCAGACACATCTGTCTGTAGATGTAAGAGGCAGACACATCTGTCTGTAGATGTAAGAGGCAGACGTAAGGGGCAGACACATCTGTCTGTAGATGTAAGAGGCAGACACATCTGTCTGTAGATGTAAGAGGCAGACACATCTGTCTGTAGATGTAAGAGGCAGACACATCTGTCTGTAGATGTAAGAGGTAGACACATCTGTCTGTAGATGTAAGAGGCAGACGTAAGGGGCAGACACATCTGTCTGTAGATGTAAGAGGCAGACGTAAGGGGCAGACACATCTGTCTGTAGATGTAAGAGGCAGACCCATCTGTCTGTAGATGTAAGAGGCAGACACATCTGTCTGTAGATGTAAGAGGCAGACGTAAGGGGCAGACACATCTGTCTGTAGATGTAAGAGGCAGACACATCTGTCTGTAGATGTAAGAGGCAGACGTAAGGGGCAGACACATCTGTCTGTAGATGTAAGAGGCAGACACATCTGTCTGTCACTTGAACTGTCTGTCTGTCACTTTAACTGTCTGTCTGTCACTTTCACTTGTCTTGGCCTTGACACTCTTGGAAAAGAGATTTTTAATCTCAATGAAGTTTTGCTGGTTAAATGAAGGTTACATTAAAAATATATATATATATATGATGAAGAGCAGGGCTACATCTACGTCCTGAATAACAGCAGGGCTACGTCTACGTCCTGAATAACAGCAGAGGTGCACATCTGTGCTCATAAACCGATAACCCTCCAGTTGCTCACCATCTTATTCAGCTCTTCGTTGGCCTCTCCTACTCTCTCTCTGTCGTTACTGTCCACAACAAAGATCAGACCCTGAACAGGAGACAAAGGTCAGAGGTCACGTACAACTGCAGACGAATACATTAATATCAATGCTTCCGGTCCCGGTCTGGTACCTGCGTGTTTTGGAAGTAGTGTCTCCATAGAGGTCTGATCTTGTCCTGGCCGCCGACGTCCCAGACTGTGAAGCAGATGTTCTTGTACTCGACCGTCTCCACATTAAAACCTGAAGAACAAACAAGGTATAAGAACCCGTTCTCTACCGGACGACTTTACCTTCCCATATTCTATATAGCTTTTAACCTTTTGGTCGTGTTCTGTTAAAGGGTTTAACTCCAGAGAATAATTAAAACAGATTTTTATTTTATTTTAATGTTAACTTAGTGAAAAAGGTATACGGTCGTTTAAGAAAGAAGAAGCCAACTCAAAATTCAGAATATGAAAAGATAATCGGGGTGTTTCAGGTCACGATACATCGGAATATTTCAGAGAGAAATTGGTAATTTAAGGAGGTTAAAAGACTGTAAACAAATTACAATTGGGTAGTTATGCTCAGTTGACATCAGTGAAAGTGGAAAATGATTTCAGTAGATAGTATGTAACAAGTCTTAGGAAGTGGACATTTTTATTCATTAAGAGAATATGCTTTATATGTTTCAATATAAGACATGGGGAACGGCATCTTCTCTGCTGCAGCAACATCCAAACGTACCTTTGTCAGTTACAAAACGTCCTTGTCATATAAAAGGACCTCAGATCTGTTTGCTTTAATGGATCAGACGGTTCTAGAAAAAGCTCACTCTGAAACCCTTTCTTTTTTTTCCAGAATCACTGGATTTCTACACTCCCTTCATCCAGCTCAAACGTAGTACACACCATGTACGTATCTATGTTACCGCACATCTGAACATAGATGGTACAGCATTTCTTTTATGTATGGAGATCAGACTCTATGCTTATATTTATCTTGCACTCAAGAGCCCAGATTGTACGTTTATGTATATTTCAGTTTTTCTCTTTTTGGTACAAAGCCATGTGTGTATGTATATATGTAACTTTAACAATGTTATCTAAAGTAGACGCCAAAATATAATTGTTTACTAGGGTTGTAAAAACGAACTTTTCTAAGTCCTGCTCGTCAGATGTTTGTTTAAGCGGCGCAGGTGGTTTTCGGTGGTTTGCGTTATGGACGACATTCAGCTGCCACGGTCTGATCACATGAGATCGACATGTCCCTGCGTGTTTGATCGATTATTTACCGATAGTTGGGATGGTGGTGACAATCTCTCCGAGCTTCAGTTTGTACAGGATCGTTGTTTTCCCAGCTGCGTCCAAACCCACTGGAAAAAAAAAACAGGGAGGAAATGTCAAGACTTTCGGGAGGGAACTTACTTTTTAACAACAGGTGAGAAGCTTATTTTCAATTAAAATATAGAACTCACACAACACATAAACTAAAGGTGAAAAGCAAAACTAATTAACTGTAAAAGAGTGACGAACGGATTCTGAACTCAGTGGTTCGGAGTGCTTTAGCTACCGTTAGCATCTAGGGGCTAGCTGTGCTAGCGTCAATAAATTACTATTTCTAATGAATTTAAAGTTCAAGTTTGACCATAAAGAACTTTGGAATTCAAATAAGAAAGAAATACGACTGTTTGTACATTAATATGAGGGAGGAAATAGAGTTTTCTGCCTCCAGCCGGTTAGCATCAGCACTACTTAGCCCAGCTAGCTCACCCATCAGTATCCTCATCTGCTTCTTCCCGAGGAACCTGGCGAACATCGACGAGATGGTCAGACCCATTTTTAATAAAGATAAAAATTTCCCTGATCAGCGGCGGGAGGTTCAAAAGCCCGACAGGACAGAGTGTAAGCCGGTGAGACCGGGAGTAGCTGCTGTTCTGAGGCAGGACAGGCAGGAATTAACCGGAGAGTGGGACAAGCTCCTCCTCACTGCCACGTCCAGGCCAACGCGGAAGAAATGACGTCAGAGTAACTGAAAAAAACTGTACAAGACGATGCTGCATTCAGGTCACACCTGAAAAAATGGACGATTCATTCATTCATCTATTCCTCCATTTTATTCCACTTATCTAGACTCGAGTCGCTGTCGCGTCAGGGTACGAAGGGTATTCCAGATGTCCCTCTTCCTAGCAACGCTCTCTGGCTCATCACGGGGGATGCCGAGGCGTCCCAGGCCAGATGATGTAGGAAAATCCAGCAAATTCTGGGTCTAACTTGCTGGATTATTATTATAAGAAATATTTTTTAATTAAAGGAATTTAGCCCAGTTAGAGGGGCCTATCTGTTGAAGGAATTGGAGGTTGAGAGGGTCAACTAAATAAGGAGAAGATATATTTTGCCATCTTCATCTTCCTCCAAAGGTGAAAAAGGACGACACCGATAACTTTGTATTTTGTGAGAAATAAAGTGAGAATGAGGAACATCTGTTTTTCCATTACTGATGGCAGTTATTGTGGAGCGACATGCAGAGCGGCTACAGACAAAGGAGATAGAGCTTCCACCTTGGACAATGAAAACAATTAGAGGTGCTTCATTCTTTATGATTCTTATTATCAGGTAATTTAAAATTATATATATATATATATATATATATATATATATAAAAACTAAACATAGTCTACATTGTCTACAAGAATGAAATTGTATGGCTTCGTTCCAAAAATTGAAAAAGAAATAACAACATTGCACAAAAAAAGTCATAACTAAAGGAAAAACGGCACAATTTTACAAGATTAAGATTATATTTTTAACAAGGAAAAAGTACAAATATTTTCAGAACAAAGTCTTATTCATCGGACTTCAAGAGAAAAGTAAGAATATTAGAAAACTTATAATTCCATTATTTCAAATCATTATTTTTTTTGAAGTTGTGTTTGAAGATAAGTGTCAGAAGACTTTATTAGACTTTATTCTTGTATCGTAAATTCTATTTACTCTCACCTGGTGCGCCTAAATGTTTATAAATGTAAATTGAAAAAAAAATAATATCGTTTACATCGTAAAAGAAAAATAATAATATTTTACGATGATGCATGAACGCTGCATAATATTCCCGCCTCCTCCTCCTCCTCCACCAGTTCCGGCTCAGACCATCATGGCGGCGGTTGGCTGATAGACAGCGGTTCTTTAGGTGGAACTACGAGTTTATCGCCGGTATTTGCCGTGTTTTGGATTAATTAAAAAGACTTTGAGAATTTTTTCTGTACATAGTTAGCTCGTCTGAACCTGTAGTTTGTCACTGACTCAGCTGACGGCTGTTTTTAAGGTAAGATCCGGTTAAAACCCTCCAGATTAATGTTTGTTTTTATAGGATGGTGGTCAGTTGCTCCTTTGAATTCAAACCTGTCAGGTATAAAGTTCATATTTCACATGATTTAAATCAACTCTAATGTTTCATTTTGGAAGAGTTGTAGTTACAAACTCAATAAATCAGACAGGATTTGAAATGACATGGAGGATACGACAGAACAACACCAATTAAACTTAAGAGTAAAACTTTTTTCGCATTCCACTTTAAAGTTTTTCATATACTTCAGGATATTTACCTTTTTTATACTGAATACTTTAATTCAGTAAAGGTAATGCCATTTATCTGCTGTAACCAGAAGTTCAGAATAAGTTAGAACATTGTACTTTTCACGGTTTTGCCTTCATCTTTTATGTAATTGTGCCACACAGACATTTGCATGTTTCCATTGTGACCAGAACAATTAGCCCATCAATTACCATAAAGGTAATTAAAGATTATCACGCACAGTGCCATCCAGAGACATTGACAACGTTTAAAAAAAGAAAAAAGAGGGAAATGAGATTCGTAAATGTCATCCACAAACAATGTGCCTTTTATTTGAGTGACAAAAATAAAACCAACATAGAATCCTAACATACAACAACTGTTTATATAATTATTGGCCCCTAGGAAATCCTGTGATTAAAAGTTAACCGAAGCATATTTCTAGTCCTATTTCATATTTTGAAGTTTACTGGTTTGAGGAGGATCTCTGAAGTGGCGAATAACGACTTCCTGTTTTACTGGGGTATAAATATGAGGTGACGCAGGCTTTATTGTCTACCCCCCCTTGTTTATACATCGGGCGATGTATAAAAGAAAATCTCCCGATGGTTGAAAATGTCACTTTCAACAGTAAGATCAATAATTAAGAAGTTTGAAGACAATGGACATGTTAAAAATCTGCTTGGAAGAGGACTTGTCTGCAAACTGACCCATGCACATCCATTTTAAATAAGATGTATAGTGACTCAAACGTCCATTTTTTTTAATATCACCTTCACCTGGTTTTCAGTTGTATCTGTTAGGTTCACATGTGTGTGATGTTACTTTACGTTTAAACAAAAAACGCAGCAGAGGTAGAACTTCCTCAGACCACGGAAGAAGATCAACCTTCCAAAATCAATGCTGGAAATAATAATACATTTAATTTATAACGCACTTTACATTTGGATCAAATCTCAAAGTTGCTACAAGGTAAAAGCAGATAAAAGCATCACTAAAAATCATATAATATTTATATAAAAATATGACAAAAAGCAGAAATGTTAATTAAAAGTTATAGGTTCTGCTGAAAAGGAAAGTTTTAAGTCCTTTTTGTAAATGTGTCAGTCGTCTGTGGAGCCCTCAGATGGTCAGGGAGGGCATTCCACAGACGAGGGGCAGCAGAACAGAAGGCCCGATCACCCATGGTGCTGAGTTTAGTCCGGGGAAGGAAGAGGCGGAGTGGGTAGAACGGAGGGATCGTGTCGAGGTCAGTGGGGTGAGTAGTTCTTTAAGGTAGGGGGGTGCGTTAGCATTAGTGAATTGAGGGTCAAATCTTACACCAAGGTTGGTGACTGATGAAGACTGATGAAGAGAGGAGAATGTCGTGACCAGAGAAGGTAATACTGGTTATGGAGGAAAACTGGGTCTGATGTGGGGTGCCGAATAAAATTGCTTCGGTTTTGGAGCTGCTCAACTGGAGAAAGTTGTTTTTCATCCACACCGTTATCTCCTCCAGACAAGCGCGGAGAGTTAACAGCGGAGATGATGATGACGACGATGAGGATGGAGAAGCTGTGGAGGAACTTGTCAGTTTTTATGTAGATTTGCGTGTCATCAGCGTTTAAGTTACTAAAACACTGAACTTTTTGCATTTCTCATTTCCTTCAGGGATCGACAGCTCATCGCCATCACTCCCAAACGGACTAGTTCTGTTCCTGCACGATGAAGGATCCAGTCAAAGCCAGTCCTTGCAGAAGGTCTGTTTGATCCGTTGACCCGACTGGCGTAGACCATCAGTCATGGAAAAGTTTGGGATGAGTTTCGGGGGCGGCCCCAACCGGAAGGACCTGCTGGACACCATTGAGTCCCAGAAGAAGCAGCTGGTCCAGTACCAGACCCGCTTCAAGGATGTGGTCCAGGCCTATAAGAGTCTTCTAAAGGAGAAGGAGGCTTTGGAGGCCAGTTTGAGGGTCTTGTCTGCGACCCAGGAGGTTGATCAGAACCAGCAGGGCGAGGCTAACGAAGGCACGGCCTTGGAAGTCCCTGATGACGGCTGCTCTCTGCACAGCGAGGAAAGCGTGGACACCGCGGCGTCTGTGGACACGCCCAGTGAGCTCACCAGAGGGGACCAGAGCGAGGACGACCAGGGAGAACCAGGAGAAAAATCCAACTCAGTGGTAGGTTGAGAACTGATGACGTCACCGTGAAGGAATGTCAGTTTACATGCAAGCAGCGGTTTAACGTTACGATTTCTCCCTGCAGCCCCTCAAGTCCGACCTCGATGCCAGTGGCTCAGAGACCGGCAGCATCGGCGTGGAGCAACCTCCACAAGAAGGGAACCGCCGAGTCGCCCAGCTGAAGAGCCAACTGAGCACGCTCACCGGCGCCCTGGCTACAGTGACACAAGAGAAGTCTCGAATGGAGGCAAATTTCCAAGCCGACAAGCGCCAGCTGAAGCAAGAAATGGAGGAGCTTCAGGACCGACTGGCCGCTCTGATGTCACAGCAGGAGGCGGAGCTGCACGGCCTGCAGCAGCAGTTGGCCGAGAGCCGCGCCCGCGTCATCACGCAGCAGCACGAGAGGGAGCAGGAACAGGTGGACCACGCCCAGCAGCTGCGAGAGCTGCAGCGGATCCTGCAGCAGGAGAGAGACGCGCGACAAGACGCAGAGCTCCGCCTACAGGACGCCAACGCCACGCTCCTCGTAAGATCGCAGGCCGTGGACCGGGGGGCGGAGTCGGAGGCTCACCTGAATAAGACGAGGGAGGAGCGGGACGAGCTGAAGAGGAGACTGCATGCTGCCAAGGAGGAGCAGAAGAAACCAGATCCCAGAGTGGATGAGCTGCAGAGGGAGCTGATGGAGTCGAAGAAGCACTTCCAGCAGCAGATCCACGCTGAGACCAGAAAGGTGAAATGGAGACTCACAACGTATCCTCAAAAGGACCATCTATCCGTCCGTTATCTGTCACCGCTTATCCTGATCGGGGATGAAAAAAATTATAATTTCATTTATCAGCTAGGCGATAGATTGTTGGATTTAAAGCCTTCGTCGGTCTCATGGTCATCCTTTCTGGTTGTGTATTTTCAGGCGAGCGATGCAGAGGAGCGTTCTCGTGAGCGGGCGCAGGAGGCAGAGGCCAGGGTCGCAGGTCTGGAGCAGAGAGTCTCGGAATTATCAGAGGTTCTGGGATCCTACGAGAAGACGAGACAGAAAGACCTGCAGACCTCTCAGAGACTCCGGGACCGGGTCCTGCAGCTCGACACGGAGAACAAAACACTCGCCATCGCCGCCTCCAGCAGGATGGCCTCTGACCTCAGCCTGGACGAGTCGCAGCTTGACGTCGGCGTGCTGAAGGAGAAACTGGAGAAGGTGAAGAAGCTCCTGCTATTGGCGGCTCAGAGGAACCCGGACCTGAATATCCATGACCTGGCAGAGAGCGAGCTGGAGAGGGGCGGAGACAAACAGTCGGTGCTGTCCTACCAGCAGGAGTTGCGGCAGGTGAAGGAGGAGTTTGAGCGTTACAAACTGCGCGCGCAGGTGGTGCTAAAGAACAAAAACACCAAAGATGGGTGCCAGGCGAAGGAGCTGGAGGAGATCCGGGACCAACTGTCCGAGCTGAAGGAGAAGTACATAAACCTGCGGATCCAGAGCGACGAGGCAGAATCCAAACGCCGTCGCGAGCTAGAGGAGGGGTGGCAGCAGGGAGCGGCTCTGCAGCAGAGTCACAAACAGGAAGCGGAGCGGATGGAGACGCTGCACCGGGAAGACCTGATGCGTTTGGAGGCGGAGCTACACAAACAGAGGGAGAGGACCATGGCGCTGCTGGACGAGAAGGACCAGGAGCTGGAGAGGCTGCGAGCGGTGGCGCTGAGCTTCAGCAACGACACGGAGAAGTTCGCCGAATACGAGGACATGTCCCCAGGAGGAGAGGGGGACGTCATCAGCCAGGCGCTGCAACGGGTGACGTCCAACGAGCCTACGCTGCTGCTGTACGCCGAGCAGCTCGCCAGGAAGGAAGTGGAAGTGGGCGGGCTGCGGCGGCTGAAGCACCGACTGGAAGACGACGTCCACCAGCTGCAGGCGAAGCTCATTGCCAACGGAGAGCGACACGACGAGGAGGCGACCCGGCTCCGAGGACAGCTGGACAAAGTGATCCGGGACCGGAGCAGGGAGGGCGCCAACCTGGAGTACCTGAAGAACATCGTCTACAAGTTCCTGACGCTGCAGGACGCCTGCGGGAAGCAGCAGACGCTCGGCGCCATCCTGACCATCCTGCACTTCAGCCCGCAGGAGAAACAGGGCGTCATGAGGCTGCAGGGGGCGCCGTGGTGGGCCGCCGGCAAGAGGTAATACAAACACCCGAAGAAGAAATGGCAAGTTTTGTCTGACGACTGGGACCAATAGGTGTACATAAATATATTTAAATGTACCACACTGTGAATAAAACCACTCCTGCTCCAGCTTTGGTTCCCGTCGCTGATTTGTATATTTTTCAATCCCTCGTTATAATTAAAGTATTTTTTTCCTGCTTGAAAATCTCAAAGTTGGTTTTTCTTTGTAGACAGAAGAAGATTTGTCCACTTAAGGTTATTTTCATGAGGAAAGTAACTTCGCAACAAGACGATGTTCATGGTATCCGCGCACCAACCAGCCAAAACATTATAACTACCGACAGGTGAAGTCCGACATCGGATCCTGAACGAAATGTTCCAGTTGAAAATCGTTACTTCTGTACGTTGTTTGATTTGTTGAGAACAAAATGGCCCAAAATCGGTGAACGGAAACTAAAATCATGAAACCACTCTGGACTTAATTCTAAATCACACCCAGAATGAAATAGAAGATCTGAAACCACAGGTTCTGATCCAACTGATGTCCATTTCATCAGAACTCACATTGTGCTCAGTTGAGTGTTTCACCCCTGCGTGCTTGTAGGCAATCATGACAACATCTGGACCTGCTCCTCCTCAGAGGGACGTTGGTGTCCTGGAGGATCAGTGAGCTCCTGGACCGTCTGTGGTTCTACTTGGTGTCTGATGCAGCGATACAGAACGTCCCAGAGTTTCTCAGGTGGATTCAGGTCTTGGGAACGTGTGGACCAGTCAATGGCAACAAGACCTTCACCATCCAGGACCTGCATAAACACTCTGACCAAATGAGGCCCGGCATTGTTCTGGACAGGAGGTACCCAGTGTCCAGTGCACCATTGTAAGGTCTGACAGTGGGTTTGAGGGCTTTATACTGGTACCAAACAGCAGATCGGGGTACCGTTGGCTAACACCTGGAGGTCTGTAAGACCCTCCAAGGACATGACTCCCCAGACCATCACCGACCCACCACCAAACCGGTCCTGCTGGATGATGTTCCAGGCAGCAACAACCTCCACCACGGCGCCTCCAGAATCTCAGGGAGAACCTGCTCTCATCTGTGAGGAGAACGGGGCACCGATGAAGAACCTGCCCATCCTGGTCTTCTCTGGTGAACATCAATCCAGCTGCAGGGTTCTGGGCTGTGAGCTCAGGTCAACTAAGCTCACAGGGTCCAGTCTGGACCCAGAATCCGTCAGGAGGGACGAGGAGAGAAAAATGGTCTTTTGCCTCCACTTGCAGAACCATCTGCTGTTGGGGGGGATGATGTCACGTCCATCAGAACCGAAGCAGCTGAAACGGATCGATACTCTGTTGTGCTTCCTAACCGGACAGAACCAATATCCCACGGGTTGAGCTGACTTAAGAACACCACAGAACCACACCTGAGGTGAACATGATTCCCGTTTTTATTTCTCAAAGTAAACATTTACTCAGTTTAAAAGAAAAAGAACAGAAAGAAGGGAAAAAAAACACATTATTGTTGTTGTTGTTGTGAGTCACATTCTGTTCAGCGGATACAAAAATAAAACTCCATCTGTAGTTTGTGTTAAAATCTGATGTTAGGAATCGTTGTTTCAATAAAAGTGAACGTGGAAATTAAATACTGATCATTACATCGCAATAACTTAAAAAAAAAAAAACTTTTTTTTTTTAGCAGTTTGTATTTAATGAGCGATTAGACCCGCGTGAGTGAATCTGAAAACCCAAATCCTCTAACAGAATATCAAGGTCTTTTAGGCATTAAGCCATAACCCCGGAAAAATATTAAAACAAAAATCATTTTAATATGATAAATATAAACTAAATAAGTCAGGAATTTTAAATTTTTATTATCTCAGATGAGGATTTTTCTGCCTTTATTCTCAGAATGTCAGATTTTCTAAAACTCCGTCCTGGAACCATAAAAGTCCCAGATTGGACGCTTCCTTTTCTTCTAATTAATTTAATTGTGAATCGTGAGATGAAGGCATCAGGATGTTGGGTTCCGCCCTCGTTGGGTCTGAACTCGTCATCAGGATGATGAGTTCATCCCTCATTGGGTCTGAACTCTTCATCAGGATGATGAGTTCATCCCTCGTTGGGTCTGAACTCTTCATCAGGATGTTGAGTTCCGCCCTCATTGGGTCTGAACTGCACTTTGTTCTACGCTTTAGATGAAGTTCTGACCGGAGAAGATGGGTCAGTGTGCGTCCAGTACGGTCTGAAGGTCGTCGGGCAGCAAACCGATGATGGACTTAATTAACCCGTCCAGATTCTCCAAAACGCCATCTTTGACCTGCAGCTGCTGCCGGCGAGCTCTGATCTGAAAAACAGCATCAAAAGGAGGAACTTCATCTTCAGCAACAAACGTTATTTAAGTTATTCTCGATAATTAATACCAGCGCTGGGATTAAAGTTTGATCTTAGAAACCCTGAATCCAAGAAAATCCTTGAAACCTCAGGCTCAGCAGCAGCACTTCCTGTCACTGCATTGGAACCCCTAATTCTGTCCCTCTCCCCAGGAACACTCTCCAGCTCATCCTGGGGAATCTGAGGTGTTCCCACACCGAGTAAGATAAAAAAAAAAGTAAAAACATACTTCCAGCAAGTTCAGGGTCTCCTCCCTCTTGGATGTGTCTGCAAAACCTCCAAAGGGAGCCGTCCTGATCTGACAAACTGTCACGTCTCTGATGGTATTGGGGGTGTTAGTGCCCATGGTAACTGGTACGTGTCTGACGGTATGGGGGGTGTTAGTGCCCATGGTAACTGTCACGTCTCTGATGGTATTGGGGGTGTTAGTGCCCATGGTAACTGGTACGTGTCTGACGGTATGGGGGGTGTTAGTGCCCATGGTAACTGGTACGTGTCTGACGGTATGGGGGGTGTTAGTGCCCAAGGTAACTGGTACGTCTCTGATGGTATGGGGGATGTTAGTGCCCAAGGTAACTGGTACGTCTCTGATGGTATGGGGGGTGTTAGTGCCCATGGTAACTGGTACGTGTCTGACGGTATGGGGGGTGTTAGTGCCCATGGTAACTGGTACGTCTCTGATGGTATGGGGGGTTTTGGTGCCCAAGGTAACTGGTACGTCTCTGATGGTATAGGGGGTGTTGGTGCCCATGGTAACTAACAAGTCTCTGATGGTATAGGGGGTGTTGGTGCCCAAGGTAACTGGTATGTCTCTGATGGTATAGGGGGTGTTGGTGCCCAAGGTAACTGGTATGTCTCTGATGGTATAGGGGGTGTTGGTGCCCAAGGTAACTGGTATGTCTCTGATGGTATAGGGGGTGTTGGTGCCCAAGGTAACTGGTATGTCTCTGATGGTATAGGGGGTGTTGGTGCCCAAGGTAACTGGTATGTCTCTGATGGTATAGGGGGTGTTGGTGCCCAAGGTAACTGGTATGTCTCTGATGGTATAGGGGGTGTTGGTGCCCAAGGTAACTGGTATGTCTCTGATGGTATAGGGGGTGTTGGTGCCCAAGGTAACTGGTATGTCTCTGATGGTATAGGGGGTGTTGGTGCCCAAGGTAACTGGTATGTCTCTGATGGTATAGGGGGTGTTGGTGCCCATGGTAACTAACAAGTCTCTGATGGTATGGGGGTTGTTAGCGCCCGTGTCCCGTCTCTGATGCTGCTGGGCACATAGAGCTTTAGGGACCACATGTCCTGCCGTCTCTTTCAAGGACATCCATGTTTATCCCAGTGAGACGATGAAGCGACATTCTGCTGCCTTTCATCAGACTGATTAACGGAGTTTATGAAGCGGTGAATACGACAGCAGAGACTTTTACTCTCACCTGTTTCTCTCGGAGCTTCAGCACCAGGTCCACAATTTCCACCTCAGACTTGTCTTTGGTCCAACCCAGCAGGTCCTGTAGAGGACCAGAACAAACCAGAACATCAGGCTGACCCGGATGTTGACAGTCTAACAGCCGTGAGATGAGAGTAAGAGAACTCACGGCGTCACAGATGACCTCCAGGTGAATACTCTCCAGTTTCTGAGTCATCTCTTTGTGTCGATGTCGATACCAGCCGTCAAAGTTTGGCGACCTGAAGAACTTCCTGCGAAAAAAAGGATGGATAAGAAACCACCGCTAGAGAACCCTGGATATTCTTCTCCGTGTCGCACACCTGAGCGCCGGACTCACCTGTACAGTCCCATCCAGTCGCCTTTGAGCGGCGAGGTGAGCTGAGGCCCGGCGTGATCCAGAGTGGACATGAACTCGTCCTGACTGAAGGGTCGGATCTGAGGAGGAGTCTGAACACACAAACAGCGTGACGCGGGCGTCGTTTGCAGACATCACTGTGAGGTCATCGCCACTTCCTGTTTACCTTCCAGGGTGTCACCGATCTCTGCAGGGGCATCAGGCTGGCCATGTAGCGCTCCTGAGAACAGCAGCAGTTACTTTAACGGCACGCACACGTCATCAGCCTCCTCCGTGGTCTGCATGCATCCCTGACCCTCCGTGACCTTTTCGTGCGACGGTTTTGTGTGTTTTAGGGCTTTTATTAAGAACAGAGTTTGTTCTTCTAACGACGCGTTTGCATGGGAGTTAAAAAACAGGGCCGACAGGTTCCTTCATCTCTGGAAGCAAACAAAAAAAAAAAGAAGAAAACTCCTAATGGAAATGTTCAGCTTCTGTCCAAACCGGCGATTATAAAACCCAAACACTTCAAACGTCACCTAAGAACGATTTGAATGTCCAGCCGGCTTTTCGTGAGCGATCGTCGCGCCTTTTATGTCTTTCATTTGCGTCGAAGGCCGTGGATTTGTGTCCACACTAGTTGTGAAGGGCATCTCCACCGAGGAGGTCATGTCTCCCCTCCTGTCTGTCGTCTGTTTGTTTACTCCTTTGTTTGTTTGTGAGCCCTTTGGAGGAGTGACGACACAATATGGATACTCCTGTCTTTGATGTTTCTTTGACCCTAGTCAAAGAAACATCAAAGGAGAGATGTAGCACAATGGTCCGCCTACAGTATAGGCGGTTAATTAATAATAATAATAATACAATTAATTTTTAACACACTTTACATTTGGATCAAATCTCAACGTGCTACAAAGTAAAAGCAGATAAAAGCATCAATAAAAAATAAAATAAGAATTATAGAAAATATGACCAAAAAGCAGGAATTTTAATTAAAGTTATAGGTTCTGCTAAAAAGGTTTAAGTCCTTTTTTTAAATGTGTCAGTCGTCTGTGGAGCCCTCAGATGGTCAGGGAGGGCATTCCACAGACGAGGGGTAGCAGAACAGATCACTGTTTCTATAATAATTAAGTTATTAATTGTTTCATACTCCTGTCATAAATGTTCAACGTTGATAGTGGTGGACAGGAACCGAGTACATTTACTCAAGAACTTTGCTTAGGTACACAACTGAGGTAGTTTCAGACTGTACTGGAGGTTTTTTTTTTACCTGCAGCCCCGGGACAAACACGTATCTTTAAAACCAAAATCATCTTTTTATGGGATCGAAGGTAGTTTTCGATCAATTCATTAAGAAAACGTTCAAAATTGTATTCTGAAAAGTAACTAGTTACAACAGCAGAGTAAAAAAAGTACAGTGTTTTCTACTGAAATGGAGTAGAAGTACACAGTAGCAGCCTCTGGAAATAATCAAGTCAAGTACCTCAAATTTGTACCAAAGTGCAGTACTTGAGTCAAAGTACTTAGTTACTATCCACCGCTGACACCCAACAGCAGATGCGGGTTTGAGCGGCCCGGCGGGCCCGTTTTCTCACCAGAGGGATGATGAAGCTCTGAGTGAGCTCCAGCAGGTGTCTCCTCAGGATGGCGCTCTGAGCCTCGGAGGGTCTCTTCCTCTGAATCCCCTGCCGGAGAAAAAAAAGGGTTTGTGTTTGTCTGTCAGCCAACAACAGAACCTCTCTGGGTTTGGAGGCGCGCTCACCTTCAACAGCCGTTTAATCAGGATCTTGTCTTTGTGCAGGAACGTCTTGTACGCCGTGTAGACGCCTGCAGACGGAGAATAGATGTCGTCACAATCAGGCAGCATTTAGAGTCAGTGAAACGGGAGAATAAAGTCTGTCACGTGACCTGGTTTCGTCTCGAGGGCTTTCAGTTTGGACAGTTTCTTCACCTTCACCTGTTTGGGTAAATCACCTGGAAGAGAGGGTCACATGAGGCCGGCACACGCGGGTCAACACTCCCGTACCTCTGACGAAGGAGGAGACAGTTTACGTCCCGTTCTTCTTACCTGCCATCTTGATTTCTCCCAGTCGGACCACGTGAGGCCAAGTCTGGAACGTCTTAATGAAGAAGGGATTGGTGACGCCCAGAACCACGTTAGGACTGCAGAGGACAGACCAGACGGACAGGTGAGTTCAGACAGACAGGAGAGTTTAGACAGACAGGTGAGTTTAGACAGACAGATGAATTTAGACAGACAGGTGAGTTTAGACAGACAGATGAGTTCAGACACACAGTTGAGTTCAGACACACAGGTGAGTTTAGACAGACAGGTGAGTTTAGACAGACAGGTGAGTTTAGACAAACAGATGAATTTAGACAGACAGGTGAGGTCAGACAGACAGGTGAGTTTAGACAGACAGATGAGTTCAGACACACAGGTGAGTTCAGACAGACAGGTGAGTTCAGACACACAGGTGAGTTCAGGTGTGGTACTCACGGCGCCTGGGTTCTGGTGGTGTATTCTCTGAACTCGCTGTCATGGATGGTGAAATATGGCCGAAAATCACAGCAGAACTTCAGGGGGCCGATGGAGCTGTGAGAAAAAAAATACTCTTGTTACCATGGCAACAACAGAACCACTGCTCTGTGATTGGCTGCCAGGAGGCCATTGCCGATTCAAACATTGAATATAGAGAATAAAAAAAGGTACAATTGTGTAAGACAAAGTAAAAAAATCCCAAAATCCAGAACCTTTGAATATTCCATTATTATCAAAATAGTCCTTTTTAAGAAAGCAGCGTTCTGATTGGCCGTCCACTTACCTGACGAGAGCCAGCACGGTCTCTGAGGAGACGGTGGGAGACGGCGCCATGACGATGAGCGGTTCCCCGAGCAGCATGAGTTCCCAGAGGATCTGCAGGTGGATGAGGACTGACTGGAAAGACCTGGGCACGGGTCAAAGGTCATGTTACACGAACAGGAAGGAGCATATTTAAAATATTTATTCGCAAACATAACTTTCATGATTATAAATGATTAGGATAAAAGGAGAGGGAGGGACGGACTTGAAGAGGTCCAGTTCGTGGATTGTGGGTAGCACAGTCGGAGCCAGCAGGAAGTCCTGGAGAAGTAAAATCAAACTTTAGTGTTTGTTTACGCGGGGTTAGTGTCGTTGATAAAGAGTCACTTCCTGTTCCTGACCTCTCTAGAAGGCTGTCTGACTGGACTTCCTCCTGGTTTGTCCGTTTTAGACGGAATTCGGACCTGAAAAATGACAAAAATCGAAGCAGATTCTTCACAAATTCTGTAAAACTTCCCCCAGCAATTTCCAGTAAGGCCACGCCCACGACAACCGGAGAGACCACTCCCCTTTCCCGCCTCACCTGTAAGGCCACACCCATCACTGGGAGGTTGAGGGTCAGTCCAGGGACAGGCGAAGGCCATTGGTCGATCTCATTACACACTGCGAGGACAAGAGGGGACGTCGGGGTAAAGCTCAGTTGAGTGATGTCATAATTATCGCTACTCTGATTGGCCCACGCTACGATGCAGGTGTGACATCATCACCTGTCTCCAAGCAGGGCTCTAGTTTCTCGAAGAACTCCGGCGCAATGGTCTGCAGCAGCGTGTGGAAGAGGTGGACGTACGGCAGCCTGGATATCAGCACCAGAGACTGGAACACAGAAGGTCACGTGACCAAATAGCCATAACATTATGACCACTTTGGTTTTGATTGAAACGACAGAGATTCATTCTTAGGTCATTCTTCATTTTTTCATTAATATACAATGTTATATACAAAACGAGAAATTACAAAAATCTTCATTTAATGGAAATGTTACTTTGGATATTTGGGGAATTTAAGCGTTTTATTTCGATCTTAAAAAAAATAATACTTAATTTAAACCTTACATCAGGTATGCAACAAACAACTGAACAATTAATACATGTCATTCTTTAAAGAAATGCACTCATGGCTATGGATCCTGAGCGCTTTCTAGTCTTTTGTCAGCGTTTTATGGTTCATAATCTAAATCATCTCTAGTGAGATCAGGTATACGGAGGTTTGCCTGACCTTCTGGAAGTATCCTCTCTTCACAGAGACGTCCTTCACTTGTCTGAAATAGACGTATCCAAAGAAATGCGACGCCTCAATCTGTGGCGGCAGCAAAAAAACAAAAGGATGACATCATGACGAGAGGAAGAGGATGATGAGGACAGATAGTAGTTAAAATTCCTCAAACAGCAGGAATCACTAATTTCATAAAAGTCATTGATCACACGTCAAACAGGTTCTTTTGTCCTGTGATTAAATCGACTCATGTGGAAAATTATCAGCCGTCCTGTCGCAAACAGACCCGATCAATATGTTTCCTCACCTGCAGGGTGACGGGGGCGTCCCTGTTGTAAACATCCTCCCTGAACCGAGAACCTCTGCGACCGACGGACTGTCGCAACCTAAAGCTGAACTGAGTGTCCCCAAGACATCCTGTGAAATGAAGCAGCAAACGTGACCTTTGACCTCTCTCGCATACACACTGTAGCTTTAATCAGACGGACAGGATTTACCTGAGTAAGAGTCGGGGAAGGACAGGTAGCAGATGCTGGTTTTCTGACAACAAATCACAAACAATGAATTATCACCAAACTGCTAATCAATACATTGATAGGTAATCTTAAGAAATGATGAAGAATAAATACCTCCTTTTCTGTGAGTTTCACATCTTGAGGATAGACAAGCTGAAAAAAAACAAAGAAAAACAGTTGTTGCCAATTCAGAATGCTAAAAATGTAATGTATCATGAGCCAGAAAGAAGTTTATGTTTAAAGAATATAGTAGAATTTAAGTCTACAAAATAATTTAGCGTGAGAAAAATGTTTTTTAAGCCGTCTGACTTTTTTTAAATGGAGTTTGGGTTCAACAACTATGTGGGTATCTGGGATTAAAATGTTTAAATTTAACTTTAAATATAATACATGTATAATGATAGCTTTTATTACGAGATATTAGCAACATCCTGAAGCAGGAGGGAATATTTTTCCACCAAACTTCATTTAGAATTATACATATTTGACACGAATCTGACTTTTTATCGGTTTTATTTAATTTCTTATATATATTCTATATTCATATATGATTTTTTACAAATCTTCAGATTAAAATGGTCACTTCGGCTTATAAATCTTTGTTAAAACACAAGTCATTTAAACAAAATATAGACTTTAAATTCCCTGTTACTCCATTTGCACTCTTATTAGCGACAGCAAGTGTATTTGGAATTTATTAGATCACTGATTAATAACTTGGATTCTTTACATAAAATATATGCCGAATAAATCATTAGACTATATTAGATGATGCCAGAGTGAATTATTTACAGAAAAAGAAGCATTTGCCAAAAAAGGTCCTAAACTCACCAAAATATCTTATTTCCCTGCCGATGCTAACGATGCTAAGCTAACAGCGCTCCGTACCTCTATGGCTTGTCCAAGCTCCAGGTCGAAGGTGACGACACACACGCACTCCAGCCAGGAGGAGAACCGGGCCCACGGTAGTCGGCTGTCCCCGCTGTCCGCCGTCTCTTCACGGCGGGGAGAACCGGAGAACGGTTCCATCACGACGGCATAGGGGCTCTGCGAACTCCTTCCTTCATCCTCCGGTCCTCCATCACCAGAGACGTTACAGCCGGTGCACCGGGCAGAGAGACAGGGGCTTGAGGGGACCCCAACAGGTAAGAAGAGGAACTGCAGGAGAGAGATGGCCGTTTGTTTTTAATGATAGTAATAATAATAATAATAATACATTTAATTTATAATTTAATTTAGTAAACAACTTTGAATATAAATAAACAAACAACAAACGATTTTACATCATTTGGATTTAAAATTTTACAGAAAGGTTTTACAGCCACATTTGAATGTTTCAGAATTCTGACTTTATTGCTAAGAAATTTAAAGTAAATTTAAAGTGGAAATTTTAACTTTTAATGAAAAAATTGAATCAAAAGTTAAAATTAATTATAATAGCGTTTCTCATTTGACTTTAAAGTAGGGAAACTCGAACAAATAATAAAGGCAAGGAAAAATGTTGCTTTCAATTGAGAATTGAGGTTTTATATGAAGAACTTTAGTTAACAATCAAAAAATCAAAATCTCATGATTCTCGAAAACTTTGTCTTGTCTTGGTCCTAATCTCTTCCGTTGATGTTGAATTTTCGTTCTTGAGCGATCTGTACGTTTTAAAGTAAAAAAATAAAATAATGAAAGTGTGCGGTTTACGCTGCTTGTTTTTTTGGGCCGACTTTTATTTTGGAAATAAAATAATAAAAGCGAGCGGTTAATGCTTTTATTTTGGACATGTCGGTGCCGGATATCTGCAGAGCCAGTTCCGGTTTTTATCAAAGTGTCACCCGTCACCCGACTCAGTGCCTCCATCGCTGCCGGTCGCATCAACATGACTTCAGACCCGGGCTCCTTCTCGTCCTTCAGCAGGTGTGTTACTAAACACCTGAACCTGATGCTCCATGTGGACTTCGAGAGACATGTGATCAAAGGGAAGGTGGAGCTGACCGTGGAGGCTTTGGAGGACCGGTTCGCCTCTTTGGTAATGTTAGCGGTTCCCCGGAACCGCTGCCTGTTAGCCTCACTGGCTAATTCATTTAACGGAGTTATAAGATTTCCGACCGTCCCTGAAATGCTCATTGAGTTGTATGCAGTTATTAAACGTGAAAAATCTTCACTTCTAAATTGTATGTATGATTATTAACAGTGTTTTTATTCATAATTACTGCATAAAAAAGTTTTTAAATACTGAAGACACCTCTCTTCAAATCGGCATGACTAATTTTAACCTATGATAAACTTTATAAGCTTATTTTGTGTATTTATTAAGCTTATTGCAACACTGTTGATGGAGCTTTTAGAGAGGGATTTGAACATTATAGAAGAAAGAGAGTAAAACAAATCAATGGGCAACAATGAAAAAATAATAACATTTAATAATAAGAAGAATATTGCAGTAGAATGAAGAGGAATTCTAAATAAAATCAGGATATGCAGGTTCTTTCAGTAGATTCTACTTTTGCTTTCTTTTTGTTTTTGTTGCGAACTTCCTGCTATCAGACACCCTTTTTAATATAAATATCTTACTTTATTTTAAATGTGGCCTATGAATAATGATGATATATTTTATTTTATAGCACTTAAACAGTCCAAAGTGGGAAATTTAAAAATGCAAATAAAAATAAGTAATTAAAATGATGCAATGTCTTTGGAAGAGAACTTAAATCTCTTATTTCTTGACTGGAGTTTGGTACGGTGCTCTTCATGCTGTAAAACAATTAACTGTCTCCAATGACTGATAGCTTTAATGGGATCTATAAATAAGTATGATCAAATACATGAAATAGATAAAGAGATGAAAGAGTGGGGCAAAAGTAAAACATAAGAAAATGGAAAAAAATAAGAACACAAAAATGTAATAAAGAAGATAAAATCTGGATATGAGATTTTATATTGATGCATTTATACTGGAGTTTGTTCAGACACTCTTTATGCTGTAAACGATGAATTTTCCTACGACATTGAAGCAGTGTCAAAATTTAGCTTCAATCAGATCTATAAATAATATAATTAAGTGTGAAAAACAGCTAAAGCGATAGAAGAAAAAATATTGAGGCAGGTTCTAGGATAATGTAGTAAATCAAAAATGACAAGGCTCAGATAAAATCTGGATTTGATGTCGTGAACTTGCTTAATGGATGGCTGGAGTTTGACCTGACACTTGGCAATGTGGATTTATTGCAGTTCAACCAATCCTAACAGTTCAGATTTAATTTCAATTATCGAATTGAATCCGTCGCATTTAGCACAAAAATGCTTTTTTGACCACTTGGAGATTTATCACGATCATTTTGTGCATTCATTAAGCGAGTAAAGTAACTTTTTAGATTGTCGTTCCCCATTAAAAGAAAGTATTTGAGTCAACAGCTTCTGTCTGGAATAAAATCAATGAACAGGTAGAACCGGTGCATTCACTTGCCATCAGGTGAATCGGAGCTTTCACTCCCAAGTTGACTCAAAAATGAAAGTCATTTATAAATGCTTAATAATCTTAAATGTTTGCCGAATCTTTGTTTGTGAATGGAGTTGTGTGAGATCTGACTGGCCGTGAACGCGTCCTGGTTTTATTGTTGTGGACTTTGAAGTGACGTTTGTTCTGCGGGTGAGTGTTTATCAGCAGGAGTTCTCGGGCCACCGGGGTTCTTCTAATCTCATTAATGAATTTAATCGGCAGACTTTGGACACCAGAGACCTGACCATCGTCTCCGTGAGCGCCAATGGACAAGCAGCGCGTTTTACGATGGGCCCCAAACACAGCTTCAAGGGGACGCCGCTCGAAATCGGGCTACCTTTCGACATCTCCAGGTGACTTCTTCTTCTTCCTCTACTTTCCTCATACGGCGTCCGTGTTGGAATGGACGTGCGCGTTAACGTGTTTGTGTTGTGGACCAATCAGAGGGCAGCACGTGATCGTGGAGGTGACCTATGAGACGTCTCCGTCGGCGACGGCTCTGCAGTGGCTCACACCCGAGCAGACGGCCGGGAAGAAACAGCCGTACCTGTTCAGCCAGTGTCAGGTGTGTTGGCCAATATAGCAGAAGTTAAAGTTTCTGCGTCGTCCTGAATGTTTCACAAACCAGTGCAACTGAAAAGTTTCCCAACGATGGACTTTCTTCACTAACGGCTGCAGCCGTTAGTGAAGAAAGTCCATCGTTGGGAAATACCGTTGTGAAAAGTGTGAGTCCATCGTTAAGAATTTGAATTGCGTTAAGAACACGTTCAAATAAGAACTTTTAGCAGCATTGTTTGAATATTATATATAATTGAGTCGTTATCTCCCAGATTAAAGGAAAGTTCAATCGGCGTTAATTCTCCGGCAGGATTCCGTTCAAACACTCATAAACGGCACAAAAACATCCCGACCCTCACGTTTGCCGACTTCCTGTTGAGATTAGGTCGTGGCTTTGAGAGGTTCGTCTGTAGATCCTGATGCGAAACTCTGTTTCCCTCCGTTTTGTCTTCCAGGCGAATCACTGCAGGAGTATTGTTCCCTGTCAGGACAGTCCATCGATCAAACACACCTACTACGCCCGGGTAACACACACCTGTAGGACAGATGTGACGTCACACTCTCAGATGTGACCTGTGTCTTGTCTCTCAGATGTGACCTGTGTCTTGTCTCTAAGATATCACCTGTGTCTTGTCTTTTACCTGTCACCTGTGTCTTTAGCATGTCACCTGTATCTTGTCTCTCAGGTGCCATCTGTGTCTTGTCTCTAACATGAGGCCTGTTACTTGTCTCTAACATGTCACCTGTGTCTTGTCTTTAACATGTCACCCGTGTCTTTAGCATGTCACCTGTATCTTGTCTCTCAGATGCCACGTGTCTTGTCTCACAGGTTTGAACTGTGTCTTGTCTCTAATATGTGACTTGTGTCTTGTCTCTAAGATGTGACCTGTGTCTTGTCTCTAAGATGTGTCTTGTCTTTTACCTGTCACCTGTGTCTTGTCTCTAAGATGTGTCTTGTCTTTTACCTGTCACCTGTGTCTTGTCTTTAACATGTTACCTGTGTCTTTAGCTTGTCACCTGTATCTTGTCTCTCAGGTGCCACCTGTGTCTTGTCTCTCAGGTGCCACCTGTGTCTCGTCTCTCAGGTGTAAGTTGTCTTGTCTCTCAGGTGTGACCTGTGTCTTGTCCTACAGAGGTGACCTGTGTCTTGTCTCTCAGGTGTGACCTGTGTTTTATTTCTCAGGTGTGACCTGCGTCTTGTTTATCAGGTGTGACCTGTGTCTTGTTTCTCAGGTTTCACTTGTGTCTCGTCTCTCAAGTGTAAGTTGTCTTGTCTCTCAGGTGTGACCTGTGTCTTGTCTCTCAGGTGTGACCTGTGTCTTGTCCTTCAGATGTGACCTGTGTCTTGTCTCTCAGGTGTGACCTGTGTTTTGTTTCTAAGGTGTGACCTGTGTCTTGTTTCTCAGGTGTAACCGGTTTCTCAGGTGTGACCTGTCTCTCAGGTGTAACCCATGTCTTGTCTCTAACATGAGGCCTGTTACTTGTCTCTAACATGTCATCTGTGTCTTTAACATGTCACCTGTGTCTTGTCTTTTACATGTCACCTGTCACTTGTCCTTCAGATGTAAACTGTGTCTTGTCTCTCAGGTGTGACCTGTCTTGTCTCTCAGGTGTGACCTGTCTTGTCTCTCAGGTGTGACCTGTCTTGTCTCTCAGGTGTGACCTGTCTCTCAGGTGTGACCTGTGTCTTGTCTCTCAGGTGTGACCTGTCTCTCATGTGTGACCTGTGTCTTGTCTCTCAGGTGTCTGTACCTAAAGACCTGGTGGCTGTGATGAGTGCTGTGAGAGACGGACAGGACGTTGATCCTCATGATAGCAACCGCACCATCTACAAGTTGAGACAGCCGGTTGGTTTTGCTCTTCTTCTACTCTTTATTTACGCAGATTCATCTTTATTAAGTGTCACAGTCAGAAAATAAAATCTGACCTTTGACTCCAGGTTCCCATGCCTTCTTACCTGATAGCCATCGTGGTCGGGGCTCTGGAGAGCAGGTACTCTCCGTCCTCACCTGTCCACCGATTCCATCATGTCCCCCACAGCAGGTAATCAGTGTTTCTGTGCTCTGATTGGTCCGCAGGGTAATCGGACCCAGGTCCAGAGTCTGGTCTGAGAAAGAGTATGTGGACAAAGCTGCGTTTGAGTTTTCAGAGGTGGGTTGTAAATATTTACCTCCTACAAACATTTGTATCTGTACGTTCATCCACACCTTCATGTCCTGCTCAGGGAAAACCAGAGGAGCATTTAAACACCAGTCAGACTGCTGGGATCTGGACCGGTCCAGTTAGGGAACTTTAAGCGACTGGGAACAGTTTTAGCTGCTTTGGTTCAGATGAAAGCGCCAACAACTGGACAGGAGAGGCAACAGCAGGCGGTGGCCACCAAATCATTTCTCTATCCTCATCCTTCCTGAATGATTCTTCTCCAGTTTTTTGTTCTGCTGGTGTCCTGGTCTCTACTGGTACCATGATGCAGTACCTGCAGTCCATTCAGCTGGACCACATAGTCCAGCTCCTCCAGGATTGAGATTCGTACGTACCATCACAAGAAGGTTGGCTGTGTCAGGTGCGTGGAGGAGGTACCAGGAGATTCCTGATGACCAACAGAAGAACCCAGCAGCAGGGCCGGTATCTGCTCCTCAGTGGGAGGAGGACCAGGAGGAGCACTGCAAGATCCCTAAAAGATGACCTCCGGCAGCTACTGGTGTTATGGTTCTGACCAAACAGTCAGAACCAGACTCCCATGAGGGCCCAATGTCCTGTAGTGGACCTGAGCTCACAGCCTGGCACCATGCAGCTGGACCTGAGAACACCAGGATGGGCAGGTTCTCCATTAGTGCCTCGTTCTCCACACAAGTTAGAGCAGGCTCTCACTCGGCTCTTCTGACGGATCTGAAAGAGTCTCGAGATTCCGTTGTCTAAGTTGCTGCATGAAACATCATCCAACATGACCGGTTTGCTGGTGGATCAGTGATGGTCTGAGGAGGCAGGTCCTTGGAGGGTCTCGCAGACCTCCAGCGTTAGCCAATGGTACCCTGACTGCTATGTGGTGCCAGGAGGAAATCCTCAGACCCACTGTCAGACCTTACACTAGTGCACTGGACCCTGGTTCCTCCTGGTACAGGATAAGGCCCGACCTCCTATGGTCAGTCTGTAGGAAGTTCCTGGATGATGAAGGTCTTGATGCTATTGACTAGTTCTCACATTCTCCAGACCTGAATCCACCTGAAACCTTCTGGGACGTTATGTATCACTGCATCAGATGCCACTGAGAAGAACGACAGGTCCAGTTCTGAGAAGACGCCCTAAAGGACCCCATCCTCGGGTCTCATCAGGAGCAGGTCCAGATGCTGTTAGGACTGCCGACATGCCTGAAACACTCAACTGAAGATATAACGATCGTCCTTTTCATTCAGGGTCTGGTTTAGACTCCAGTCCTCAGAAGGTTCATGGCTTTGGTTTCCACTGACCGTTCTTATATGGTTTTACTCTCAACCGCTTACACCACCTGATCCGGTTCTAATACGGCCCAGTGGCAGCCTGAGCTCTACATGCTAAAGAGTACCGGGCCACGGATGGAGCCCTGAGGGACACCAGACCAGAGAGGGGCCACCAAGGAAGGGGCATTAACGTGATTGTTGAGCGCGTCCTATGTGATGCGTAGAATCTTTTCCTGTGTTCCTACATCCGGTGATCTAAGAATCATCTGACGAGGTCCACATGCTAACGTCTCACGACCTTTAACACGAATGTTCCGTGTGTCAGACGGAGACCATGCTGAAGACCGCTGAGGATCTGGTAGGACCGTATGTTTGGGGTCAGTACGACATCCTGGTCCTCCCGCCGTCCTTCCCCTACGGAGGCATGGAGAACCCCTGCCTGACCTTCGCTACGCCGACGCTGCTGGTATCCGCACACACACACACACACACACACACACACACACACACATATGAGGTCAGGTCAGCTGACCTGTGGACCAGCATCACGTGACTGTTAATCAGCTGATCACTGCGTCTCTTTACAGGCAGGAGACAAATCTCTGTCCAACGTGAGTCTGAAAATCCTTTTAAGTGTGACTGTAACTTTTCACGTCCTCATGTCTTCATGGAAACCTTCACGCGTCCTTCTTCCTGTCAGGTGATCGCTCATGAGATCTCCCACAGCTGGACCGGCAACCTGGTGACCAACAAGACCTGGGAACATTTCTGGTAAGGGAAAAAAAGAATCAGCCAAAACATTAAAACCACCTACCTGATATTGTAGAGGTGCCCCCCCCCCGTTGCTACGACAAACTCTAAAACGCTGTGATGTCACTGTTTGTTCTGAGAACCTTCCGTCAGAACCACCTGGCTATGGATCTAAGGGACTTTGGTGGGGTTCATTGTGCTCAAACAGAATTAAACCGGGCTGGAGTGAAGATGCAGAAGATCTGTAAATGGTCCACTGTGGGGAAGAGAAAAAAAAACCTCTCTTCTTCTTCTCCTGTCTTTTTCCGCCAGGTTGAACGAGGGTCACACGGTGTACCTGGAGAGGATGATTGGCAGGTGCATGGAGAGTGAAGAGTTCCGACAGTTTAAAGCCATGGGGGGTTGGAAGGACCTGCAAGACTCGGTAAGAGCCTGAACCCGCCTGGGGTCACCGCTCCCTCATGTTCTTTCTTGTCTAGTCTAATTCTTCTTCTTCTGGTTCTTCTCGCTCGTCATCCTCACTCAGGTGAACGCCTTTGGAGCCACCAACCCTCTGACTAACCTGGTCCCCAGCCTGGAGGAAGTCGACCCCGACGACGCCTTCTCCTCCGTTCCCTACGAGAAAGGCTTTGCTCTGCTGTACCACCTGGAGGAGCTGATGGGAGGACCAGGTAAATCCACCTCCACCTGAACCTGAACCTGAACCTGTCACAAGCCCTCCGACCCTGAAACTGTTCACTCACCTGTTGGTTGGTTTCCCTTACTCAGAGGTGTTCATGGGTTTTGTGAAGTCCTACATCCAGCTGTTTGCCTACAGCAGCGTCACCACAGAGGAATGGAAGAACTACCTGTTCACCTACTTCAAGGACAAGGTGAGCCACACCTGGAGAGTTCTGAATGAAAGCAAAGAGTTCTGAATACAACCCATGCAACGGGGTCGTAGTCAGTCCCTTAATCTTTTGTTAGCGTGTTTTGGACGTAGTGGCTAGACGGGTAACTCTGAGCTGCGTGTTTCTCAGGTGGACATCCTCAACAAGGTGGACTGGAAAGGCTGGATGTTCACACCTGGGATGCCTCCAGTCAAACCTCAGTGAGTGAATCTTCTTAAACCCCCTATCAGATCTTCTAGTAGCCATAAAACCCGTTTGCTCTGACAAAGCGTCATCATTGTGTGTCAGGTATGATACCACCTTGGCCGACGCCTGCATCGCTCTGTGTCAGAGGTGGATCAAGGTAAGATCTGGACCACACACACGCAGACCTCTTGTTATTGGTTTGCACCATCAGGCCAACTCCTTTATTCATTTCCCGATACAGGCCAAAGAACAGGACCTGGACAGCTTCAACGAGTGTGACGTGAAGACGCTGTCATCCCACCAGCTGATTGAGTTCCTGTCCCTCCTGCTTCAGGAGGTAAACCACTTCACCTCACCAACAGTCCACTTCACCTCACCAACAGTCCACTTCACCTCACCAACAGTCCACTTCACCTCACCAACAGTCCACTTCACCTCATCAACAGTCCACCTCACCAACAGTCCACTTCACCTCACCAACAGTCCACCTCACCAACAGTCCACTTCACCTCACCGACAGTCCACTTCACCTCACCGACAGTCCACTTCACCTCGCCGACAGTCCACTTCACCTCACCGACAGTCCACTTCACCTCACCGACAGTCCACTTCACCTCACCGACAGTCCACTTCACCTCACCGACAGTCCACTTCACCTCACCGACAGTCCACTTCACCTCACCGACAGTCCACTTCACCTCACCGACAGTCCACTTCACCTCACCGACAGTCCACTTCACCTCACCGACAGTCCACTTCACCTCACCGACAGTCCACTTCACCTCACCGACAGTCCACTTCACTTCATCAACAGTCCACTTCACCTCACTTCATCAACAGTCCACTTCACCTCGCCAACAGTCCACTTCACCTCACTTCACCAACAGTCAACTTCACCCCACCAACAGTCCAGTTGACTTCAAAAAGAGCTTGCCTTACCTAATTCCACTTCCTTTTGTTTTCGGTCAGGAGCCCCTCCCTCTCACTCACACAAAGAGGATGCAGGAGGTTTATGATCTGAACTCCTGCATGAACGCAGAGATCCGCTTCAGGTAACAGTCCCACACCAGGTTCTTCGTCTTGAATCCCTCCTCCTCCCTTGAGGCCTCCTGATCATCTGCTGCTCTCCCTCCAGGTGGCTGAGGTTGTGCGTCCGTTCTAGGTGGGAAGAAGCCGTTCCAATGGCCTTGAAGATGGCGACGGAGCAGGGCAGATTGAAGTTCACAAAACCACTCTTCAAGTGTGTATACTCTTTGCTTTGGTTTGCGTGGTCTCTTTTCTGTTTAACTGGTTGAATATTTGTGTTAATTTTTCTTTTGTCTGTTTCTTTGCTTCACAGGGAGGTCTATAACTTTGAAAAGTACCATGATGAGGCGGTCTCAACGTTCCTCGCTCACAGAGCAGCAATGCATCCTGTCACCGCCGGCTTGGTCGCCAAAGACCTGAAGGTGGACACCGGTAACAGCACCTGCCTGTAACAACTGAGACCAGTCTGTAATAACCGGGACGAGTGCAACACCCCGGATCACTCTGTAAGACCACACAACTAGTCTGTTAAAAAAGAGACCCATTCTGTAACACCACAAATCCAGTCTGTTACACCACCAGTCTGTTACACAACCGGCGTAACACTAGAAACCAGTCTGTAATACCACCAGTGTAACACCAGAGACCAGTCTGTAATACCAACCAGTGTAACACCAGAGACCAGTCTGTAACACCACCAGTGTAACACCAGAGACCAGTCTGTAACACCACCAGTGTAACACCAGAGACCAGTCTGTAACACCAGAGACCAGTCTGGGACACCACCAGTGTAACACCAGAGACCAGTCTGGGACACCAACAGTGTAACACCGGAGACCAGTCTGTAACACCACCAGTGTAACACCAGAGACCAGTCTGGGACACCACCAGTGTAACACCAGAGACCAGTCTGGGACACCACCAGTGTAACACCAGAGACCAGTCTGTAACACCACCAGTGTAACACCAGAGACCAGTCTGTAACACCACCAGTGTAACACCAGAGACCAGTCTGGGACACCACCAGTGTAACACCAGAGACCAGTCTGTGACACCACCAGTGTAACACCAGAGACCAGTCTGTGACACCACCAGTGTAACACCAGAGACCAGTCTGTAACACCACCAGTGTAACACCAGAGACCAGTCTGGGACACCACCAGTGTAACACCAGAGACCAGTCTGTAACACCACCAGTGTAACACCAGAGACCAGTCTGTAACACCACCAGTGTAACAACAGAGACCAGTCTGTAACACCACCAGTGTAACACCAGAGACCAGTCTGGGACACCAACAGTGTAACACCAGAGACCAGTCTGTAACACCACCAGTGTAACACCAGAGACCAGTCTGGGACACCACCAGTGTAACACCAGAGACCAATCTGGGACACCACCAGTGTAACACCAGAGACCAGTCTGGGACACCAACAGTGTAACACCAGAGACCAGTCTGTAACATCACCAGTGTAACACCAGAGACCAGTCTGTAATACCACCAGTGTAACACCAGAGACCAGTCTGGGACACCAACAGTGTAACACCAGAGACCAGTCTGTAACATCACCAGTGTAACACCAGAGACCAGTCTGTAATACCACCAGTGTAACACCAGAGACCAGTCTGTAACACCACCAGTGTAACACCAGAGACCAGTCTGGGACACCACCAGTGTAACACCACCAGTGTAACACCAGAGACCAGTCTGTAATAACAGCAGTGTGTAACATGATGGAGACCAGAATGTAACGACACAAATCAGTCTATAACAAGTGGTAATTAATAACGTCATCAGCACCAATTATAAAATCATTTATCAGTTTTCTGTCAAACTGAACAGGATTCTTTTCTGAGGTTTTTCTTCTTCATACATTTTATTTCCGTCTCTCTTCATGTTTCATCTCCGGACAGAAGAAGAGAAATTTTATCATTGATAAATAAAAACACGTCTTAAATAAACTCGCTGCCATCCTGTGTTTTGTGACGTTTTGTGACTTATTCTTCATCAGCCATAACATTATAACCATTTCCATCATCAACATCTTTAATACATTTTTCCATTTTATTTAACTATTCAATCCTCTTCATACTCTTCCAAGGTCTTCATCATATTCATACTGCTTCAGAGGTTTTCGGCATTGCAGTTTGGCTTTGCTCTTTCAACAAACTTTCAACTCTTCAATATATTTGGTGCATCGTGACTTTTATTCAACATTTAAATAAAATATTTACTATTCAGGATCTTCAACATTCTTCATCTCTTTCATTCTTCTTCACATTCCAAGTTCAGTTTTGTTCTGTTTTTGTGGAAGTTCATGTAGATTGTTTATTTTAACATGTACGAAGGGACTTACAGTAGTCTAAATGAAAGGAGATAAAAGCCAGGATGACTGTCTCTAAATTACGTCTGGATAAAAAAGAACAAATAAACAAAAAAATGTTATCAAAGTTGATGCGTCCACAAAACATGGAGACACTGACGTAATTTTGCCACAGAAACCCCACCCTCAGTGAGGGGAAGGAGATCAAAGACAATGTTGTTGGACATGTGCAGAACTAAACATCAAAGCCTGTTTTGGTTCTTGTGACACAACAGCGCAGTGCCTTGGTGTCACATGATTAGACAGCAACTGTTGAAGAAAGAGATCAAAGACATTGGTTCAACATCAAAGCCCTGCGCTTCGCTGTCATAAGAACCAGTTCTTGTGAGGTCGCAGCACAGGGCTTTGATGTTAATTGATCAAAGAGATAATGTGATTCCCGACCAGGATTTAAGGTACGGCCCACATTCACAGAAAAAAAAAAAGGTCCAGTAGTATTTTGGAGGAGCAAACTGAACTTCTTCAGGTACGCTGGTCACTGAATACGACCTTAGTTGTGTTTAAATTTCACTTTGTACTTATTTATTTGGTGTATTTTTCTTTTTTCTAACTCGGATTTTAACCAACTTTTAATCGGTCATCAATTATTCTTTCTGTTTGTAAAAACGTTCTCTTAATTTCCCAAATACGACTCTCGGGTCATCATTTCTGAACCGTGGGTCCGGTTTAGTCTAAATTCTGCGCTTTGATTTGAATCGGGTCAAGGCGATCCATCTGTTTTATTCTGATGGTTCATATTTTACTCACTAGGGGGAGCATTTTCACGAAAAACACTTTTGGACATTACTTCAGACTTGACGAGTTAAATCCGGAGGATTGCTTGAACGACGCAGGGGATTGGGGGCTTTCCGGGGACATAGCCTTGAAACGGTCGGAGAGCGTAAACCCGCACCTCAGAACCCGAGGTAAACAGAACATCTCACGTCTCTAAATCCGCCCGACAAACTCTCTCAGTATCTGCCACACACTCTTTCCTCACTCTCTTCCTCCACCTTCAACCTCCACCTCTCTGCTCGGAGCACCAAGCCCCCGCCTCCACCCCCTTCTTCACAGCGCTGGTGCGAAGACGATGTTTGGACCGACTGCGTCAACAGTTTGAATTTGCTTACGGACGCCAAACCAAAACTGTCAGCTTTTGATATTCGCCACAAGGCGGCGCCACAGTTTCATCCACATTCTAAGAGTTCATTTATGAGTTTTTACAAAAAAACCTCCAAAAGTGTCTCATCAGGTAATTGCTCATAAATTATTATTCAAAAAAAAAAAAGGTCGTGACTCAACATCACCGAAATTTGATCGTCAGTATTTCCAAAAAAAAACAACCTCCGGGTAAAAATGTCAATCAAAGCAGCAGAACTTCATCATCAGTCAGACGTCGGTCCGATTCAACTTTTCAAACTTTGGCTTCGGCTCTTCCATCTCAGAAAAAATATATAGTTCTACCCGTTTTCTGTCCTCCGTCCTCATCAGCGCCTGAAGGCACCGCAGAAATGGGCTCGGTGGTAAAACGGTCCAACATGGGCCTGTTCCAAGCCTCCCTCACCTTCATTCATCTCCAACTCTTCGAGCTGACCAGGGACTGTGGCGACGCGCTCCAGAACAGACTGGTGGACGTGGACTACTTGTTGGAGCTGAAGAATAAACTGCAGAAGATTCTCCATGAGGTAAGCGGGCCATCAAAGCCTTCACGTCACATGACACGATTGTGAGAAGTTCCTTTGCAGGATGATGTGAGAGTAGCCGTTGAGGAGGACGGGTCCGGCAGAGCGCTGGGACTGGGACTTGAAACCAGATGGGACCAAGTTCTGGAAAGAAGATGGCTTGGGCTGACCTGTGGCGGGCAGAGCCGCCCCACCTCAGGTTCTTACTCCAGGTGGTCTGCCATGTTATTCCAAGCCCGTCCAATGTCCACTGCCAGGGCTTGGTCTATACTCTGGTCTAATCACACCGTCCCTGTAAAGAGACCTCAGAACAGAACCACAGCTGAGGCCCAGAGGCTCTGGGTCAAGGCCTGATCACCTGTTTCACTGTATGAACCTGGACTGTTTCACTGTATGAACCTGGACTGTTTCACTGGATGAACCTGGACTGTTTCACTGTAAGAACCTGGACTGTTTCACTGAATGAACCTGGACTGTTTCACTGTATGAACCTGGACTATTTCACTGTATGAACCTGGACTATTTCACTGTGTGAATCTGGACTGTTTCACTGTGTGAACCTGGACTATTTCACTGTATGAACCTGGACTATTTCACTGTATGAACCTGGACTATTTCACTGTATGAACCTGGACTGTTTCACTGGATGAACCTGGACTGTTTCACTGTAAGAACCTGGACTGTTTCACTGAATGAACCTGGACTGTTTCACTGTATGAACCTGGACTATTTCACTGTATGAACCTGGACTATTTCACTGTGTGAATCTGGACTATTTCACTGTGTGAATCTGGACTGTTTCACTGTATGAACCTGGACTGTTTCACTGTGTGAACCTGGACTATTTCACTGTATGAACCTGGACTATTTCACTGTATGAACCTGGACTATTTCACTGTATGAACCTGGACTATTTCACTGTGTGAATCTGGACTGTTTCGCTGTATGAACCTGGACTGTTTCACTGTATGAACCTGGACTGACCCCTGACCCGGGCTGTGCCCATCGACACCAACCATGTTTTTCTTTCACACACCTGAAGCCCACCTTCGGTAAACTGCCCTCGTGACCTTCTTATATTTCAGCCTTTTGTCTTTTCCCATGTTGGATTTAGACGTGTTCCGCCTGCAGCCCCCCGGTGAGAAAACCAGTAAACAGCGACTTCCTCCCTATAAGGTGTATCGGCAAAGGCGCCTTCGGGTGAGTGACAGAGACACAGCCAGACGTTGGAGTATCGAACCAGAGGAGCACTATTACTGTAATTGGAGGAAAACGATGGTTTGTGTCCATTTTTCCTTCTACAAGTCGGACTTCTTCATAGTTTAATGCAGCGGGTGGGGGGGGGGAGAAAAGTGCAGCTAAAGTAACAGAACCTCCCCGTGTGTGGCCTCACCGTCCGGTTCAGTGATCATTTTTAAGATTTTTTTATTTTAAATTGTTTTATTGAAATCATTTTATTGAAATGATTTAATTTAAACTATTTAATTTATTTATTTTTAGGGTGTTTTTTTTCTGGTTAGGTGAACATTAAATAACGGTGCGGCGCTCGTGATGTCATCACTGCAGCACGTTTGATTGGCTGGAAAGAGGTCACGTGAGTCGATGCGTTAAAGAGAGACGCTCCGAGTCTCCGGCCCCTGTATTTATTTTATTTTATTTTATTGTTCATCTCAATGAACGCTGCTTCTCCATGTTTGGTTCTGACACTGAGCAGGACTTGATCCAGACCACCTGAGACACACGTGTCAGACTCCAGGCCCGCACGACAATTATATCCGGTCAGCGAGACGTTATTTAATTGTTTATCATAACTGATACTACAAATCCCAGAATGCACTGCGATAGCGACAGCGCTTCTCTTCTCTTCTGTGATCAGGGTTCATCAATTCACTCTGATAAACATTAAGAATCCTGAGAGGAGATATAGTCGATAAATCTTTTTTTTAAAGCGATGAATAATAAAGTTATTTTTAAATAGAAACGCACGTTTTAATTAACCGGCGAGGTGCGTTCACGTCCTCCAGCCGTTCAACATGCGTCGGTGCTCCTGCGGTAAAAACAAGAAAACACATGAAGTTGTTCACATTTAATGTGAAATACGTCTTTAGACTGTTTTTACTTTTATTCTTTTATTGTGACAGAAGTCTGAATTATTCGAGAAATTTATAAACAAACATTTAAAGTTCATTTTTGTCGATGTTTACAAAAACCGATTGATTTTAGATACTAATAATAATAATAATACATTTAATTTATAATGCACTTTACATTTGGATCAAATCTCAAAGTGCTACAAGGCAAAAGCAGATAAAAGCATCAATAAAAAATAAATAAATAAATAATAATAATAACTATACAAAAACATGACCAAAAGCATTAATGTTAATTACAGTTATAGGTTCTGCTAAAAAGGAAAGTTTTAAGTCCTTTTTTAAATGTGTCAGTCGTCTGTGGAGCCCTCAGATGGTCAGGGAGGGCATTCCACAGACGAGGGGCAGCAGAACAGAAGTTCTGATCACCCATGGTGCTGAGCTTAGTCCGGGGAAGGAGGAGGCGGTATGACTGGGTAGAACGGAGGGATCGTGTCGAGGTCAGTGGGGTGAGTAGTTCTTTTAGGTAGGGGGGTGCGTTACCATGGATACACTGGTGAGTGAGGAGAGAGATCTTATAATCAATCCTGGTGGAGATGGGAAGCCAATGAAGGGAATGAAGATGTCATTTTTAACTTGTAAAATATAGTTTCCCTACTGTTATTGACTCCGGAGATTAAAAATTTTACACTGGACATTATTCTGTGAAACTATGCCGATAGAAAAGACGCAAAAATGAGTTTTGCTGATCTATTTTTTTAAAATTTAATCTGTAATTTCAGTATTTTCTGTTCCGTTCGTTTGGTTCTTCCTAAACCAGCCGCGGGATTTTGAAGTCCGAGTCCAGTAAAGAAAAGCGACCACGAGATGTTGCTCTAGAATGCTTCATTCTGAGGTTGTATAAAGAAAAGATCACATTCCCTTCTCCCTCTGGTCCAGAGCTGTAGACCTCGTGCGCCTCAGAACGTCCGATCGGAACTTTGCCATGAAAAACGTCAAAAAAAGGAACGTGACCAAGAAGCTCCAGTCCTTGGTGTATTTGGAGCGGGACATCCTCAGCTTCAGCAGCAACCCCTTTATTGTGTCCATGTTCTGCTCCTTCGAGACGGAGGCCAACTGGTCCATGGTGATGGAGCATGTAGGAGGTAAGGAGGCCTTTGGACCGACCGAAGACTGACTCTCTAAGACTTCAAGCTGAACCGACCCGGGACTCTCTGATCCGATTCCTCCTCCCGACCTCCCAGATGCTGATTGTGCCACGCTCCTTCAAACCTGCAGGCGTTTTCCGGCGGACGTGTCCCGCGTGTACGTAGCCGAGACCGTCCTGGCGTTGGAGTACATCCACAGCTACGGCATCGTCCACAGAGACCTCAAGCCCAGCAAGTGAGTCTCCGGTACCAGAACATCAGGCTGGCGTTTACTTCCTCTGCAGGCAGCTAGTTGACTGTATTCACTATAAAGTGACAAATCATTTGGTCAAAGCAGGTGTTTAAACAAAATTCCATTATTTTCCAGTTCATTTAGAATAATTCCTTTGAAGTAGATCAGCTCAACCTTTCGGCTAAAAACATGTTTTTAGAAAAATATTCGACCCAAATTAGACATTATTAGTAGTTTCAAGTTACGTATTTCTGTTCAGTAAGTTCTCATATGGTTTAATATGCCAAAAATAAAAAAAATAGCCATGCTGAATGCCTCCTTCTGATTGGTGGTGTCCCTCAGGGCGCCGTCTTCGGCCCCTTTCTCTTTAGCGTGTACATGCTAACACTGGGTAATATTAAAAACTGGTTTAGTCGAGACGCAGATATTCATCAATAAAGAAATAGTGACTAAAAATGTTAAGGATATCAAAGAGCTAATAAGAGAATTTGCTGACAGGTAACATATAATTAAATGAAGTATGACTGGGTTCAACATTTAAGTTGAAAATAATTTCATTTAATTGTGTCACCAGTGGAATTTGGTTTTATTTAACGTTCCCGAAAAAGTGTGAAATATTTGTCTTAAAATGCTTTTAATTTTTTTTTAACTGTTTTATATTTTAGGTGTTTCTAAGGCAAATTGTGAAGGAAAAAAAAAAAATTCTTGAAATTCCGATGCTGGAATTTCCTTCTTTTTTTTTTCTGGGGTTTTTTCAGCGCCGTCTTTAAATACGGCGACTTCGAAAACAGAACGGGTCCGCATCGGAGAGTCATCTATTCATCGCAACTTTGAAATAGTTTAACATCGTTGGACGGTTAGACGGAGGAAAAGTCACTTCCTGTCTAGACCCTCTTTGGAGTGTGGAACATCTCGGCATGTCAGCAAGACGTTTCCGATAAGATGAGTCGATGCGCGTCAACACCGGGTTTTGAAAAGATCGCAGGTCGTGTAAAAAGGCGACCGACATTTTAATTGGGAAAGGTTGAATTTGGATAAGCGTCCGACGTAAACCCACGTACTGAAACTTACTTCACACTCTAAAACTCGCGTGTGCGACATGCTAACAGCAGCTACAGCCGCGTCTCTGCGAACGAACGACGGTTCAGAAGTGGGCGGGGACCAGAAGTCGTCCTCGCCTCGATGACGTTGGTTTGGCGTTTGATCTTTTCTTTCTTTCTGATTCCCTTCATGCTAGCCTCTTGATCACGTTCACGGGCCACATCAAGCTGGCCGATTTTGGGATAGCGAAGATCGGCCCGGTGAATATGAAGACGGACCTGAGCGAAGTCCACATCGAGGAAATAACCAAAGAGTTTGTCGACACGGAGGTCAGTCTCATCCCTCCAATCGCTCGGATCATGAAAGGTGGACGTTGTTGTTTTCCGGTTCTGACCCATGTCCTCCTGCAGGTACTTGGTACTGTTCACTACATTTCGCCGGAGGTGTTTCTAAAGGTGGGCTACGGGAAACCTGTAGACTGGTGGTCTCTGGGCATCGTTCTGTACGAGTTCCTGGTGGGCACGGTTCCTTTCAATGACCATCCGGAGAAGGAGGTCCATCAGCAGGTGATAGAAGGTTAGAGATCCGGAATTCAACCATGGTCAGCTCCCCCCTCCTTTACTCAAGACCCTACGGTGGCCTTCAAGTGTCAAACCGAGTCCATGCAGTGACCCCAAAGGTCATGAGGGCCGAGGTTCACCCTGGACCTGAGACATCTAATATATGTATATGTGTATATACACATATACGCACATATACTCATATATGTAAATATATATTCATACACAGCACAGAACAATAAAGAAATGGTGTCATCAGAATCATTTGGATCCTTTATTTCGGAAAATTTCATTCAGATTCATCCATTCATTTATATCAATGCGGAAAATCCAAAAGTGGTGAAAAAGTTATCGTGATATTGCGTCGCGAGGTCAAGACGGAAAGTCGCCAAAACGTAATCGTCTCCAGGATACGTGAAGACGCACCTCTTCGTTACACATCACCACATCTGCTTCTCTTCCAGACGAGGTCACGTGGCCGCGGGGTAAGAACGGCGTGGCGGCGCAGGCCCAGAACTTCATCAGCCTTCTCCTGGAAAAGTTCTGCGAAGACCGGCTGGGCACAAGTTAGTCACAGCTTTACTGATGATGTTCAGGTGGATCAGGTGGATCAGGTGTCGGTTTAACTCAACTAAATGTATGAATTTATGCTCGTGGTGTTTTTGTTTTTGTATTGTTTTACGACAGGAGGAGTCCAGGAGGTGAAGGAGCATCATTTCTTCCAGGATCTGGACTGGGACCATCTCCTGAATCTGAAGGTCCCTTGGGTGGAGGCGAGGCTGAAGAGCTGTAAGCCGACGTTCTTAAGACTTCTCTTTTGAATCAGGCTTTTACCTAAATAGTTTATTTAGTTGTTTACATTTCAGTCTTATTTTTGTTATTTTATTTTCGTATTTGGACATTTTCAGTCAGTTTTTCTTATAAGTATTATAATTTTATGTTTTATGTTTCAACATTTTGGTCTAGTTTTTATATTATTTTTATAATAGTCTTTATTGCCTCCAGCGTTTCCTCTGTTCAGTTCCTGTTTTTATAGTTTATTTTTTATTATTTTATATGTTTTATGCTTAAATCCTTTTGGTCTAGTTTTTATATTATTTTTCTAATAGTCTTTATTGCCTCCAGCGTTTCCTCTGTTCAGTTCCTGTTTTTATAGGGTATTTTTTATTATTTTTTATGTCTTGACATTTTAGTCAGTTTCTGATATTGTTATTTTATTATCTTTTCATATTTTGACTTTTTGGTCTTTCTAAAATTATTTTTAAATTTTTTATTTGTCGTTCTATTTTGTTTTCACAGCTTCTGGTGTTTACTGTTTTATCCTATTATTCTGTTTTTATAGTTATTTTATTTATTTATTTTTTAATTTTGACATTTTAGTCGATTTCTTTTATTAATATCTCATTATTATCATTTTATGTTTTGACATTTCGGTCAGTTTTACTATTTTTACCATTAAAGTTTATGATTTCATATTTTAGTCTTTTCTTAATTATTTTTTTTGTTTAGTATTTAGTTGTTTTATTTTGTTTTCACTGCCTCCAACGTTTCATCTTTTCATTTCCTGTTGGTTTATTTTCATTTTATCATTTTTTAAAAAACATTTTGACATTATTTTTATTTCTTAATTTACGATCTGATATTTTAGTTTTTAGCTTGTAGTATTTTAGTTTTCTATTAGTTGTTATTAATTTGTACAGTTCCTGTTTTTATAGTTCCGTTTCCTCACTAGTCTTGTCTCGTGTATTAATCTGGCGGGTCGTTGGGATGGTTGAGGTAATAGTTTTTTACAGTTTTTACAGTGTAAAAGACTTTGAGTTTGTTTTTGGATGAATGAAAGGTGCCGCATAGATAAAGTTTGACTGACTGATTGAGTCTGGGGTCCGGAGCCTGGAACCGACTCTAGAAGACTTGTTGTATAATAATCGTCGTGAGTCTCAAGTATATCCATGATTGTTTTTCAGTTCACCTCACAGACCTGACCTCTGACCCCTCTGAGGAGGAGTCCGACATCTATGATGGATCGAACTCGTACGATGAAGACAACTCCTCCTACGACGATGACTACAGGGAAATGATACCGGTCAAAACCCCCCCGGCGTTCTGCTCCGTCGCCTTCAGCTTCACGGAGGTACGTTTCCTTTATCCAGCTCCTCGACCGGCTCTGATCCCTAAGAAACATCATTAAAAACAAATTTCTTTGCACATATAATTTATTTGGGGGCATTTTATAAAAAAAGAAATCTTAATTTACCATAAAAATTACAAATAATTTGGTCGAGTATGTTTTTGTTTTTTTAGAATTAATGGGTAAAATAAATCGGACACGGAAAATTGTGAAGTGAGGAATTTCTTTTACTTCATGGAAACTCATTTTAAACATTTTAATTACATTAATCCAGTTTTGTTTTAACTTTTGAAAATGGTTCTGGTGTATTTTTGTTTCCTCAGACGCCAGAATACAAGAGATTTAAATATTTACCAGCTGTCTACAAGTCCTCCGGTAAGTTCCAGAGTCAGAAGTTCCAATAGGTCTTTGGATAAGATGCTGATTTCTGGTCTTCTGGGCCCGTTTCAGACGACCAGGATCCAGAGATCTGTTCTTCTGACGGAGAAATCCAGACCATCTCCGCTCCCTGGCAGAGCTGCGTCACGTCTTCCTTCTTGGGCGAAGAATCCGACGACTGCTCTTCTGACGAAGACGTCTCTCCGGTTTCCGCTGCCTGGTCCTCGCACGAAGACACGTCTCCTGTCTACGATGACGATGATTCGTGTGTTGGTGTCAAGGACGAAGGACGATGTCAGTGCCTGAAGGATTTAGCCGCCAGGAAGTTACGAAGAGCTGAGAACATGGACTTGGCCGGCGCCGTCCACGCCTCCTTCGGGTGTCCGAGTAAATTTCTGAAAAGAATCGGCAGATTCTTCGGTCGGGTCAGGGACTCTTGTTGCTCCTGGGGTCCCGGTGTGGGGGACTGACCCTGTCTGATAACCAATCAGCTACTCCTTTTCCACCAAGCTGGACCAGGTGCTGGTTCCGGACTGGTGCTTGAGTTGGTTGTTAATTGGCTCAACTGAAAACCCAGTTTGGTTTTCTTCGGCTAGAGGGCCACGTCTCTGGGTCACGGCTTATGTCTTTGGATACGCCGGTGGTATCCCAGCATCCCTAGCGCTGAGACCGCCAACAACAGGTGCTGCTGCAGGACTTAGGGGATTCAGCCGCTTGTCGTTAGCGCTATCGTAAGAAAGGTGAGTACCTTCATAACGTTCTGACCCTTGTACACACTGAAGAGAAGATGCTAATGCTAGCATCAACCTACAGCTAGCCACGTAGCATCGGCTGCATTGTAATCAATCATATAAATAAATGTTTACCTTTGCAGGTAGGCTGACAGCTGATGGCCTGAAACTGAGCGTCAGAACGTCTGTGAGGAACATGGAGACAATTTCATGGATGAACATCCAAACAGCTGCTTTAACAGACTTTGGAGCCTTAGCAGCCTACTTTAACAGACATTAGAGCTTTGACGGTCAACTTTAACAGACATTAGAACATATTTTAACAGACATTAGAAATTTATTAACAATCAGCTCTAACAGATACTACAGCTTTGTAAACCGTTGCTTTAACAGACATTAGAGCTTTTTTATTGCTATTCTTTAACAAACATTAGAGCTTCATAACAATCTATTTTCACAAACATTACAGCGTTATTAACAGTCCAATTATCAAACATTAAAGAGAGCCCCATTCATGGTCTGCTTTAGCAGATATTATAGGTTTATTAACAGTCTGCTTTAACAGATATTAGACATGTATTAATGCTCTACTTCAGCATACCATAGAGCTTTATTAATGCTCTACTTTAACAGAAGTTAGAGGATTTACCTCAACAGGTCTACTTTAACAGACATTAGAGCTTTAATAACTGTTTGCTTTAACAGACACAAGAGTTTTATTAACTATCTGATTTAACATACATGAGAGCTTTATTAACAGTCTGCTTTAACAGACACGAGAGCTTTATTATCTCTCTGTTTAACAGACATGGGAGCTTTATCAACTGTCTGCTTTAACAGACACGAGAGCTTTATTATCTCTCTGTTTAACAGACATGGGAGCTTTATCAACTGTCTGCTTTAACAGACACGAGAGCTTTATTAACTGTCTGCTTTAACAGACACGAGAGCATTATTAACTGTCTGCTTTAACAGACACGAGAGCTTTATTAACTCCGTGCTTTAACAGACACGAGAGCTTTATTAACTGTCTGCTTTAACAGACACGAGGGTATTATTAACTGTCTGCTTTAGCAGACACGAGAGCTTTATTAACCATCTGCTTTAACAGACACAAGAGCTTTATTAACCGTCTGCTTTAACAGACATGAGAGCTTTATTAACTCTGTGCTTTAACAGACACGAGAGCTTTATTAACTGTCTGCTTTAACAGACATGACAGCTTTATAAAAATATTTATTCCCGCAGGAAGGATTACACGATAAAGACTTTGAGGGTTTTCATGAAAGATTGTAAGAGATTCTGGAGGTCGTCCGTCAGGGTTTCTTTCTTCTTTTAAAAACAGTAAATGCTTTTCAGGATCTTCTGATAGTTTTTGTAATTGACACACAAACGACTCTTTAGATCACCATCAGAGAGGCTGGAGGCGTGGCTTGTGTGTTTTTAACGAAATCATCAAAGTCTGGAGAGAATACAGAAAAAAAAAGGACGAGTCTGACAATTTTTTTTCTCTCTATTAACAATTACGCGTTTTATTTATGTTTTTTATGGTAAAAAGCAGCAAAAGCAGCAGATGGATAAACATAAAACTTAGTGAAGGAGAGGCGCTCCAGTCAAAAGTGGAACCAGGAGACGTGACGGGATGTTTAATCTGTCCCAGAATGAAAGTCTCACGTTGGGCAAACTAACCTTCTCTTAGTTCCCGTTTCTGTCGGCGGTTATGGATCAATATTTAAGTCGTTTAGTTTCTTCAGGGTCCGTTCGCATGAACCAACAGGAAGGATTACATCACAGACACCAAAGAAGAAGAAAGGCGTTCGTTAATGTTCAGTTTGAAACACTTTAGTGACACAACTAAAAACTTTTGAATTGTTTTTGTCACTTTATTTATTCAAATGAAGGAAAATTAACAAATAAATGCTTCAGCCGCTTCATAACATTTATCATTTTATGTTCCTTTTTATTTATTCATTCATTTATACAGAAGTTATTTTTTTTTATTATAAATACTTATTTTGAATTTCAACATTTTATCCTAGTTATTTATTTTAAACACGTTTCCATATATATATATATATGTTTTTTTGTGTGATAGATGAATAATTAATAATTAATAATTAATAATAATAATTTTTAAATTAATAAATTGTCATATTTCAGTTAATTTTTTTTTTTTTTTTTTAAATTGTCCTTAATGTTGTTTTAAGATTTTTATTTTTTTTATTTGTTTTTAAAATAAATCTCGTCTTGGTCACGTTTTCACGTTACGTACTGATGGAAAGTTACGTTTCTGGAGCCTCACAGCAAAACAACGTTCTGAGAAGCAACTATAGAAGATTTGAAAAAAATACAACGTAGACTGACGCCATGCAGCCCATAATAACCCAAGTCTGCAGAGGATTTAAAAATACATTTATTGTTATTTACATGTTTTTTTTAAAGCTCAAATCGTCGCTTTAGCACGAAACTAAAAGCGTCGGCATACCTCAAGTACATAAAGCAGCTTTTTCAAAACTCTGTTCTTTCTTTAATAAGAATAATATTACATTTAATTTATAACGCACTTTACATTCGGATCAAATCTCAAAGTGCTACAAAGTAAAAGCAGATAAAAGCATCAATAAAAATTAAAATAACTATATAAAAACATGACCAAAAAGCATCAATGTTAATTAAAGTTAAAGGTTCTGCTAAAAAGGAAAGTTTTAAGTCCTTTTTTTAAATGTGTCCGTCGTCTGTGGAGCCCTCAGATGGTCAGGGAGGGCATTCCACAGAACAAAAGGCCCGATCTTTACCTCCGCACACATCTTACCATCGTGCGAATGCTAGTTAGCGCTCCAGGTTAGCATTTAGCACAGAGCAAAAAAAATGCAGAAACCAGAAACAGGATGTGATGAATTTATTGGACAAGGCCGTTTGTTGTTCAGTGCAGTTGAATAAAAGGTACATTGATGAGCGTCGCGGTCACATGACTTCAAACAGGAAACACTGGTGTAATTAAGGGACATAAGGCCGACGGGTGAAGTTTGGACTGATTGACAGCCGATGGCGTTGGCATAATTATCAGAATGACAAATTCTTCTTCACTAACTGGAAAAACTTAAAATCTGTATTTAATTAATAAAAAACAAAAAACTTTTATGAATAAACAGGAAGGTACATCAAAGAAACCGCCGCCAGAGGAAGCTAGTCGGCTTTAGCCGGGTGACACGCGGCTAGTTACCCGTTAACTGGTTAATTACTCACAGTAACCATCACCAGTTAAAAAATCTCATTCCGTTTGTTAATCTATGTCAATAAAGTTCTTAAATCCAAGCTAGTTAATCTGACCGGTATTTGAATATTTACTGCTAGCTTGCGACTCAAATGATAGCATGTCAGCTTCAATAGCCCATCATGTTCACATTTTGCATTGCCTGTTGAGCTCAAAGCTAGCTAAGTCAATGTTTTGTTGAGGCTATAGAAAGCTATTGCATGTTTACCGCCAGCTAGCATTTTACTTGATAGCATGGCGGCTACCAGTGACACGTTCAAAACCTGTATTAGTTTGGGAATTTAAAGTAGCACTAAAACTCTTAAAGTAAACAAATGTAGCTTGATATTGTTGCTAGTTAGTATTTGCTTGTTTAGAAATATCTAGAATGTCCCATGCTAGCATAGCAACTTCAGTAGGTCACCACCAAACAGCATTTTTGAAACCTGCTCTATTGGATGGATTTAATGCTACTATATGCATACAGGCTAAAATGAGCTAATTTGAAGTCCTATTGTATCTGGGTAGCATTGCTTGTTTGAAATAGCAGGCATGCTACTTAGCATAGTAGCATTGCGGCTTATATAGCTCACCATCTAACATGTTTACAACTTATGCTGCTGGGTGGGTACAAAGCAGTTAAAAAAAACTTAAAGCTAACAGATTTGGTAGGCTATTGTGGCAGACTAGCATGTGCGAGTCTCTTACTAGCTAGCATGTAACATATAAGAGCGACAGCTTGAATAGCTTGCCTTTAACAACATGTTCAACATTTTTAAAGCTAGGAGAGTGTAAAGCCATTTTAAAATAATCTTAAATAATTTAGTGTGCTTAAAGTAGCTGGCTAGCATTTGCACAGATCCAGCTAGCCAGCATGTCGCATGCTAGTGGGATAGCTTCAATAGCTCGCTAAATAACACCATGGCAGCAACTTTTTGTTGCTGGATCGACGGTCAGTTGTTCCAGTGGAAGTGAGTGATGGTAACTGAGTAGCTCCCCCTCCTGGATCAGAACCTCAGGTCCACCTCAGATCTGATGCTTATTTTGGAATCTACCTGATGCACAGCGGTTTGGAGGTTTCCTTGAGTCCACTTCTGAACGGGTCTTTGGGAGTCGTTCTGGTTTTCATTGAAACATAAGACCAACGTTTGCGTTGATAAAGTCAGGCTTTCGGTCTTTTATGACATCATTGCAGACCATCTTTAGGGCCCGGAGAGACCGACCCAGGTTCAGGACCAGCGGGTCATCATGACCTCCTCCACATCGTGGTCTTCCTCTGGTTCCTGCAGTCGTTGCTCCTCCAGGAGAGACACCAGAGAGTCTCTCTGCTCCACCACCTCCAACATCTCCTCCAGGATCAGACGCTCCTCCACCAGCTGCCACTCCGCCTTCAGGTGGTCTACAAAGAGAACCGGTCCAGGTTCACACAGAGAAACGGTCCAGGTTTACACAGAGAACCGGTCCAGGTTCACATAGAGAACTGGTCCAGGTTCAAACAGAGAACCGGTCCAGGTTCAAACAGAGAACCGGTCCAGGTTCACATAGAGAACCGGTCCAGGTTCAAACAGAGAATCGGTCCAGGTTCACACACAGAACCGGTCCAGGTTCACACAGAGAAACGGTCCAGATATTATTTTACCGTCAACAGCCATCCTCTCTCTGAGCTCCTGCTGCAGGCGACTCTGTCGGTCCTCCAGCTCCAGCTCTCGGGCGCTGAAACAGAGCAGAGAGATCTGGATCCAGACGGTCCTGATTCAGAACCCGGACCTGCTGATGTGACGGTCAGATACTCACAATATCACGAGCTCGGACTCATATTGGACCAGACTGTTCTTCTGCTGGACCAGCTGGAACCACTGCTGCATCAGACCAGGATTATCCAGACGACCCAGTCCTGCAGAGAGACGGGGACATTTAAAGGAACAGTTCACCCAAAATACAAAACTGAGACACAGATCTCAACATGTACTGTACACTAAAGTACACAGAACAAAACATGTACTGTACACTAAAGTACACAGGACAGTACACAGGACAAAACATGTACTGTACACTAAAGTACACAGAACAAAACATGTACTGTACACTAAAGTACACAGGACAGTACACAGGACAAAACATGTACTGTACACTAAAGTACACAGAACAAAACATGTATTGTACTCTAAAGTACACAGGACAAAACATGTACTGTACTCTACAGTACACAGGACAAAACATGTACTGTACACTAAAGTACACAGAATAAAACATGTACTGTACACTAAAGTACACAGAACAAAACATGTACAGTACACTAAAGTACACAGGACAAAACATGTACTGTACACTAAAGTACACAGAATAAAACATGTACTGTACACTAAAGTACACAGAACAAAACATGTACTGTACACTAAAGTACACAGAACAAAACATGTACTGTACACTAAAGTACACAGAACAAAACATGTACTGTACACTAAAGTACACAGGACAAAACACAGAACTGCCAGTAAAACTACAATAAACTACTACGACATTCTTTTTAATACTTTTACTTCAGTACACTTCTACTTCATACTGTGATGTACTCTAGGACACGACTACTTCTACTTCATACTGTGATGTACTCTAGTACACGTTTACTTCTACTTCATACTGTGATGTACTCTAGTACACGTTTACTTCTACTTCATACTGTGATGTACTCTAGTACTCTAGTACTCACCTCCCAGGTGAAGCTCGATGTCTTTACCGTCGTTGGATTCTCCCCAGTAATCTGACGGAAACAGACCTGAGGTCAGTCAAATCTCCGCCTACTCTCTCCAAAATCAAAAAAACTCAAATGCGTACAATATATTATTAGTCTAATTATCTGATTAATAGATAAAGATGATTATTAAAAGTATTTTTTTGGATACAAAAGTTGAAATTGTTTGCCTCATTAAACCAGCTAAAAAACAGTGTCATCGGCGTATACGTATATAATCTACATCTCTAGAAGTTAAATCTTAGATATGTTCTATATATATATATATATATAGATATATATATATATATATATATATATATCTATATCTCTATTTATATCTATATCTATATCTATTCTATAGATCTAGATCTATTCTATAGATCTAGATATATATCTAGAAATAGATATCGATCTATATTTAGATCTTGATCTAGATATATATATCTAGATATATATATCTAGATATATATATCTAGATATATATCTAGATATATATATATATATCTAGATCTAGAGATCTAGATCTAGATATATATATATATATATATATCTAGATCTAGATCTATAGGATCGCTCTACATCTAGATATATATCTAGATATATATCGAACAATCGACTGAAGATACTTTTGGTACCTGCTTCTCCTCTCAGAGCTTTCTCCACCAACACTCCTCTCTCCTCCAGCTGCCTCTGCTTCTCCTCCACCTGCTCCAGCTGCCTCTGGATCATCTGAAACCGTCCCCCATCAGAGAGTCCCGTCAGCACACTTCATGTCTCAGGTGGACCTGGTCCTTGACCCCAACAGCGTCCCTCCCCCGGTCAGGTAGACTCACCTGAGCTTTGTGGAGCCTCTTCAGCTGCTCCTGTTTGGCCTTTCTCCTGGCGACTCTCTGAACTCGTCGGGTGATCTTGGCATCCAGGTCTTCGTCTTCGTACTCCCGTCCCCTCTGGAACAAGGTCTCCTTCACACTTAGACTGGACAGTTCCTTCGCCTGAACCAGGACCCCCACCACCTCTGTGGGACAGGAGGACTGTCCGTCAGAGTCCTGGATGGGGACTCTCTCCTTTGGGCGGGGTGTCTGAAAACAACATAAACAACTGTTGCAGTGCATTATGGGAAGTCCTCTGAGTCGGACAGGACTGAAGACGATAACTTTTTTACCAGTAGAAACCAGATGGTGTTGCGTACCTTAGGGGCGTACGCTCGTTTAAACGCCAGGGCGTGAGGAACGTACGCAGGCTGAGAGACAGGAAGTAGAAAAAAAAGTCAACCAGAACACGGAGGAGTTTTACCGAGGGTCTTCAGAGACACGCCGCGGTCAAACGTCGAGTCACTTATACTGAGTCTAGTCGAGTCCATACGAGCTCAAACCACTCCAGGAAGTCTCACAGTACTCCGCAGCCAATCGTCTCCTGTGCCTTCCACTTCAGCGTCTCTGTTCAGCCCCCCAGCAAAAACGTCGACATTCAATTTCTACTGGATGGAGCTAAAACTCTAAAACACCGTCACAGAACATCAACCACGAGACGAGAGATCTAAAGAACTATGGTCCCTGAATCTAGCATGGGTGATACCTCCTGGTCCGGCTCCTCCTCTTTTATCGTGACCCTCTGGATTTGAGACGTGACGTCAAACAGCTCCAGACGCAGCTGAGGACATCAGAACAGCACCGTGAACCCAAAGACGTCCACGGATTTAGATTTCAAGTTCATGATCCAGTTATTAGTCTGATCCCTTGTCCTAGTAGATACTGGACTCCTGGTCTCCTAGTGGAGACTTAACGTCTAAACAGACCCGCGTAGAACTTAAGATCTTAAACAAGACAAAACCGTTAAGACTTTTGGCCCAAGTCTGAACTACAAACGAAGGTCTACTCTGCTCTCGGATCTCAGTCCATGTCCGCTTAGACTTAAGCCCAATCAGGCTTGGACTTCGAGTCCGCGTAAGCCGGGCTGAGCTAACGTGGACCTTCAAGCCTGCTGAGGTCCAGGTTTAGTCCTCAAGTCTGCTTTGGCTCTAGAAAGACTAAAGACCCATTAAGGTCAAAGGTCCTCAATGGGTCTTCTCAAGGTCCAAGCGGACCTTAAGTCTGATTAGACCTTCACCATACTTGAGATCTGAACCTGATTAGAATGTGGTCTTGGACTGAGGCGGCGGATCCAGACTGAATGGTGGCAGAACTCTGGCGTTAAAGTACTTCCTGTTATCGGTGGTCTTACGTTGTGTTTGGGTCTCAGTGAACATCTGTGCAGCAGCGTCGACGAGTCCAGATCAGATCCTTCTGTCAGACTTCCTGTCACGTCTGAGGACAGTGAAACAGGAAGTGTCATTATTACATCATCGCTGTGACATCGCTCTGTCTATACGGGCTATGACATCATCACCTGTACCTCTCTTCTCATTGGCTGCGTCCTTCCTCGTCCTCTCTGCACCTGGGGGTAGAGTCTTGCCCCACTTCTTCTTCTCTTTCCTATTCCCGGAGAACACCGTCCTCCACAAGGCACTGGCACCGCCCGCTTCCGTCCTCACCTGGCCAGGGGGTGGAGCCTCTCTGAGCCCCTTTAGATGAAGGAGGAGAGCACCGCCCCCACTCTGCAGAGAAGGGAGGAGAAGGCGGGGAGGGAGGCTGCGTGCCCCTCTATATCTTCTCCTCTTCTTCACTCCCTCTGACCCAAAGTCCTTCTGAGTTTGTCCCACCTTTTCTGGCTCCACCCCTCCTCCCTCCTGCAGGTGGAGGTGCTTCTTCTGCGGGAGTTCAGGGTGGATGTCCTCAAAGGAGCCTCGTCCTCCGGTCGGTTGCCAAGCAGCATGTTTCCGCCCACCTGTTTCCATGACAACGACACGTGTAGGCTGAGTGGGCGGAGCTGTGTCTGTGTGTTCATCTTGGGAGGAGTCGGGCAGCGTGACGAAGGAGGCGGTGGATGGCGTGTTATGTAGAGGCGGAGTCTCTGGTGGATATGTGGAGGAGGTCTTCCGGGGCAGTGGGCTGGAGGTGGAGTCGGGCTCTGTGGGTGTTTCACAGTGTGTGATGTCACTTCCTGCTGTCGAGGCGGCGCCTTGGGAGATTAGAAGCTCCTCCTCTGTGGGGTGGGGGGGGGGGGGTGGGGGGGGCAGGAAAGGGGTGAAAGTCAGGAGAGAAACAAACGTTGAGGGATTCAGAACAAACACGGAGCAAATGTCTACTTGGCTTCATTCACGCAGGATCGTTTTGAGTTTCCTCGCTAACCTGCTGCACACCCTTCCCATCCCGATAACAAGTGTTTTTTCTCTTCCCAACCTCTCAGAAAACTCTTCACAGGCCTCAGATTGAGGTTTTTCTACCTCACTCCTCGCCTTCCTCTATGTCTACTTGTATTCCTGCCCACTTTTTCATCTCTGGTGCTTTCCTCCTCCTCCTCCTCCTCCTCTTCTTCTTCACCAACCATTTCCTCAAATACTCCCCTGGACCTCCTCGCTCCATCGCCAGGAGAGTGTAAGCAGGAAAAAGGGTGGCGAAGATAAAAAGAGCTGAATAATGCAAATTTTCCTTCGTTGCGCCATTTGTGGCAAAAAAAATCGTGAATTTTGTTGAAACAAAAGAGATTTTTGTTTCTCTGCGGTGGCCGACGTCATCCAGCTAGAATTTAGCATATTCGTAAACAGTCGTGTCGTCGCCTGACGTCGCCCAGTCACCCATGAATTTTTCATCCTTGAAATTTTGCATAAGACAAAATTCACGTCGTTTTATTTGTGTTTTTTTTTTTTTTTTTTACATCTTTGAACTTTGAAAACCCGATTTTATGCCAACGAACAAAATCGTGACGGCCGACCTCGCCGGTCACACATTTTGTCGTACATCCCGAGCTTTCTGCCTTTGAAACATTTGCGTCTCTTTCGGTCAGCCGCTTCAAACTTGCGCTTTTTCTGGGTTTTTGTATTGATTTAGTATTTAAACGCCGATTAAACTTCTGCTTCATGTTCAGTTTGAAGGAGAAAAAAGTCTCTAAATATAAACAGATAACATTCCTAGTTAGTCTTGGTCAGTGATCTTAACTAGTGGTTCATCCCCACTGATGAGTAAAAAGAAGAAAATGAACAAAAGAATCATATTAAAGATGAAAAAGGTTATTATTTTTATATTTACACAGTTAAATTGATGAAAGCTGAATAATGTGATGATATATTTTTTTTTATGTAGGTTGATTATTTTGGGTTCTACCTGTCTCCTCCTCTAGCAGGAGCCACATGCCGGAGCGGCGCTCCATGTCCCGGGGGCTGTACTCCCCCTCTACCAGCAGGGGGCGACACAACACCAAAGCATCACAACACAGACACTCAGATTCTGGGATTCAAACTACGGACCTGAAAGAAAACACACCAAAACTCACCGTCACTCGTCTCCACCTCACTGCTCTGCTCCTCTTCCTCCTCTTCCTCCATCTCCCCATCTTCTTCATCATCTTCCTCGTCCTCCTCTTCCTCCTCAGGGCCGTTGCTCAGGTGGAGCTGCAGAGCTTCCCTCCACGAGGCTCTGGCCCGCTCTGAGGTCACACGCCGCCGCTGGCCGTCCTCTTCGTCCTCCTCTTCCTCCATCTCAGACTCTGAACTGAAATCCAAAAAGAAAAAGCCAAAGTGAAGAGTCACTGAGGAGCGAGGAGATCACTGAGCTACGGAAGGTCAATGCTGACAAAAAAAAAATTATTGAACCCATTTTTTTTTTCGAATTCAGAAAGTTCTATTTTAATGAAGTCAGTTTTTTAATCTTAAAAACTATTTTTTTGGTACAAAAGTTATCGAATTTAATATACAAAACAAATTTATTTGACTTGAAAAGTTTGTAATTTTTCCTTAAATACTATAAAGGAGTGGTTTTGACGTGTGGGACAAATATTTCTTCTAATATATCTCACTGAATGTGTCACAAAAAAAAATAACCTAGTTGTAAATCGTAATGTTGTTGTAAGAAAAAAATAATAATTTGTTTTCAAACAAATCGAATAAAAAAAATATTTATTTTTTTTACATCATTTCCAACGTAGCATTTTATCTTTTTTAACTTGACATGAAACATTTGGCTTTAAAAGTAAGAACTGTGTATTTATAATGCATAAACTCATCTAGTAACCTAATATTGTAGTATTATACTGTAAAAAGTCACTTTTTTTACTTTAAAATTTCAAAACCTAGTCTGAAATCACAATTTGACGTACAACAAGGTGAATTTTGGGATATGGTTATATAATATAATATATATTCTATCATAAATATTTTATTCAAACAGTCACAAATCTAATCCATGTGAATAATAATGTATTAAATTTGTCTCCGCCCATCATTCATTTATTATTTCTGCCATTTTTTTTTTATACATATCTCGTGTTTTTACGGCATTAATGATCCTCCGTAGGCGGCAGGCTGACCTGCATCTTTCGTTGATCTCCTCCAGGCTCAGGTTGAACTGGTTCAGGGTCTCCTCTGAGACCTCCTCCAGGAGCTCCACCCCCACCTCTACCTCCGAGCGGTTCTCCAGCTCGATCCTCTCCGCCGTCGCCGCCATCACAGAAACCGCTGCACCCACGCCACAGCCACGCACACACAGACGCACACACAGAAACACACACACACTAAAGCCCACAGTGATTCCAGTTTAAGGAGCATGCTCAGTGTGGAAGAAAAGGACGACACAGGTGAGGTGACTCACCTGAGGAGCGGCGGTGGCGCTCAGCGGAGGTCAGAGAGCCTGCGGAGGAGACGGACGCCTGCAGAGACGCCTGCAGAGAAAACAAACAGACACACTGATCCGGATATTCTCTCATTTTAACTCTTATTTCTTTTAAGACTAAACTTTTTCTCACTGTTGATGTTCGATGTGACGGCGTTCCGTCAGATGTAGTCGGCCTCCTCCTCGCCGCCGGGGCGCCGAGACCCGAGTTGTAGTGCTGAAGACAGTAAAACTTCCCTGAGACAGGAAGAGACAACAAAAACACTTCTTAAAGTGAGCTAGCAACGCAAACTGCATTTTAAAAACAACAGCACCTCTTACAGCGTGTGATAGCAGTAAAAAACAACACAACATTTTTAAAAACAGCACTTCCTTACACCATACTATCAGTTAAAGATTAAAATTTCTTACAGTGTGCTATAAACACAAACAACACTTTAAAAACAACAGTGCTAGCAGTAAAAACATGTTAAAAGCAAAACTTCTCCCAGCATTCCACCACATAAAAACAAAATTTCTTACAGTGTGCTATAAACACAAACTTCACATAAAAAACCCCCACTTCTAACAGTTTGCTACCAATAAAAACATGTTAAAAACAACAGCACTTATGACAATGTAAGAAGTGCTTTTTTTTTTTAGCATGCCATCAGTTAAAACATATGTTAAAAACAACACTTCTTACAGCAGGCTATCAGTTAAAAACAGCACCTCTTACAGCGTGCTTGCAATAAAAACATGTTAAAAAACAAAATTTTTGGCAGCGTGCTAGTGTTAAAAACATGTTAAAAACAACAGCACCTCTTACAGTGTGCTAGCAGTAAAACATGTTAAAAACAACCGCACCTCTTTCAGCCTGCTAGCAGTAAAAACATGTTAAAAACAAAATTTCTTGCAGTGAGCTAGTACTAAAAACATGTTAAAAACAACATTTTATGCAGCATGCTAGCAGTAAAAACATGTTAAAAACAAAATTTCTTGCAGTGAGCTAGTACTAAAAACATGTTAAAAACAACATTTTTTGTTTGCAGCGTGCTAGTGTTAAAAACATGTTAAAAACAACCGCACCTCTTTCAGCCTGCTAGCAGTAAAAACATGTTAAAAACAAAATTTCTTGCAGTGAGCTAGTACTAAAAACATGTTAAAAACAACATTTTTTGTTTGCAGCGTGCTAGCAGTAAAAACATGTTAAAAACAACCGCACCTCTTTCAGCCTGCTAGCAGTAAAAACATGTTAAAAACAACATTTTTTGCAGCGTGCTCGTGTTAAAAACATGTTAAAAACAACAGCACTTCTTACAGCGTGTCTTCTCCATCACGTTCGAACGGCGACTGACTTTCATGCTGTTTTTATAACATCATCCAAACGAATTCCCGCCTCCAACTTCAAACCCTGGCCACGTGACCAGCGCGCTCTGATCTCTGATTGGCTGCTGAGGCAGCGAGTTTCTGCTGGAGCTCTAAACGCACAATGAGATCTTTTGTGGGAACCTGCCGCTCGCGTTTCTCTCTCGCCGCGGCGCTTGAGGGCCGTCCGTCTTCATCAGGATGAAGGATCATCGGGGATGGTGACATCCCATCATCAGAGCGCCATGCCGGTTATTTATTCGTGCATTGGGGGGGAGTTCTTATCAGACAGGGACATGAAGGACCACTCTGATAATATACGAGCCCTGAAGGCAGCTTATGTTAGCATGGACCCGCTGTGGAGACCCCTGACGACTGAAGAAGAAGAAGATGAAGAAGAGGAAGAAGAGGAAGAGGAGGATGGTTGATGGAAGCTTTCAGGAAACTTTCAGGAGGACTTTTATCTTCTCCATTCATTATGAGAACAGGATGATCTGATACGCCGTTACATTATGACCACCGATCTCCATGAGCTGGAACCAGACCCAGAAGAAGAACCAACCTTTTTATTGACGGTCCGATTTCTGTTTCCGTCCTTGTCTGATTCATGTGTTGTTGTTTTAAAAAAAAATAAAATAAATTCTGTTCAGTTCGCTCTCACTTTTGCGTCTTGTGACCCTGACAGGGAGACCATGTGAGCTGGAGGGAGGGGTGTGGGATGGGGAATTTTGGAAACAAACTCAAAATGATATATGTGTGTGTGGACGCCGGAGGCTCTGAATGTAAACACACACACACACACACACACACACACGGGGTAACATGACAGCATCATGTGATCAGTGGATGAATTGCGGCGAGCAGCACTGAGTGTGAAACCAGGCCGAAACCACAAACTGCTCCACCTGCTTCTCTGGTTCTGCTGCTCACTCTTCTCCAACCGTTTGATCAGGAGGTTCTGAACACTGCAGACCAGACCGGCAGTTCTGGAGATGTTCTGACCCGGTCCTCGAAAACGTCACAACCTGGTCCTTCTCAAAGTCTCACAGATAGTCCCACGTAATATACCCCCTCCCAGTGACAGGTAACCATGTTAACCAGGTAATATACCCCACCCACCTAGTCACCAAAGATCCATCATCTTTATCATTCATTCAGTCTCAGCAGAGTCATGGGCCACCACCACCATATCCATCTAGTCCTCTCAGATCCTTCCTCATCATGATTCATTCATTCTCAGCAGTCATCGGCCACCATCACCATATCCATCTAGTCCTCTCAGATCCTTCCTCATCATGATTCATTCATTCTCAGCAGTCATCGGCCACCACCACCATCTCCACATAGTCCTCACAGATCCATCATCTTCATCATTCATTGAGGCTCTGCAGAGTCATCGGCCACCAACACCAGTTACCTAGACTCCAAGGGGCGGATAAACCTGCTGCTGCCCCGGGCAGATACCCCTCAGTCTGAACCTGTCTGTGGCGAGGCCAACAGACAGGTACTTGGATGACCAATTTAGATCTTCGGCTGTTCCAAACGATTTTCAAACCGAGGCAGGTGCATGATGGGATTTCACAATGTTTTAAATCCTAAACCCATTAATACACTGTAAAAACAATTCTATATATTTTACAGTAAAATACCAGCAGCTGCGGTTGACAGAATTTCACTGTAAAATGATGGTCACCATGTAAGACGTTACTGTAAATTACCAAAAACAAACAAACAGATGTACTGTAAAACTCTTTTCAAGGACATTAAATACAATTACATCAGTCGCTAAAAGAATCACAGTATTTCACAAATATGCACCGTATTTATAACTATTTTTACTGTAAATTTTAATGTACATAGCAGCAAAGACAGACCTTTTATAGTTCATAACTTGTGACATAACAGTAATTTACTGCTAATTTATCAAAAGTTGATATTTTGATTGTAAAAATCTGTTTTCAAAATATTCTAACTGTAAAAAACAGTCGACAGATTTTAAGTGTAATTGCGCTTTAAGGTCATGCTGGTACATTCAGGACAATTTTTACAGTGTGCAGAGACAATATGTTAAGAATATGCCTACATTTATTTTGCGTTTATTATATTATCTTTGCATTAGTCTGAATTTATTATAATTTTATTATAATAAATGATTTAAAGTCCTTGTAAACCTTTTTTTTTTTTTTTTTGGTTGTATTTTACAGTATTTTCTTCCACATAGTCGCTGTATTTTTTTTTATGGTACAATTGTGGAAAACACAAATGCCTCTATATTATAACATTTGTCTTTATACATTTGTGTTACAACATCAAACACTGTAAAAAAAATCGAATAAAAAAATTTAAATAATAAAAAATAAAAAATCCATATCATTTACAGTAAAACGGGGGCAGCGGGATCCTGCGTCCCGCTGTGGTTTCACTTCCAGCAGTTTTGGAATGAAAAGTCTGAGACATGTGATCAGGAACCCGACCGGAGGACGTATGGACGCCCGCTGCATAAAAGGACATTCTGTCTAGCGGCATGTGGAGCGCCGCCGTCCTCTGAGGTCTTCTATAACGTACTGCCCTGGATAAAGGAGCATTATATAGAATATGTAACAGCAAGTTGCTGGGTTCAATGCCCCTCCGGCTCTTTGAACATAAAAACAGAACTAATGACTCCGGTCCTGCAGCAGGAGTCATGAGGCTAAAACTGTGCGGTGAGTTTGGTGTCAATCTCTGCGTCCGCAACCAGACCGCCGCAAATAAAGATAAAGTACCGCACCTTTAAACGGTCCGTGTTCTAATTCTTCTTTACTGCATCATTTTTTTTTTTATCGGCCGTCCAGCAGTGATGCTTTCCTCCGGGGTTGCAAATAAAGTTGCGATAAAAATGATTTCAACATATTTTTGAGTTTAAATGTTATAGAAAAGAGTGACGTAAGAAAAAAAGGTCTGACTGCATCATGAGGATGGCGATGATGATGATGATGGTGGTGGTGGTGGGGATGAAGGCGCCGGTCCACTCACCGCTCTGCTGGTCGAAGCCGTAGGCGGCCAGTCGGAGGGTGGCGCCGCAGCGGGAGCAGTGGAAACAGCTCCGATGGAAGAACAAACCTTCTGCACTCAAACGCTCCATCACGTAAACTCTCCTCTGGCAGAAGAAGCAGACGTCGCTGCAGCCGGACGACTGCGAGAGACAGAGAGACAGGTGCTGAGAGACAGACAGGTACCAGGAGAGAGAGAGAGAGACAGGTAATTACCGACGGACAGGTTTCACAGAGAGAGAGAGACAGGTAATGTCAGACAGACAGGTTTTACAGAGCGAGAGACAGGTAATGACAGACAGGGTCAGAGAGACACCCAGGTAATAGGAGATGTACAGGTACTGAGAGACAGACAGGCACGAAGAGAAATGGACAAGTACTGAGACGCGGACGGGCTCCGAGAGACAGACAGGTGTTGAGACGGACAGGTATAGAAGGACAGCAATGTAGGGAGAGACGGGCTGGTACTGAGAGCTGGACCGGCCAAAAACTGCCGAGGTCTATCGAGGCGCCGGGAGACCATTATGTAAGACAGACAGTCAATGACGGATAGACAGGTACAGAGAGATGTACTGGTACCAAGAGAGGGACTTGGAGACAGACAGGTACTTGGAGACAGACAGGTACTTGCAGACAGACAGGTACTTGGAGACAGACAGGTACTTGGAGACAGACAGGTACTTGGAGACAGACAGGTACTTGGAGACAGACATGTTTCTCATTGAAGTTTTTCTCCATCCGTCATTCATCTACAAATCTCTAAAATTACCCACAATTCCTTACAGTCAGTATTTGATGTTGTTTCTGCTGACACTCTAAAATGTGCGTTCAGACTCCACCTGGACTTTGGGGGGAGGCTGAACCCGGTCCGGCACTAAATCTGCGCTCGTTCCTCAGCAGCGTGATTCCAGCGGGGGTCAGAGGTCACCCCAGTGGGATCAGTGCCCCCTTTGTTCAACGCACCCAGGAGGACTAATAAAAGACGAAGTGAAAGCCGGTGTCACCAGACCGGAGCGGAGAAGCCCGGCTGAGTGGGTCAGCTCCAGGCTGATCCGAAGTCGGAGCCGCCGTCCTCCTCAATAAGAACCATTCATGTGGTCCACGGCGAGGCCCGGTTCTTAAAGATCTGCAGATTCATCACATGAGCCCCGCCTGAGGACGAGACACTCCACGACACAAAGGCTCACACACTCACGACCACTGCTACCACACAGTACCCAGCATGCACTGCGGCCGGCGCCGTACCTGCTCCTCCTCGCCCGGCGCCGCCTGAGACCGGATCATCTCCTTGAATCGGAAACTCATCTGCTCCTGTAGGAGGGTCCGTTTCCTCTGAGGCGGTACCGTCGGAGACAGACAGAACACGATCCACGTTCACGCGGGGAAACGTACTTTTACAGTAATCCATTACTTTCTACTTCTACTCCACTACTCCATCACTGCAGAACCTTCAAGGATTAAAGGAGCAGTCCGCTACGTCACGCTGAAAAAACCCAAAGTCTCACCAAACGTGTTTCTCCGATCTTTTGTCCGAATATCAAAAATATTAAAAATAAACTTTATCATTACTCCGTTTTACATTTTTTTGTTTTCAAAATATTTTCAATTCTATACGAAAAAAAATAAAGATTAAGAAACACATACAGACAAAATCATAGGTTCTTCCCTGTTTTTAAAATAATATAAAAAAAAACTATAGAAATGAGTTTTTTTTTTTAAATGCGTATTTCCTGCTAAAAAGAAAGTTTATTATTATTTTATTTACTCATCTTTTGTTTTGAAATGTTTTCGATTATGTACCAAAATAAAGATTAGGAAAAAATAAAAAATAGACAAAATCATAGGTTTAGCCCAATTTTTTTTTTTTTAAATAAAAGACTATAGTTAATAGAAAAAATGTAAAATTTGCTACTTTCTGTTAAAAAATAAAGTTTATCATTAATCCTCTTAAATTTTTTTGTTTTCAAAATATTTTCAATTATATGGAAAAAAATATATAATAAAACATAAAGACAAAAAGTTCGTTTTTAAAAAGTCATAATTAATTGATTTTCCTGCAGTGGCTTAAATTTTGAATCTTCTATTTTTTCAGTCAGAGTGCAACATAAAAAAGAAACCCGGACTGACTCGAAGAAGAGCTGCAGCAGAACCAGCGTAAACCCGTAAGCTCAGCACTGCCCCCTTCAGTGAGGCGGAAGTACTGCTGCCTCATTTCCTCTTCTTCATGGCGGCTTTACGTCGGATCAGCGAGACTAAATGTGTTCGCACCTGGGTTCTTAACTTGATGAATCCCAATGTGCCGTTTAGCAGGACGCTCGTGCCTGTGATCCTAATTAGCATATATGAAGGCCCCGCCCACGCCCATAGAAGGGCATCAGGATGCAGGGCCGTGTGCATCAAATACACGCCGAGATCGCGCAGATGAAAATGAAGGAAATTCATGAAGGGGCCCAAAAAGGAACCCTGGAGCAGCCCCACATTATTTGACAAACAAACTTTCTCCACCTTCCTCTGAGGCGACATCATCATCACCTGAACGAACGACACTGGAGCTCCTGTAACTTTTTTTTTAACCTTATGAAGTAGAAAAAGTGAAACTGCAGTGATGTCAGCGTCAAACACACAGCTGGAAGCAAAATGATCCAACCTCCTGAACATCATCATCATCATCATCATCATCAGAGACAACATCAGAGCCAACCTTCATCGAGTCACTACGTTTTTTTTCTCCCAAGGCCAATTTACGTCGGATAACTCCAAGATGTTCACTCCTGCTGACCCAAAATCATAAGAAAAGTCTCTCCGGTGGGTCAGAACAATGTAGATCGGGCTCAGATGTTTCCGAGATTCGGTTCTGACGAGGGATGAAACCAACCTGGAGCGTTTGGGGTCGGTGGATCGGTGGTTTTTGTCTGGAGGAGGACGAATGAAACACACGAAGAAAAGATCACCCGGCCAACAGTGAAGCATAGCGGCGGATCACCGATCCACTGGTGCTGCTTTTTCTTCCTCGAGCGCCGCGAAACCGCAGGGTGTGAAAAGTAAGACGGGTTCCATCAAAGATCAGGAAAATCCTCGAAGACAACCATCGATGAAGACGCCGAGGCCCGGGGAGTCGTTTAATATTCCACAATCACAAACAGACCTCAAAGTCCACCGAGGCCCGGTTCCGGAAAAAGTCCTGGAACCTTATCGAGGGGCCTGACCTGAATCCTTTTGGAAATCTCAGGAGATATTCCAGAAGTGGAGGCCGCCGCCCGTGAGGGGGCGGGGCTAAGACTCCTCAGGAACGCCGTCATAGCAGCCGAAGGGTTTCTCCAAAGTCCCGGTTTTTCTGTCCGACGTGGGAAAACTTCTCCGTATTATTATTATTATTATTATTATTATCTCTAACGCTGAAGTACTTAAACTCCTCTCTGTGTTTTTATTCTTCACCAACTTCTCATGAAGAGGAGATTATTTTTTGTAAAGGGGGGGTTGAATAAGTTTACTTCCAGCTGTAAACATCCGGGAACCAAACACAGTTTTTTACTGGTTGCTACGGACTACCGGTCTTTACCGGTCTCCATGACGACGCATGAGGCTGAGCTGCAGGCGGCTGACTGTCTGCAGGCAACAGCTCCCCCTGCTGGTCGACACACGCACAAACACAGTCATTCCAGATTTGATTAATATTCTCTTTATATTCTCATATGTCTGAGTTTCTGCACTGTAAAAAACAATTAACGGTAAAATACCAGCAGCAGAATTTGCCGGGATTTCACCCTTAAAGGTACAGTGACCACATTACAGTAGAATACCATGATACCGTAAAATATACACTGTAAACTTCTTTACAATTACATAACAGAAAATAACAGAAAATTAAAGTAAATTCAGACGAATACGTATATGAAAATATAAAATACAAAAACAATAAATATTTTCAACATCTTGTTTAAGTACACTGTAAAATAGTTACGGTAATAGAACTTCATGACTGGAGAAAACTTTATGATTTTCAGTCAGAATATGTTTTAAACATTGACATACCATAATGTAACAACCTAATTATTGTTAAAGCATAAATCTGTATAAATTGCATATTTTGCTGGTATGCACTCTAAAATTTACAGTAAAAACTGAATTTTTTGGGGGGAATAATTTAATTTACCCCTTCAGTTCTTTATTATGTATATAATTATTATGTATATTTGTGAAATACTGTTGATTTCAAAGTTGTTTTCATGAAATTTACTGTCATTTTATTTCATGTCCTAGTAAAGAATTATTGGTGGCCTTATTTTCTATAAGTGGCCTTATTTTCTATAAGGCCACCATTTTTAAAAAAAAAACGTTTTTAATTCTGCTGCCGGTATTTTAACGTAAATAATAAGTTAGTTTTTTTTTGTTTTTTTTACAGTGTTTTTTACAGTGTCATATACACACATAGTACAATGTCATATATATTTTTTTACAGTACATTTATCGAAGAGAACTGTCCTAGTTAACGAATAATCTGACATCAGCTGCACGTATGACATCACCGATCTCACCTGCCGCCGCGTCCCCGAAGAAGAATTCTCGTCCAGCTTCGCCTGCAGCTGATTGGCCATCAGACGAACTCTGCACCCGCCCACCGGCACCTCGTCGTACGCCCGGCTGTCGACCTCACCCGCCGGGTCACGTGACTGCAAACGAGACCTTAGAGACTTAGAACTCAGCACCAACCAGGAGAGTCGGACTTGTTTGAAATGAGAAACGAGTCTCTCTTCTCAGATTGGCTCCACTTTTCAAGCTGAGTTTGCGGATTTTAAGACGGTCACGGTTAAACGCCGCGCCTGTGGGCCGCGTGATTATTTTCGCTCGCCTCGTTAGCTGTAGGCGCCGAGAGGACAATTAAGCCTCTTTTATGGCTTAAATCATGAAGTCGTACTTTTATGCTATGCCAGCGGATGAAGGCTCCTCGACCCCCTATTTAACAGTAAACAAAGTTGTTGTTGTTTTAAAGGAACAGCGCCAAACCTGGAATCTGTTTACGCGTCGTTACGGTTAAAGGTGCAGTACGTGAAATCTCTTTAAACAAATGTCATATAATAGTCATAATTATGTTTTATTAGTGTATAAACACCAGAAAAAACAGAATTGTTGTCTTTGATGTCATCATAAGATGACATAAGATATCATCTTATGATGTCATCTTATGATGTCATCATAAGATGACATCATAAGATGGGTTAGTGAAAGGGGCGGGGCTTAACACTGACCTCCTTCTGCTCCTGACATGTTGGACTGGTCCTCCTCCTCTTACCCCAATCGTCTTTCTGCTCCTGTAGAGACACAGACTTGTTCCATAAGGAGAATGGAAGCAGAAGAAACAAAGGCAGAACAGAAAAAAAGAGCGACGACAACCTTTGGGTTTCTCTTCCGTGACAGATTGAATCCCAGTCGGCTGAGGAGGGACGCCGGGGTGATGAGAGCTGATCTCGGGTCGGCATTCTGACTCTGACAACCTGAAACCAGATGAAAGACATCCTGATTCTGGGATTGAGTTATCTCAAAGTCAAACTCATCGAGTAACAGCGTTTATTGTAGAGATCTGAACCCATTCCTGAATATTCCAATAGTTAAATAATCCTGATGACACTTGACCCCAACGTCCACTCCTTGAGGCGGTGGGCCCACAAGGCTCTGGTACCGAAACCCCTGCTTCTTGGCTGGAGGTGGAAAGGAGTCGGTTATCTGGTCGGTTGCTTCTGGTACTGTCTGTGACCTTCAAGGCCCGGATCTCAAGGTGCCCTCAGGGCTGAGGCGAGTGTCCAATTTTAAGAGCTAAGATTTTGCCTCCATGATGTGGTTCTATTAGCTTTATCAGTCTAAGGTTTGCTCAGGTTTTGGTTCTCCCTGCTCCTTCTACACTGGAGGTGAGTTACTGCCTCAAGCCAACTATGTCCGAGTCTTCTTCTTTCTTCTCCTCATCCATGGTCGTGAACTCTGGGTAGTGACCCAAGGAATGAATCTTCGACACAAGTTGCGAGAGTCAGGTTCCTCCAAAAGCTGGAGGGACTCCTATAGTCTTTTGTGGTTAGTCCGAGGAGATCCACTGTTTCTTTGAACGGAGACACTAGCCCTGGTTAGGAGGCCTTCCTTTGGAGGACTTCCAGGAATGTGAAACTGAGAGGATAGACCCAGAACCCGGTGGAAGGATTACATCTTGCCTAGCAACACCAGTGCCTTTCTGACCGGAACTGCCCACCGGGGAGTTTCTTCCAAGCGCCAAATATCTTCAAGGGGCGTTTTTGGGAGTACGCAAAGACAACCGCCAATAACAACGAATGATTACGTTCGTATAGCAACGTCAATTCAGCCCAAATGTGACAACTTTAAAGCAAACTCTCACCAGCAGGGGGCGGAGTGTCTTTCAGCAGCTGGTAGAACTGACTCAGGTACATCACCATTGATAGAGAGTCTGGTTCTCCGACGGACGACATTTCCTCCACCGTCATCAGAGGAGAGATCGCAAACTCTCGTTCTGCCAGGTCAAAGCCGAGCCAAGTGTTTCCTTCCACCTCCGACTCGTCCAGAGAGTCAAAGTCACTGGACGGAAGACAGGAAGTGGTTAGATAATGTGTCCTCTGTGCTGCTTCAGTGTTGTTTCACTCAGGTGTTTTACATGAGATCAGGTCGAAATCGGTGAATCAGGGCGCAGAGAGCCAGACCGCTTTTCCAGGAAGAGGTCAGGTCGCTGACGGAAACGCCGCGGTAACCACGAGTCTGCTCCTGACACCACGTCAGCAGTTTGTTGGACTGAGAGAAAGAGTCTGTTAGAGAGAAGAAGAAAGGTGAGCGATCGCATCAGGGAGGACAAGACAAGGTAGCAATCATATCTGCAAGGAGACAATGGACCAATCACATCAGGGGGGTGGTGGAGATAAAGGGACCAAAAGGATACCCACCTTGTCTGAGGAATCTGGGGGACGGCAGACGGATGATGTCACCTTGCGTGTCCACAAGGTGTCTCACCTGAAATAGCAAAAAAAAGCTAAAACATTAACCGGCTGTGTGTATATTATTACTGTTATTTCCAGATAGTCATTGAAAAAAGGAACTTTCCCAACTAATCTCAACATACATGGTATTTGTGTACCTGTGCAGGTGTGAGGAGGAGACGGTTGATGTTGACATATCTCGTCGTGGGACTGATTGTAAAGAGACTGAAGTTCTTCTGGAGGTTCTCTGGAGTCGTCTGGGGGAGAAGACGATACAGACTCTCCCTGAGAGACAAGAGACACGTTATCCCTACATCCCGACATCAGGTGTGTCACATGGTCTGTACTCTCACCTTTCTGCCAGGACGTCCAGCGGAGCTCCTCCTTTAGACCAACGTCGTATCATCCAGGCTGAATCCAGGGCCGCCAGAAACCCTCGAGCTATTCCTGTTCCCATTGGCCAGAAAGGCTGCAGACAGACAGGAGGAGAGGAAAAGGTCATCACCTCAATGACCAGCGCCCTACCGCCAGGTACCTGTGGGTCTCACCTCCAGCAGACTGTCTCCCACCAGCGTGACCAGCAGCTGGTGTCCGTGGAGTCGGCGAACTATGGCGGCGTTTTCGGATGCGTACATGCAGGTGAAGTCAAACATGGCGACGTCCGGCTGACCGTAGTGATTCATGGCAAAGTCGAGAGACGGCAGCTGGTGATTGGTGGAGAAGTCGGCAGCTTCGCGGGCGTACTTTTGCAATGCATTCTGGTCCACGTTACCCCGAGAGAGAAGCAGCTCGGTGTCTGCAAAGTCCTGAATGAGGAAGTAGGTGATAATAACACATCTATTATTGGCCGTCCCGTCCGGTTCCGTTGGCATCCAGGTACTGTCCTACCTGTAGGATGACTCCTTTCTCCAACAGACTCTGTTTCTTCGCCGTCATCACAAAGTAGTGAGTGTCGTCTTTGTAGTAGACGATGTTCTCCAGGTCGATCCCTGAAACGTTCCCATATGAGATGGAGATAAGAACAATAGCCGTTGCGTAGAACGGCCTCATGCCGACTTAACGTCCGTCTTTGTACCAGTTTCCTGCCGTAGCTCCTGGAAGAACCTCTGGTTGAAAATGAAAGCCACTCCACTGATCTCCTCCACTTTGGCTTCCGCTGTGGTGTTCCTGTTCTTAAAGTTTGCTGTGACGGCGATGGCCAACTTCCCTCGGAACTCTTTGCGCCCGAAACCTGCAATCAGTTCAAGAGGAAAGACTTTAAAGAACCGTCTTGAGATTTTAAATGCTAACTTGTCCGTAGTACTAGGGTATCTCTACTTCTTCAGGGTGGGAGGTTCTTTTTAGACCTCCCACCCTGACTGTGGTCAAAATGTCCACTGTGTGAGTCCGATCTGTTGTCAGACTAAGTTAGACTTTCCTCACAAAATGGATTAAGTTGAGCTTTGAATCGGTTTTCAAGGGGTCTGAACTGGACGCCATAGAGTGTCGTGTACCTGGGAGGGTGTTCCTGCGTCCGTCCGCCCCAATCATGACATCAAACTCCAGCTGATTGACGAGATGGGACTTTGGACTCACTTCCATTCTCCAGCCCACCTCTGCACAGGTGGGACAGAGACAGACAGGTAAACAGGGATATAGACAGATTATGGGCCGATTGTGGTGGGAGGTGGGCGCGGCCATCCATCTAGTGGAAGGACAGCAGTGGCGAGTAGAGGCCAGGAGTAAGAGTAGAGGCCGGCAACGAGGGTAATGGAGGCAAGCAGTGACAGAAGAAGAAGCTAGATAGAAGATGGTATGATGTCAGCTACTGTCCGGTACCGGGTCCATCATGCCTTCATGCCTTCGCCCTATGAGCCCGGTATGCGGCATGAAATTGTCCAACCAAGCAATGGTTCTGAGCAAACTTAAAAGGTACCAGACAACAAATCATGGGTCACTATTCTTGATGTCGCAAGGCCTTAAATTTGCTTAAAAAGTCTGTTCAACCGAGAAGAGCGAGTGAAGACGAAGCGTGCAAAAGTGTAACATAAAGACAACTTTTCGCAACGGGTCAAAAACCGGGAAGATCTCACATTTAAAAGACGAAGACCCTGGAAAAGGGACACCCTACCATCCTCCACAAGGTAAGTGGGTCAACCGAGCATTTGGAGAACCGGTACCGGGACTAAATAAAAATGCTGCAGAACATTTTATAGTTCCAATAATACTAGATCACAGTCTGTAAGATATAAACATCCTGTTTCTCACTTTGGCGTTGCTGATCTTCTGGAGGCTCCACCAGGTTCTTGAACTCTACGTTGACATGGACCTCGACCCCCAGGAGTAAGGCGACCTTCAGCAGAACCAGCTGCAGCTGGCGGATACCTGCAGACAGAAACACGAGGTGGCGCTGAATGGAGCGTCAAGCTGTTCTCAGCAGCCACATGTAGCGGACGACGGACTCACTGATGTGGTCGATGGAGCCGGCACAGAACTTTCCGTAGAACTTCTTGGCCCCGAGACCCCTCAGGTCGTGGATGGTGAAGGGCCACAGGTGGAGCACGTTATTTCTGGAGAAGGAGTCTCTCTTCTCCAGAAGCACCACCCGAGCTCCGAGGAAGCTCAACTCCACCGCTGTCCTCAAACCACAGGGCCCCGCCCCTATGATCACACACTGACCAATCACAGAGAAGGCCAGTTAATCATCAGACCCCTCGAAGGATCTTGGTTCAACCTCAAGTTGGAAAAGAGGAAGGGTCCAAAGAACATACAGTAGTGTTGCTGCAAGCTTGGCCCCTCTCATACTCCTGCTGGGCGGCCCTCCGGTCCAGTTTGGCCCACAGGGCGTTGGCCCTCCAGTAGTTGAGGCGCTGTTGGATCGGTCGGTACAGCGGCCTCTCGGCGGCATTCATGTCCAGCTCCAGATGTTCACACAGCTGGGCGAAGGACCGCAGAGCCGCCTTGCAGGTCGACGACGACACAAACTCGTCGAACAGCTCCAGAGCTCGGCATTCCGGGTATGACTCGTCTCCCATGGCGACCCCGGAGGCTGCAGGGCACCATGGGAAGGATGTCACCTGTTGATGATGTCAGGCTCCAGCTCGCCGTCTGATCCTAGGAGAGGAGTTTCACACTGGAACTGAAAGTGGACAGATTTAGACATTTGTGGGGGCAGGTACACACACACATACACACATGTACACACACACATGTACACACACATGTACACACACACATACACACACTTATGTACACACACACATACACACATGTACACACACATGTACACACACATGTACACACACGTAAACACACATGTACACACGTACACACACACATACACACATGTACACACACACATACACACATGTACACACACATGTACACACACATGTACACACACATGTACACACACACATGTACACACACATGTACACACACATGTACACACACATGTACACACACATGTACACACACATACACACATGTACACACACACATGTACACACACATGTACACACACACATACACACATGTACACACACATGTACACACACATACACACACTTATGTACACACACACATGTACACACATGTACACACACATGTACACACATGTACACACACATGTACACACACATGTACACACACATGTACACACACACATACACACATGTACACACACACATACGCACATGTACACACACACATGTACACACACTTATGTACACACACACATACACACATGTACACACACATGCACACACACATGTACACACATGTACACACACACATGTACACACACATGTACACACACATGTACACACACATGTACACACACACATGTACACACACATGTACACACACACATGTACACACACACACATACACACATGTACACACACACATGTACACACACATGTACACACACATGTACACACACATGTACACACACACATACACACAGACATACACACATGTACACACACACGTGTACACACACATGTACACACACACATACACACATGTACACACACATGTACACACACACATACACACATGTACACACACGTACACACACTTATGTACACACACACATGTACACACATGTACACACATGTACACACACACATACACACACTTATGTACACACACACATGTACACACATGTACACACACATGTACACACATGTACACACACATGTACACACACACATGTACACACACACATACACACATGTACACACACACATGTACACACACACATACACACACTTATGTACACACACGTATACACATGTACACACGTACAAACACACGTACACACACGTACATACACACACACGTACACACACACATGTACACACACATACACACACACGTACACACACATATGTACACACACACGTACACACACATATGTACACACATGTACACACACATACACACACGTTCAAACACCATAACAGATTTTATCTGAGGGTAATAACTTGAGCGGCGCCCCTCAGATTCAGGATCAGGACTGAGAAACACCTGAAGGTCTCTGAACGTGTCTCAAAGGGAGTGAAGGAGCTGGATGAGGTCCAGACCTCCTGCTGATTAACCTCATCTCCTGCTGGGAGATCGGGGAGGACCAGACTCTGGTGGAATACGAGTTAGGTCAATTATGTGCTAATGTTAGTTTCAGCATTGGCTAAAGATGTGCTAATGTCCGCTTCAGCATTGTTTAAAGATGTGCTAATGTTAGCTGTAGCACTGGCTAAAGATGTGCTAATGTTAAGTCCAGTCGCAGAAGATGACTCATCATTATGAGAACCCTATCCCTTATTAGACACTCTTCCTCTTTTAAAACGATTGCTCCTCATCTTCATCTTCACCCCCCTAAGATGATTAAGATCTTAGGGGGGTGAAGATGGACGAAGAGTAAATCAGCTGTTCAACAAGGAGCCGCTGGAGTCGTGCTGGTCGCTGCGTTCTGGTCACATGACGGTGTTTATCTGCCGCCGCGGCCAGCGCCAACAGGGACAAAGAGGCCCATAGAGACCCGAGTCGTCAGCACCAAGCACCGACACACACCAGAACCAAACAGCTGGGCTCACAGAAGCGACTCATGCTAACAATACAAAAACATCAAGAGTAACAAATAAGTAGAATATAAACATAAACATGAATCTGGACATGATCGAAATCTAATTATTACTTGTTTTAAGAAAAAGAGAAAAATGTCAATCACACCTGTAAACGTTGATTTACGTAATAAAATACAGCAAAAAACGTTTCAGTGTCATTTCAATATTTAACACCTGTGGAAGTTAAACCGTCTGTTAGCAGATTAAGATTCTTCTAAAAAAAAAATAAAAGCTTGATATTTACGGCTGAGGTTCTAAGATGTTGAAGAGGCAGAGGCGACCCGCTCGGACAGGTGTGTGCCGTGATAAGAGTGATAATGTTCAGGTGTGGGTGTGTGAGGTGAATCTGGGAGGACTCACGTCTCCGGGAGCTGCTGTCCATCTTCAACGGCTGCCAGTGGACGAATAAATCCACTCTAATCACACAAACACACACACACACACACACATTGTCTAAGGTCAGGGGGTGGAGTCTGATCTCCAATGACCCCGCCCCCTGAGGACAGACGGTAATCTGTAATCTGAGTGTGTCTGAGCTAATGGGATTAGCAGGAAACTGTAAACCAGAGTTCATCGTCTTCATCGTCTGAGCAACAGCAGCGCCACCTCCATAAGTTTAGGGCACCAAAAGTACTCCATAAATTTAGGGCACCAAAAGTACTCCATACAGTTTTAGGCACCAAAAGTACTCGATAAGTTTAGGGCACCAAAAGTACTCCATAAATTTAGGGCACCAAAAGTACTCCATAAATTTAGGGCACCAAAAGTACTCCATTAATTTAGGGCACCAAAAGTACTCCATACAGTTTTAGGCACCAAAAGTACTCGATAAGTTTAGGGCACCAAAAGTACTCCATAAATTTAGGGCACCAAAAGTACTCCATAAATTTAGGGCACCAAAAGTACTCCATAAATTTAGGGCACCAAAAGTACCCCATAAGATTTAGGCACCAGATGTAAAACTAGTGGATTAGATTTAGTCAACACATCCTCTTAAACGGTTTTATGCACCTAAACTCTTCATTATGTTTGTTAAAATTCAAATTAGACAGTTGATTTAAGATAAACCCATTCACACTTCAGATTTTGTTTTCAATAATTGTTTACAAACGGACATTTTTCGTCTTTTCTTGACAATCAAAGACATCAGCCATCTTTTAGAAAACATCTTTAATGAATGAATTCATCATTTATACATATTTAAATATCTCTTCAAGCAAACATGTATACAAACTATAGAACAACAAATGTTGTTGTCTAACAACAAATGTTGTTCTTACTCAAAAACAAATGAAACATAAACATAAACACTTCTGAAGTTCTTTGGAGCAGCAGGTTTAACTACACGAGAAGAAGAAGGTGGAGAGACGACGCCCCCTAGTGGTCGACGGCCGTCAATGCAAGTACAACTTATTGTATTTTTTTAAGGGGGGGGGGAAATGTAATTATAACAGTAAAACCAGATTATGGTCTTTCAATAAATTACAAAAAAGGTATTTCTTTCTAAAAGTGTTTTAATCTAACACTGTTCATTTAAATACAAATAAATTAAATCATTGAACTACCTGCACATCAGTCACGTGTACGAGGTCACATGACTATAAAAACACTAAAATAAACCCCAGCTGGGTTTATTTTTGGAACTGTCATCAGGAATTTTGCTGGAAAAAGAAAAAGAAAAGTGGAATAAATGATGACTATTGGGTGAAGATGGAGAATAAATGATGAATATTGGGTGAAGATGGAGAATAAATGACTGTAGGAGGTGAAATAAAGACGTTTCTCACCAGCAGAGCTCGTCCTTTGGTCTCGATCGGTAGCAGGCAGCTCGCCACAGCGCAGAGAACGCAGCACACCGCGAACGGACTGAGCGCCAGGATCAACGAATGAGACATCAGCACCTGAAGCAGACACGGAGGTCGGAGGTCAGAGAACGGGGTCGGGGCCGCCTGACGATTCACCTGAGGGCGAACTCACCTGAGCGATAAACGGAGCGATCATTCCTCCGATACGGGCCACCGACGTGCAGAAGCCCATCCCCAGAGACCGGGCCACAGTGGGATACACCTGCCGGACCAAAGACACACCTCAGCTCAGATCGACAGATCACAGCGGATAAAAGGATCGGCTGATCCATCAGGATCGGCTGATCCATCAGGATCGGCTGATCCATCAGGATCTCAGACGTACCTCCGCCGTATAAATGTAAACCACGTTGAAGTTCATGGAGACCAGAGACCGGAGCAGGAAGAGCAGCACCGTGAACCCAAGCCTGGAGACAAAACCGCAAGGTAGACCTTCAAGAACACAGCGATCACACTGGAGGACATCCTTAACCCAACTGGGGGACTGGGGGTCCTCATAAACACGGAAATAGACTAGAGGTCCAATAAAATGAGACATAGTCCCAATCAGACGGGACATAGTCAGACTGGAGGTCCTCATAAACCTGGACATAGTCAGACATGAGGTCTTCATAAATCTGGACATACTCGGAGTGGAGGTCCTCATAAACCTGGTCACACAGTAAACTCAGAGAAGACTCTCGGCGCTCCTCACATTGTGGTGCAGATGTTGAGCATCATGAAGAGAAAGGCGGTGGTCAGCTGCAGGACACTCAGACTCTTCTTCCGTCCGACCACGTTGAGAAGACAGATGTTTAACGGGATCACTGAAAGGACAGGAGAAGGACGATCCGTCACTCTACGCCAGGAAACTGAAAGCCCGCCGTCCCCCGGAGAAAAGCCGGACCGGTGTGACTTACGCGCGACTTCTCCCAGACTGCTGATGAGCAGCGTCTCGTAGTCGCTCATCGCAAACGGGATGCAGTAGCAGACGACGTCGTCATGGAGATGTTTGATCTGGTGCTCTCGGTCCGCGTCCGACACGCACAGCAGGTTCTTCTCCAGCAGCTCCGAACTGCCCAAGACCGACCCGTAGTACGAAAAGGAGGCCACGAACCTGACAGAAGACGGACATCAGAGGGAGGAACTGAACGGACGAAACACCGACATCTTTATTTGGACATATCATTTAAAAAAAATAAAACTTTCCCTTCGAAAAATACATGTAAAATATAAAACTTATTGTTTGACTTATTCTTATTCTTTTTCACTCTTTGTTCTCCCGGTTGTCCTCTTCCCATTTTGTGTCCCTAGTAGTCCTCTTCCCATTTTGTGTCCCTAGTAGTCCTCTTCCCATTTTTTACTCCCGGTTGTCCTCTTCCCATTTTGTGGCCCCGTTATTCCACTTCACACTGACGGCCCGTCTGGCACCAAGAACTCCTGGTAGTCTGTTTGTCACTTTGTGTCCATCGGCAGTCTAAGGTTTAGACCCGGACTCCTGGAGGAGTTTGAGTTTTGTCCCCCGGCCCATCAAATACTTGGGTCAATAGATCCCAGCGAGGGGAACCGATCTGCCTACATACGGAACCCAGACCCAGGATTAGCCCACCAGCGAGTGATTTAGCACCAGGTTGTCCACAAACACGTGGTGCGAGTCAAGTTCCGCTGCCCCTCGTCTGTGGAATGCCCTCCCGGACCATCTGAGGGCTCCACAGACGACTGACACATTTAAAAAAGGACTTAAAACTTCATTTATGTCTGATTTCAAGAATATTCCTCCTCCAACAGCGGAACTTTTTGTTCCGCATCATTGGTCACAAATTTTGCCGGCACATCTGCGGCGTAGAGGAGAGGAGGAGGAGAATCCTTACCACGAATACCAGAGCAGCAGAGACGTCCTCCTGAAAACGGGGCTGAGCAGAATCCTCCAGCTGCCTCGTTCTTTCTGGAACACAAACGTCAACAATCCGTCATCTCACAAACGGAATCCTGAAGTCAGACGGATTCATCTCATTCACATTTTTAGGTGATTTCTGTTTGGAGGTTATGGATGGAGATGGATGCAGTACCGGCGGGAAACGTCAGGGGGAGTGTCGCCGTAATTCAAGCAAGTATCGTCTGATACGCGTTTGTGTTTTTCTCCCTCTCAAAGTTCTTAGAACCAGACATGCAAAAGTCATCACTACGTCACAGAGTTAATAGAGCCACTTCATTATGTCACAGGGTTAATAGAGCCACTTCATTATGTCAAGGAGTTAATAGAGCCACTTCATTATGTCACAGAGTTAATAGAGCCACTTCATTATGTCAAGGAGTTAATAGAGCCACTTCATTATGTCACAGGGTTAATAGAGCCAATTCATTATGTCACAGGGTTAATAGAGCCAATTCATTATGTCACAGAGTTAATAGAGCCACTTCATTATGTCACAGGGTTACTAGAGCCACATCATTATGTCACAGGGTTAATAGCGCCACTTCATTATGTCACAGAGTTAATAGAGCCACTTCATTATGTCAAGGAGTTAATGGAGCATATCATTATATCATAGAGTTAATAGAACCATATAATTATGTCACAGGGTTAATAGAGCCACTTCATTATGTCAAGGAGTTAATAGAGCTACTTCATTATGTCAAGGAGTTAATAGAGCTACTTCATTATGTCAAGGAGTTAATGGAGCATATCATTATGTCACAGAGTTAATAGAACCACTTCATTATGTCAAGGAGTTAATAGAGCTACTTCATTATGTCAAGGAGTTAATAGAGCTACTTTATTATGTCAAGGAGTTAATAGAGCTACTTCATTATGTCAAGGAGTTAATAGAGCTACTTCATTATGTCAAGGAGTTAATAGAGCCTAGGGGGCAGCAGCAATGATCCCAGGATGATAATAACAATAATAGTACTATGATAAAATTTAGCAATAGCTTATGGGAAAATAGTATACTATAATAATAATAATTATATATATAATAATAAAAAATATATAATAATAATAATAAAAGTAATAATCATTGGGTCCACAGCAGCAGAACCAGCCTGCATCCACGAGACCCTGGAGGTCGGAGAAGTCCAGCTCGTAACATACATTAAAGAGAGAGAGGTGTATAAAGAGGGAGAGAGAAGCTCAATGCATCATGGGAGACATCCTAGCAGTCTAAACCCACAGCAGCATAGCTAAGAGCTAGCTTAGCCTTAGCCTTAATTATAAGCTGCATCATAAATGAGATTCTAAAAATAATAATATCGAGTTAAACCAGATCAACTAGGAAAACAAAGTTCCGTTCTGTATGATGTCATCTGTTAGAAAAATAAATGACACGGTTTTGGTTCCGCCCCCGTCACCAACATTCCTGGCAGTGAGCCAGAACCTTCAGCAGCGGAAACAAAGGGAATAGGTTCCGAACTAAGAACCGGATCACATCAAGCTCTGGAACCGCCTGCCGTCAAAACGGGCCGAAAGGAAACTTACTGCAACCGGTTCCATCAGCCGTCCAGGAGGAAGAGAGACCCGGTTCATTTTGGCGATCTTCTCCAGAGTCTCAACAGCAGCTTTGGTGTTTCCTGCCGAAACGTTGTAACGCGCCGACTCAGGAATAAACTGAAGAATGAAACACAGACAGATAGTCAGTTCGACCCGAGACAGAAAGTATCTACCTGGAAACACAGGTGAGGGTGGACAAGGGAGGACACACAGGTGAGGGTGGACAAGGGAGGACACACAGGTGAGGGTGGACAAGGGAGGACACACAGGTGAGGACACACACGTGAGGACACACAGGTGAGGAAGGACAGGTGAGGACACACAGGTGAGGACACACAGGTGAGGACACACAGGTGAGTACACACAGGTAAGGACGGACAGGTGAGGACACACAGGTAAGGACACACAGGTAAGGACACACAGGTGAGGACAGAAAGGTGAGGACCGACAGGAGAGACACACAGGTGAGGACGGACAGGTGAGCACACACAGGTAAGGACACACAGGTGAGGACAGAAAGGTGAGGACCGACAGGAGAGACACACAGGTGAGGACACACAGGTGAGGACACACAGGTGAGGACAGACAGGTGAGGACACACAGGTGAGGACACACAGGTAAGGACACACAGGTGAGGACAGAAAGGTGAGGACCGACAGGAGAGACACACAGGTAAGGACGGACAGGTGAGGACACACAGGTAAGGACACACAGGTGAGGACAGAAAGGTGAGGACCGACAGGAGAGACACACAGGTGAGG
>JBBDHG010000244.1:337500-390000 GCA_037951165.1 Lophius americanus
TTAGAGACGAGGTCCCACTCAGAGAAAAACGCCAAAGTTCAACGTCTAACAATGGACACAACAAAACAAACAAACCTCTCAAAGTTACTAATTAGCAAAAAGAAAAAACTACCTTAGAACTTTGTTGATGTTTGAAAAATGCTTTTGAAGCTTTCTGACGAATGTTCAGGAAACTAAACCGACTTGAACAACTTGTAACTGAGGGAAGAAACAAAAAAAAAAAAACAAGCCCAAAAAGAAAAAATCCCAGGTTGTTAGAGGGAAAGCTCGGAAACAAAAGTTTCCGAGCGTGACTGACACACTCAGAACTCTCCCTGGCCCAGTTTGGCGTCATGCCTAGCCTAGCACAGCCAGAAAACGACGGCGGATTCCTTCTACGAACATGAATCCCTCTCAAAGTGAGCGTCACCTCCTCCGACCGGCGCTCCAGAATCCATCGATGACTCAGGGATGTTCTTCCCGCCGCGTCGCCCCCATTCAGGCGGAACCTTCCGCTCATTTCCCTCCAAGTAGATGGCGCTCACCAGCTCCGTCTTCATCCCATCGGCCATCCTGACAAAACATCGTCACACGTTCAGCGCCTCAGATCAGCTGAGAGTCCAAGCAGATCCTGCCGACGGTCTGAGGAGCTAAAAACCTCGACAGAAACCGGTTCCGTAGTAGAGTAGGACGCGGTAATCTGAGCAGATTTCCGCCTCCCATCGTTTATCTTTCAGCTTATTCTCCGGAGTGTGAAATCAGGACCGCCCATTTTGAAGTAGAGTCAAACAAATTTAAAATATAATTGAAATAAAAGAAAAAATGTCGATGACGTTTGTATTTAAAGTTATTTTTGACGGGAAACACTAAATAATACCGATAAAAGATAAATAATGAAATATTATTGGGATAAATGTCATAAATGAGGCTCCGAGAGTTACAGATTACACCAATCGGCCATAAGATTATAACCACCGACAGGTGACACCAGAATAACATTGAGTATCTTGGTTACCATGGTTACCAGTCAGTGGGGGGGGGGGGGGGGGGGGGGGGGGGGGGCGGAAGCTGCTAAATGGGTCTAAGGAAGGACAACCAGGGTGACGGAAGCCCAAAACTTATTGATGCACATTGGGAAAATAAGATTGGTGGCCTCATCCAGCAGGATGATGCTCCCAGGAACGCTTCAGGAATGGGTCCAGGACCACAAGAACCAGTTCAAGGTGCTGATTGGACCTCCACATTCGCCAGATCTCAATCCAATCCAGCATCTCCGGGATGTTCTGAATAAATAAATCCAGATCTACGGAGGCCATCTCAACCCCACGGCACCTCTAAACCCCCAGGTCTTAAAGGATCTGATGCTAACGTGTTAGCATCAGACATGTTAGCACCAGATACCACAGCTCCCCCTCAGAGAACTGCTGGGACGGAAATAATAACATTATGGCGGATCGGTGCTTTTACCAGAACCCTGGTAATCCTAGAAACCGGCCGAGGATAAGTTTCTAATTCTAATCTAAAATTCCAATACAATCATTTTCTTCTCTAGAGTTTCTGCATAACAATTATATTAAATAAGACTACTTTGTTTATAACACATTAATTACTTGAATTCATTTTGTAAGGGGAAAAAGGTGATTAAAGGTCCAATTACGCATTTATATTAATACATAGAGTAATACTGATAAAGGATTAAGGAGGTATTTCAAAATGATATCAGATATTTATATTGATTTTATCGGTTTTAAATGTCTTATAATCTTCCTTTGACTTATTTTCAACCTAAAAGCACACCGAGCCCGGATGTGGATTCTTTTTTATTTTATTCTATGTTTTAATAAACTGCGATTTATTCACCGTGAAACAATTTGGGATCAGATGCAGCAGCTTCCGATTCACCGTGGAACCCAAGACGGACGGAGATAAGGTTACAAGCGAACTCCTTTTTGAAAACAGTCTATTTAACGCACTTGCTCCTCATAATTAGTGCATTAGGAAGAACTATGACGACTGAACCTTTAATCCAAGTGATGATTAAATATGTTCATTCAAATGTTTTAAATGATTAACGTTTTTAGACGAAACCCTGTCGTCTATTTTTCGGACTCAAGTAGAAAACGCTGCAGAAAAACGTAGTTTTTATGTAATTAAAGCGATTCAAAGTTGGTTAAGTTACAGCCGATTTATTCAAAAGAGAGTTTTGTTGTACTTTAACTAGTTAACCTCAATGTTTCATCTTGAAATTTAAGAAAATCCTTAAATAACCAGATTTTTGAACGAGGTTCTGCGTAAAAAAACCCGATACGCTAGTTAAAACGTCACGAGCTCTGATTTATTCTATCATACCGTAAATAAACGGTTATAATAACCGTATTTGTTGACTTTGGCCCGATTTGTGCCTTAACTTTTATCACATGACGTTATAACTTACAACGGATGGTAGTACGCGGGGCGTGAAGGTGCTCACCTGGCGGCGGGTCTCCGGTCAGGCGCGTCTCTTCATGCTGCAGGAGAGAATCTGAGGGGCAGAGTCTCAGATCGCGACAGGTAATTCCGGTATTCAGGGTTTGTTGTCAACCTGCCCAGGTGTTTCAGGAAGTATCACCTGAGAGTAGATCCGGGTGGGAGGGGGGAGGAGGAGAAGGAAAAAGGAGGGGGAATGGGGGAGGCGTTGAGACTGGGAGTGGTTTCACTTCTCTTCATCCTCCCAGACTCCAAACAAGAACGAAATCTACCACAAGCTAAACCCCCCAACCGCAACCCGCGATCACACTCACCCCTCCCCGCAGCTCTCGCAGCCCTCCGATCTCAACCCCGACCGGCTCAAGCCTGCTCAAGAGTTCCCGATTCAAAAAGAAAGAGAAAGAGAGGAAAAAAAGAAAGAGATCCTCAAAGACCCGCCTCCGCTCTCAAGCTCTCACCCTCAACCCCCTCCCTCTCACCCTCATCCCCCTCTAACCCTCAACCCCCCTCCCTCCCTCCCCTCGCCTCGCTCCCCCTCTCACCCTCACCCTCAACCCTCCCCCTCTTCCCCTCACTCCCTCTCACTCTCTTCCCCCTCACTCCCTCATCCCCCTCCCTCTCACCCTCAACCCCCTCCCTCTCACCCTCAACCCCCCTCCCTCTCACCCTCAACCCCCCTCCCTCTCACCCTCATCCCCCCTCTAACCCTCAACCCCCCCTCCCTCTCACTCTCTTCCCCCTCACTCCCTCTCACCCTCAACCCCCCCTCCCTCTCACCCTCAACCCCCTCCCTCTCACTCTCAACCCCCTCCCTCTCACCCTCATCCCCCCTCTAACCCTCAACCCCCCCTCCCTCTCACTCTCTTCCCCCTCACTCCCTCTCACCCTCAACCCCCCCTCCCTCTCTTCCCCCTCACTCCCTCTCACCCTCAACCCCCTCCCTCTCTTCCCCTCACTCCCTCTCACTCTCTTCCCCCTCACCTCCCTCTCACCCTCATCCCCCTCCCTCTCACCCTCAACCCCCTCCCTCTCACCCTCAACCCCCCTCCCTCTCACCCTCAACCCCCCTCCCTCTCACCCTCATCCCCCCTCTAACCCTCAACCCCCCCTCCCTCTCATTCTCTTCCCCCTCACTCCCTCTCACCCTCAACCCCCTCCCTCTCTTCCCCTCACTCCCTCTCACTCTCTTCCCCCTCCCTCCCTCTCACCCTCATCCCCCTCCCTCTCACCCTCAACCCCCCTCCCTCTCACCCTCAACCCCCCTCCCTCTCACCCTCATCCCCCCTCTAACCCTCAACCCCCCCTCCCTCTCACTCTCTTCCCCCTCACTCCCTCTCACCCTCAACCCCCCTCCCTCTCCCTCTCTTCCCCCTCACTCCCTCTCACCCTCAACCCCCCTCCCTCTCTTCCCCTCACTCCCTCTCACTCTCTTCCCCCTCACTCCCTCTCACCCTCAACCCCCTCCCTCTCACCCTCAACCCCCTCCCTCTCACTATCTTACCCCTCCCTCCATCTCACCCTCAACCCCCTCCCTCTCACCCTAATCCCCCTCCCTCCCTCTCACTATCTTACCCCTCCCTCCATCTCACCCTCATCCCCCTCCCTCTCACCCTAATCCCCCTCCCTCCCTCTCTCTTCCCCCCTCCCTCTCACTCTCTCCCCCCTCCCTCTAACTCTCTTCCCCCTCCCTCTCACCCTCAACCCCCTCCCTCTCACCCTCAACCCCCCTCCCTCTCACCCTCAACCCCCCTCCCTCTCACCCTCATCCCCCCTCTAACCCTCAACCCCCTGTCCCTCTCACTCTCTTCCCCCTCACTCCCTCTCACCCTCAACCCCCTCTCACTCTCTTCCCCCTCACTCCCTCTCACCCTCAACCCCCCTCCCTCTCTTCCCCTCACTCCCTCTCACTCTCTTCCCCCTCACTCCCTCTCACCCTCATCCCCCTCCCTCTCACCCTCAACCCCCCTCCCTCTCACCCTCAACCCCCCTCCCTCTCACCCTCATCCCCCCTCTAACCCTCAACCCCCCCTCCCTCTCACTCTCTTCCCCCTCACTCCCTCTCACCCTCAACCCCCTCTCACTCTCTTCCCCCTCACTCCCTCTCACCCTCAACCCCCTCCCTCTCACCCTCAACCCCCTCCCTCTCACTATCTTACCCCTCCCTCCATCTCACCCTCAACCCCCTCCCTCTCACCCTAATCCCCCTCCCTCCCTCTCACTATCTTACCCCTCCCTCCATCTCACCCTCATCCCCCTCCCTCTCACCCTAATCCCCCTCCCTCCCTCTCTCTTCCCCCCTCCCTCTCACTCTCTCCCCCCTCCCTCTAACTCTCTTCCCCCTCCCTCTCACCCTCAACCCCCTCCCTCTCACCCTAATCCCCCTCCCTCCCTCTCACTATCTTACACCTCACTCCATCTCACCCTCATCCCCCTCCCGCTCCCCCTAATCCCCCTCCCTCCCTCTCACCCTCACCCCCTCCCTTGCTCTAACCCTAATCGCCTCCCTCTGACACTCTTCCCACATCCCTCCCTCTCCCCCCCTCCCTCCCTCCCTCTCCCTCTCATCTCCCTCTCACCCTCAACCCCCCTCCCTCTCGTTTCCCCCTCCCTCTTAGCCTATCAAAGACCAGATGGTGATTGACAGCCACAATCCAGTGTGTTTGGACCCGCTGCAGGAGTTAGCATTTAGCATTTAGCAACTTAATGAAATCCTACAACGGTACATTCGCTGATCAGCCACAACATTACAACCACTGATAGGAGTATAACCCGTCACCCGTAAGTGGGTGGGGTTTAAAAAAATTACCGGTTTAATTTACGGTAAAATACCGGCAGCGGTTGTCGCCAGAATGTTGGCGTGAACAAACATGCTGCGCAAGATACGGTCGACCTGTTTACAATGACATAATTATTTACATGAGACTGCAGGACGTCAACAAGTATTTCAAGAGTACATGGAATATTCTTTAGCATCTTGTTACTGTAGAATCAACAGTACTTTTTTTTTTAAATGTACATTTAAACGTAGATACCGACAAGATCTGAATAAAAATTTCACTGTAATCAACTTGTCTGTTAATTTCAACAAAGGTTTGGATTTTTTTTACAGTATAATTGTGGGTTTTCCACATATTCCAACCGTAAAAAAAAGAATTTATTTACTGTTTCTCAATTTAAGCAGATAATATTCAGAGCGTAGGTAAATGTCTTAAAACTAACCAATAAATGGACCCTATTATTACTCAGAACAATATGAATACTACGAGTAAACAGAATATTCTGTCGTGTTGATCTTCGTTTCACGGGTTTGTCACGTTGACAAATATTATCCCAGCAGCCAGAGTGACTAATAACATTTTAAAGTAATTAATTAAAGATTAAAAAAAGGCTTTTAATATATTTGTTTGGGTAACTTCAACCACAAAAATCAGACAAAATCACTCAATTCTCAGAATCAAAAGAACCGTGGAACAGTTTGAGTTTGAAGATGTCTTTTTAATGTTTGGTTGACACAATCTCTCAGACCCGAAGCACCAGAGGACGCGGTTCCGACAGAGGCTGGAGTTGAGCAGGTCCGGTCATGTGACACGGAGCGGTGGGCTCGACTCGGCTAGATTCTGCTGGCAGTGTTGCCGAGTCACTGGAAATACATCACCAACTGTTTTCCTTCAGGCTCCGTTCAGAACAGAACCAAGAGAGGAACCAGAACAGAACTATTGGGCCCAGAAGGATTCCTGTACGGACGTTTATTCGTGACAAACCTCACATTAGAGATCCAGTTCCGAACTGGGTTTTTTTTGGTTAGTTGGAGGTCCGAATACGGGTCACAGGTTGATAGTGAGCGCTGCGTCAGCTGATCCAGAGGAGGGCGGGGCTTTGATCCACTAAATTATTCCAAAAGGTTACGTTGGACACGGACGCGCTCATGTCTGCTGACGAGTCAGAACCCGATCCATGAGTCCGACATGGGCCCAAAACCTTCATTCTGTCTCTGCAGAAGCGGTTCGGAAATATAAATTAGTGACTTTATTTTTTACAGTGCTCTATTCTGTTCCCAAAAGTTTAGTGAAAGTTCTGTGGACTGTAACTCGTCAGCACAGGTAACAGCACAGGTAACAGCACAGGTAACAGGTTGCTACGAGATACAAAAGATCGGATGTTTGCGTTACAATCGACAAAATTCACCTCAGAAATTATTAGACACACCTACACCTGGATTGGACATCTCGTTGATCGGATTTTTGTTCCCACAGCTGTCTCGCTTCCAAAAGTTAGTACGTTGTTCCCAAAAGTTAATGTTGAATTTGCGCAATTCAATATCTTGTTCACACAAGTTAGCATTTTATTCCTTTATAAGTATTTGTTTTAAATGCACAAGTCAATATATTGTTCCCTTAAAATATTTTATAAGTGCAAGTCAGTATCTTGTTCCCACAACTTAGTATATTGTTCCCAAAAGTTAATGTTTAATTGGCTTGTGTCTCCATCTTGTTCACACAACGATTGAATTTGCTCAAGTCACAATCCTGTTTCCATAAGAAAATATATTGTTCCCAAAAGATGGGACTCTGTTGCCATAAGATACTATTTTTTGAGTTGTAACGTACGTAAGTTCCCACAAGCTCTTTCGGTTGTTTCGTATCTTGTTGTACAATATCAAACACAAGTTAGCATTTTTATTAGCAGTACGACACAAATCTATGTTTCTCATTCCCACCATCTAGTTCGCAAAGTCGGTATTTTGTGATTGTAAGTTCGCGAAAAATCCTATCTTGTTCCCACAAGTCCTTTAATCTCTTGCCCCTGTGGGTGAATATTTAGTCTTCTGTGCTAGTTGGTAGCTCGTATCCTGTTTGACCGGTTGACTCGGGATTGTTTGAACTTCTGCTTTGGGGACAGGTTTCATTTCTTTGTTTACACTAGCCGATCGACATCGTGGCAGTAGCGGCGGTAGAATCATGTCGGCGCAAGTTAAAACGCATCTGGTTCCCACAAGTGTGTTTGACAAGAACCCAAAGATCCTCTTTCAGGAATGTGGAGGAAGTTTTGTCAGGAGTAAACGTCGGCGGGGCGACGAGTCGTCTGCTGGATTCTCCGAGTCTAGAAAAATTTAGGAGTTTGAGAAACCTGCTGTCGACACACCTGGAGTCTTTGCGGTGGGCGTGTTCCACAGCTTGACTGACAGGTGCCAGGTCCAGTCAGAGTGTTGAGGATCATGATGGATGTTTGCCGGGCGATCGGATCGGAGCGACCACAGATAAAATAATTTCTATATATATATATGTTTTCTATTAAACACCATATCCACTTTTTTATCTATACATTGTTTAACTGTAACCATCTTTATTTAGATTAAAATAGCTTTTGCAAAACTTTAAAAAAAAGAAAGAAAAGAAAACAGAAGATATTTCAGATGATGTTTTTTTTTTCTTTTTCTTTTTTCTTGTGTTGGGACGGTTTACGGTCTGACGGCGCTCTTTGCTCTCTCTGAACTCGATGCGGAACGACTCTTTACGTACTTAAACTTTGTTTCTAAACGTCATTTAACCAGCATGCTAAAATGCTAAACGTTAACCGGAACACTGAAGAGTAGCTAAAGCCTCAAACTTAATCAAACATGCTGATGGAGAGCGAAAGAACAAACCCTTCCTACGTTTACCCTGTGGGACCAATTTTCTTTTTCTTTTTTTAAATATAGCCACCAACTTCTTCACGACATATATATAGAATACAGCCAACCGGTAAAGAAGGGAACCAGTCAACCAGTCCAATCAGAGCCGTTTACAAAGATGCTGGGATTACATCACTAACCCAAACCCTTATTTTGACACGTTTCCAATTCAGCACTGTAACATCCACCTTTACGCTGATGATACCCTCTTATATCTACTCTACCTCCACCTCGACACAGTCTGCTTCCAATGCCTGCCCAACAATATAAACTGGTTCTACATGTCTAAAAATGTTCATAATACCCAAAGTCCAATCCCAGTTGTGTTCAAAGTGTCAGGATTAGGCCAAAATGTTAGGGTTCAACCTCTAAACGGCAGAAACCCCCTCGCTGGAGCCGCTAATCGGTTCGTAGGTCCCCGTCTAACGAGGACCCGACTCCTCTGGAGATTTAAAGGGATGGTGATACGCCATGTAATGAAACAATCTTTGCTTTCAGGTGATTATTAACCAACATGAACATTAAAAGATATTTAAACGACTTTAAAATTGGTGAAAATGTGTTATCAGTGAATATTACAGCCTGCAGGGGGCGCTGGTTGCGACGGATGACTGGTTTCCCATTCAATACGCAAACACACCCGCCTCATCTTTTTAGCGTTCTGCTCGCTAAACCGATTGTGATCGGTCGCAACTGATCGGCGATGGAAAAGTTTGTATCAAAGCGACGCAGTAGCGGAATTTTTTTCTTTAAAAACAAAATTTTAAAAAAAATGCCACCGATACATGGACACACGCGCGAGCAGCTACAAGAAGAAACATCTCCACGGGGAAACAAGCGCTGGCTCAAAATCTATAGCGAGCTCAAACACAGGAGGAATACAACCATAGAACAGTAGTTTGGTCCTTTTTTTTCTTCTTTTTGTTTTCATCAAAATAAAGGATTTAAAGTAAACTTTCATATATAAGCGATAGAAAATAAGTAACGTCTCAATACTGCGATAATAACTCTTACATTAATATTGTGCTCATTGGGGTCTCTTTACAGATATTTATATTCATTCTTATAGGTATTTATATACGTTTGACTTTCTTTCTTTCTTTTCTTTTTTTTGCATCCCCTTGCCGTAGGAACTTTACGCCACCTCCAGCTTTTGACAGTGCAAAGACCTCATCCAAAGGGTTTATGAACAGAGACCTGGTCCCTGTGGCTGATGGGAGCGTGAAAGGCAATAAGTGGTAAACGATGAGATGGCATGAGGCTGACGGTTAGCACCACGGAAGGTCCGGAGCGACACTGCACTTCAGAACTTAAGGAGGGATGGTCAACTCTTGAAGGTAGGCGTGGACTTTCTTCTCTTGGTCTTCCCAGGTTCCGGGCAGGAACTTGAGAAGGTTCACGAGCGACCGCCTACTCCAGGTAGTTTGGAAGGGGATCTGAACGGATGGGTCGCTTCGAAAGCTCCAGAGGAAGCTTCCTCTTCAGAACTTCGGAAGGGCTTAAACATCCCAGAGGGTTAGAACGGACCTTCCATTCCCATAGGAAGAGTCAGGAGTGCTCATCTTCAGCGAAGAACCATTCACTCTAGAACTCCAGGGGGGTTCGTCCACTACGGGAGGCACAGGATCCATTCCGTAGGTTCAGGAATAAACTGCCACTCACAATCTGCTCCAGAACTTCGAGTTGGATGAACCGTTGCAAATCGCCATGAGGGATGAAGTTCCTCAGGAGATCTGGAGAGACCTCCATTTTGGAAGAGGTGATCTTGTCCAGATGTTCAGAAGGAATGATCTGCACCACAGGGTAGGACAAAAAGGGTAAGTGGGCGATCTTTACCAGAGGATCAAGAGGGACCATCCGCCCCTTGAAGATCAAGAGGTACAATTTAGTCCCTAAGGTCTGGAGAAACCATCGACTCAAGAACATCTGGTGGGACGAACCCGTTCCGTGAGGTCAGGAAGAGAAAGTCCACTCCGGACGGTGAGTCGGGTGTCTACTCCGAAAAGACAGGGAAGGACAAATCGGTTCAGATTTTCAGGAATTAATGGTCCCTCCAGAAGTCCAGGCAGGATGACCATTGAGGGGTCCACTCCAGGAAGCACTTCAGTTGAAATGTGAAGAGTCCAATGAAAACTGAGGTGAAGGATGATGGACAGACGGACAGGACCCTGTAAAATACCGGAGGTCTTTCAGTCGGGAGACACTGTCCACTTTTTTTCACATGTGGATTCTGATCCAGGGTTACTTTGGGGTGAGTGGCACACATCGGTCCAGTTCAAGAGAGTCCAGAGTGTAGACCAGTCTATGGGATGGTTTTGATCCACCGCAGCGGAGTCCTGATACAAACCCGTCTATGGGTAGCTCGTCACGGCCGCCTGCTTCTGGGCCAGACGCCGGAGCTCCTCCCTGATAGCCTTTATGAGGGAGGCCGAGGTGTGAGCGGAGGGGGAGGCGTCCTCCGGCGGGTACTCTGGAGTCGGTGAGGTCAGGAGGAGAGGCGGAGCCGACGGGTCCCGCAACGAGGAGCTTGGCATCTGGAAAACAGAGGAAGAGGAAAACTCAGGAAACGACAGCACCTGTGGGGAAAAGGGAGAGACGGTGATGTGAGTCAGGATGCGTCCGGAGAATCCATCCAGTCAAAAGACATTAAAGCAGCTGTCCTGTCTACTAACTCACTCAGTTTCAGGTCTGTTACTACCTCCACTAATAGCCTAGAACGATCCAGTCATGGCAAACAGACGTCAAACTCACACTCTCTCTACTGGCTCCTGGTCTGGACAGGTCCTGATCGGAGTGCTGCTGGTTCCAGCTGGTGCCTGTGGGACCCGACATGCTGCGACCCACTCCGGGGTACCCGCCAATATGACTTGACAATCCCACCTGGGTCAAGTGGTGGAGCTGCGCTCCTACAAACGAGATGAAAGAGTTTGGTTCCAGGTGAGTTTGGTAGGCGGGGTCAGGCTAAGTAGCGTCAACACAGCAAAGAGACAGAACAAAACTACGGCTATCAGCTTTTGGCTAAAATCAGAGTGACTAGCATTGAGATGTCACTACCTGTGCTACCCCCGACGGGTCGTGGTCTGGATGACGAGGGCGGGTCTTCGTACTGGCCTCGGTGGGAGTAAACTGACTCCTGGAGCTGGTTTCCAGTGGAGATATATCCTCCTGTGCTTAAACCCTGCCTGTGTAAAGACCAGCACATAGCATCAGGACCGGTTCAGTTGAAGGCCTGGACCTGGACTTAGTGTTAAACCTCCCTTACCTCTGCAGCAGACCCTGGACCGACGTCGGAGACATTCCCAACTCTGCGTATCTCTGCGGAAAGACAAGAAGAGAAAATCTAAACATGGACTCACGACGAAAGGAAAATGGCCTCAGCTGCAGGACGACACACTCACTGCAGAAAAGGGGCTGTGTGAGGGGGCTGCTGGGTAAGAACCCCACTGCCTGCCTGGGGGGCGGGCCTGTGGGGAGGGGGTGGGCAGGGCAGGGCTTACCCCGCTCAACCCGGCGCTGCCCTGCGAGGACGGCGACACCAGGGCGAAGGCGTCATCCAGTAGGGAGTGCATCTGCTGCCGCGCCTCCTCGATAGAAGGTTGGGGAGGCATGTAGGGCGGAGGGGCTGGGGCGGAGTCAAATACCTCGTCAGTAGGGGAGGGGCTTCCATGGTCTGGGGGTAGGTCAGGGTCCGACTATAAAGGAGAAAAAGGAGTATAAATTAAATTCTCTCTACATTTAAGGGGTAGTAGTCCAACTCTACGCTGATGATACTTCCTTTTATCCCTCAGGGCTCCTTCAGAACCGTCCGCTACTTCAAACGGACTCGTTATAGCAACCTTAAATTTAAATGACCTACTAGAAACGAGATAATGATAATAACGTATTCGATAACGGTATTTTGATCACTTAGTCATATAATGTATTTTCATTTGACCGAAAGGAATGATTTTCTTACCATGTAGGCCACATTGTTCAGACCCGGGTATTTCCTGTAGGTGGCGCTGTGATCAGTGAGCAGCCGGTCTCTGTCGGTGTCAGGAAGACTTCCAGGTCCTGGTTGACCTCGCCGACCCCGAGGAGAACGCCTCCCTCCTCTGGAAAAGACATGCGTTTTTTAGAAAATAGCCTTCGTGGAGAATTTGCACTTCCTCGGATATTCCGACATTATTCCTTTTATCGTCTGACCTTCTCCTGGAGTCGGTGGGGGTGGGTGGCGAGTGGGCGTCGGCTTGAAGGATGCAGTCCATGTGGTCGTGGGCGGAGCTATAGAGACGCTGCGCCACCTCGCCCTGCACCGGCCCATCCCCGAATGCATCCATGATGTCGTCCATGGAGGGGAACTCACATTGGCCCCGCCTCTTAGCTCGCTGTCGGAGTTTGTTCCGGTGATGCTCGATCTCGGACTTGTGTCTCAACGCCACCTGCGGGATCACAGGACGCAGGACGGCGTTGATGGGGTGACGGTCCTGACGGTGAGCAATGAGGGTGTCTGTGTGTCTGTCTGGTCTCACCTCTGTGTTGACCTTCTCGGTGAGGGTGGGGCTCGGCTGGGACGGGGCGTGGGGTGGGCTCGGCCGCGGCTGCATGGCTATCAACTGTACCTTGTTGGCCTGGCGACGCGTGCCGTCAGACGAGCCGCGGGAGAGACGGTCAACGTGGTCGAAGATGGAGGACGAGGAGAGGAGCTCGTCCGGAGCACCGCCTGACGTGTGAACCAAGGAGTTAGCATTAGCCTGATGCTTGATTTTAAAACTCATGTTAAGCTCAATGTGAACGCAGACTGACAGTTAGCCAGACAATTGACTTTTAGCCACTTAGTTTGAAATTAGCCTGAGAGTTAGCCTGACAGTTAGCCAGACAACAAGCCAGGCAGTCTGAAAATTAGCTTGACAGTTAGCCTGACAATTAATCTTACAGTTACCTTTGCAATAAGCCTGATAGCTAGCCTCACATTAACCTTGTCTGTTAGCCTGATGCTAATCTTGACAATTACCCTGACTGTTAACCCGATAGGTAGCCAGACAACTTGCCTGACAGTTAGTCTAACATGAGCCTGACTCTTAAATTGAGACTTAAAGGTGCAGCATAACAGCCTGACCTCATGAGTGACAGTTAGATTTACAATCAAGCAGTTAGCCTGACAGTTAGCCTGACATTTGGCAGAAGCAGAGCATTTTAGTTTCCCAGCATGCTAGCTCAGCTGCCACATTAACTTAGCTTAAACTATGTTGAACCTGCAATATCTAGTAGAGATAGGGAGAGGGGGAGGGAGGGAGGCTTTTCTGGCTGACTGACAGGATTAGGAAGGTTTAAAGTTCTCTCTACACAGAGATAACCCAACTAAGCTACCCGGAAAAGAATAACATGGCTCCAGACGAGCGTTTGTGGTTTTAAGCGGCATGTCAGAGGAGCTAAACGGACGTGCTATACAACACAGCTGTGTCAACATGAAGGGCAACGTCTGCTGACTTATGCTAACAGCTTTTTGTAAGCAATGAAATGAAAAGTCAACACGGCGGCGGTTGATCTCGCCCTCTTTTAATGAAGGCGAGGAGTCGTGTACGTTCTCCCCAGTTGGAAGGGCTTAGCTTAGTTCGTTAGCCGCTAACGGCTACTAGCTGCTCGTCAAATCGTGACACATTCGTCCTGTCCCTTCCAAAGGTCTTTTTCCTCATTCCGTTTCAGCTCTGTTACTACCTCCACTACTTTCTTAGTAAGACCTTTGGAAACTTTTTTTTTTACGGGACAGGGAGGCGCCATGACGGCGCTTCAGCCCCGCCTACAGTCAGCTGTGAAAAAGCTACAGGGTTCGGGTTCTGAGAAAGATCCGTTTGGGGTGCGAACTGTTCTCCACCCGGTCTCTAACTGAATCTGCAGAATGTCCTGTTTCATAATCGGTCGTTCTGTTTATAGATGAGTGCGACTGTGCGACAGCAGACGACAGGAAGGGCGACAACGTACCCATCTTGCTCCGCCCTTCAGTCCGGAAGCATGAAGAATCAGAAACAGGGGAAGTTTTTAGGGACAGAACAAAAACGTTTTCACGTCTTCGGTCATCCGCACCTTTCAACCAGTCCAGGCGATGATGTCATTCTCACCGTTTTTGGGCGTCTTCCGGTGCTGCTTCCCCTCGCTGGGCGTGGCCACAGGGCGGGTGCTTTCTTCGGCCGATTCTCTGCCGCTGGATTGGTCGCTGCCCAGTGAGTCGCCGTCTGACGGGCTGAGCCTGACGGGCCGGAGACAGAAGAACCTCTCTATAACTCTTACGTCTTAAAGTTTTTTTAAATTCTTTTTTCGTTTTTCCCCGTCGGTTCCGGGCTGCTGGGTGTTTTAACGTGTTTCCTGTATTCATGTCGAGAACCGTCTCGGTTTTATTGGAGCGACAATTAAAGAAACCGGAACTTGAACTGATTCATTGTTTCTACATTTGAATGAATTCCATGGATTTGGTCTTTTTTCAGGGCTATTTAGTTAATTTGGGTCAGAACCAGAGTATCGTTTGCCCAAGAAGTTTGGGGCATAATAAGAATTAAAATAATAATAATAATAATAATTAGACATATTACGATAATATACATAATAATAATACTAATATATAATAAAAATTAAATGTTATTTAATTATGTTATAAAATTATATTTCTAATAATAATAAAAATATTATTATTATTATTAAAATCAATGTAATAATAATAACAATAATATACAATTCTAATAATAATAATTGTAATAATAAATAATTTTAATAATAAAATATAACAATTTAAATAATAATAATATAATAATAATAATAATAAATTTCTGTCGTTGCCAAGGATTAGTAGGAAACTACCGGACCAAAGTTTGATGACGCCAGTAGGTCATTTGAGAAAAATTCTCCAGAACTGGCATCCAGTCCAATAAATCCAACTTCCTGTCTTCTTGTCTTTGTATAAATGATTAATTTCTTACCTTTAAAACCATTCCACATGTTTTACAGTGAACTGCTGTCGCTGCTGCTGACCCACACTCCACCGGCGACCCCTACTGGACCGATCTGGTTTCACACCAGAAAAGGCTCCTAGGAACCTTTTCAAATCCTCTGAGAAGATGGTTTTATTATAGTTTTATTGAGTTTTTCTTTTCTCTGTGTTTTATTGTAAGGCTCCACTTCAATGAGAAATAAAAGAAGAAGGTTTTAAAGAAGTTGCCTTTTTTTTTTTTTTAAAACAAATCCCAGTAAATTTTTATCTTTTCATAAAATAAAAGGAACTATTTATCATTCTGTTCCATCATCTTTCCTGTTGTTTTGTTGTTGTTTATATAATCCATAGATCTCAGAAACCGGGATATTCAGGATTCTCGGAACCAGAATAGAGTCTTATCCTGGTAACTGAAGCCAGGATATGAAGTTTATATCCTGGGATTCAGGCGGGATGCTTCAGAAAGTCAATAATAACCACGTAAAAAGGTGGGTTAAACGGAATAAGAAGTAATAATTAAGAAGTTGGGGAGCGTTATTGAGATTTAAGAAAAAAAGAAGACATTTTTTAAACGTTTTCCAGAGAATCAACTTTTTGTAGCACAGGTGTGACACATAATGAAAGTGTGTTATTAAAGGTGGTGCAGACCTTCCCCTGCGGCGGCCGGACCGGGCCGCTTTGCTGGACGAGCCTTTAGATTTGGGGGTGTTGAGGTCCCCGCCGTCAGAGGGCGTGGCCTCTTTTACCGGGTTGGGCAGCGGGCCGGGCTCCTGGATCACCATGATGTCATCTTTGCTGTGCTGACCCAGGTGGAGCTTGGCAAAGTCGAACCCTTTGACGCTGGGAGCCTGAAGCTGAGAGACGACAGACGCATCAGCGGAACGAACACGAACGGGAAAGAGGCGACCCGCTTCCTGTCGACCTCTGACCTTCTGCCTCTGCTGGATGGTGTTAATGGCGTCAGGCTGGAACTCGAGCTTCTCCGAGCCACAGAGCTTCCAGTAGAGGATGATGATGATGAAGAGGGCCAGCAGGACGGGGACGACCACGCCGACGATCAGCCAGATGCTGCTGCTCTGAGTCTCCGCCGGAGGGATGGACAGAGTCTCCACAGCTGGAGGACGGAGGTAAAGAAGGACGGGGGGGCATCATGAGACATGATTGTAGCTTAGATTGTTGAGTCAGGTTGTATTATTATTATTCATGTTTTATATTTCGACATTTTAGACCATTTTCATTATTTCATTTTCTCATAATAATATATATTTTTTAAAGTTTCGTAGTTTTTAATTATTATTCTATGTTTATACATTTGAGTCAGGTTTTATTATTACTGTTTATGTTTTATATGTTTTATTTTTATTATTTTACGTGTTAAATTGTTGCTGCGCCCACAAACTATAATCAGAAACAACTATAAAAATAAGAAATATAGCTGCTTGTTGGTCTAAAAATGCATCCAGGACACTTGTTTATGCGAGAAAATTACTTGTTGAGCAAATAAAAACTGAATATTGTTTCCAGCTCCATGGAAGAGTTTGATTATTTACAGTGTAAAAGATTAATTTGATGTTTCTTTTATTATAATGAAAATCTGTGGGGAAAATTATTTTAGCTGTTATACCGCGGGTGACCATTTATTGCGTGGAGGCGCTGCTCTCATCACCTCCGTTTATACAGCGTCAGACTTTTTTCAATGATGTAGCGTTTTGAATTATTTTACCAGCTCGCTGATCAGTTTTTAACATTTTTGGAAGGAAATAGAAAGCCTTTTTTAAAGAAGTATAGTTCAGTGAAGCAACATAAACCAAAAACTGTCTCATTATGTGAATGAAGAGTAGATGAGTAAAGTTTGATGGAGGGAAAAACAAACATCACGGACAAAGAGTCAGATTTTGGAAAGCCCCACTTTTCCACCGAGCTGGATCCAGTACTGGTTTGGAGCAAGAGCTTGACTCACCACCAGTTTTTTGCTTTTCGACAGCCTAAGCACCAGTTCCTGGCTCTCAAAACCGGTGCCAGACAAGCACCAACTCTTTGCTGGTCTAGAGCCAAGAACTGATGACGGCGTACGGTGACGTAATGGCGTGGCTCTGACTTGGCTCTTTCCCAATGCAATAGCAAACACTTTCTTAGGAGGTGCTGGAGTTGAACCAACTAAGTAATGGCACCAGCACCGAACTAGTACTAGATTATTTTTTGGTGGAAAAGGGGATACCAGGGAACCGGTTTGGAGGGATCGAAGAATCTACATATATTGAACGGTTCCAGATGTTCTGGGCTTTGAACCACATGGACTTTTGCTGTGCCTTGGACCTTTAAAGACTTTTCTTTTTTCACAAAAATAAACCAACTTAATGTGAATTTGGAGTTAAATCAATCCGTTTCGGTTTTAGGATCCGAGTGGAATCAGGTTTGGACTCACGTTGAGCAAGCGGTCTCTGGACTCGGTGTCCGAGGACGATGGCAGCTCTCTGAAGGTCCAGGCGGTTCAGTGTGGCCGCTGTCACCTCCGCCGGTATCCGCTCACCGCCTGGACCCTCCACAAAATAGAAGACCTCCAGAGGACGTTCATTCCCAGAGAGCCGGGACACCCGCACCACCTGAGACGCGACGGGAGGGAATTCAACGGCAGCAGAACAGGAAGTGACATCTCCTTCATGCCTATGTGATCTTTACCTGCAGACTGCTGTTGCCCACAACTGTAGCTCTCCTCCAGCGCCTCCTGCTGGACGCCTGCAGTCCCTCCTCCAGCAGCAGAGCCAGACGTCTCTCCAGCCGGGCTTTAAAACTTCTTTCCACCAGCAGCTGCTCCTGGACCCCCAACAGGACTGAAAGAACAGAAGCAGAGCTCAGTCCGACACGAAATACTTGAGCTATCGGTCAGGGGTTCTTAACTAGGTGAACTCTAATCTCAGTCTAGGGGGGCACCAAGAAGAGTCGTATCTTTTGGCATAAACATTTTTCAGAAACTCTCTAACATTGATTTTTTACTACAATGAAAACATTTACAAAACTCTCCTTCAAAAAAACTTTTGACATTTTATAGGATTACATTTGAACACATCTTGATGACGTCACAATTCGGCTTTTTCAAACAGTTCTTTTTTTTTTTTTGGCTGACTAGACATTGAAAGCATCATACAGCACATCTCAATGCAATGAGCGGCTGGCGGCTACGTTAGCTAGCTAAGTATTTGTTCGATCGGATTTGTTGTTCACTCTTAGCGTTTTCAGGATAACTAGTTCATTTTGAGAACAATATAACAATAAAACAACCCACTGTGCCAAACAATCTCTAAAGGGTGACACATGAGCGTCCGGCTCAAGGTTGCGCCGGTTAGCATACGAAGCGTCTCAAATCCGGAGTGTCGGTCGTGAACCCGGACGGATGGCTACCCCAAATCTAACCATGAAAGTCCACCAGAACCAAAACTCTCTGCATGGTTCCGTAGAAAAGATGGAGGTGGATCAACTTAATAAAACAGAAGCAGGGTGGCGTTCCCACCTGTTCGGACCCAGGTGGCGCGTAGATGGTGAGACGTGTTCAGCTCAGGGTAGTGGAACGCTGTCAACAGAAAAAACATGTTTGATCTTGGTTTCCCACATATTTAAAGCTGATATGATGGAATGTTTATAAAAAAAAACAACTGGGTAAATGTGTAATGGTGCCGTACGTTCTGCAACCTGCAGGACAGGAAAACCGATGTAGAAGCTGAACTCCACCAGACTGAGCTTCCTCAGATGTTCGCTGACCTCTGACCCTGGCAGGTAGTCCCGCCCATCACGCACAGCAAAGATGATGTCAACCGAAACCTTATTTTGTCCCTCTGGCTGCGTCACGCTCATTGTGATGTTCAGGAGCTGGAGAAGAAAACGGATTCACAGCAGATGAAGCTCACTGGATTTCCGCGAATCGGCTGAAGGTCACCTGGATTCGAAGGTGAGTCTCACCTGTACGGTGACATTTCCCGCTTCCTGTGCTCGCCTCCGTGTCTCGGCGTACGCCATAATCAGCCCTTTCTCCACCCGTTGGCTGAAGTTGCAGACCCTGATGTCGATGTGGGCGGGGACAAACTGCAGCACGGTGTGGACCTGGTACCCGAGGTCCGGTATGACGTAGAGCGGTGAGACGGTGGGGATGGGACCGGAGCTGCGTTGGGGCTGGCGGAGGGCGTTGATGACGGAAATGGCGGTAAAGATCAGTGGTCCTGAAACCGCTCTGAATGCAAAACTGGATGGTGTTCTGAGGAACTGATTAGGAAGCAGAGAGGTGACAGACAGCTGTCAATCATCTGACATCATCAAGCTGATTTCCTTCAGTTAGGGTTTAATCCGACAGGTGGTGAAGGGGGTGGTGTTTGTGGTTAAGGAGTGTTTGATGTGGAGGAAGTGGTGTGGGGTTTTTACAGTAGAGGAGATGATGTTTGAGGTCGAGCAGGTGTTTGACACGGAGAAGGTGGTGTAAAGGTGGTGTTTTGTTGTGGAGGAGGTGGAGTCTGTTGTGGAGGAAGTGGCATGTGTGGTGGAGGAGTGGTTGTTTTAGGTTGAGGCAGTGGTGTTTTTGGTGGAACAGGTGGTGTTGGAGGTAAAGAGTATGGTGTTTGAGGTGGAGGAGGTGGTGTTTGCAGTGGAATAGCTAGCTTTTGTTGGGTAGTTGAGGTGTTCCTGATGGAGATGTAAGGTGGATGTTGTGGTGTTTCTGGTGGAGACGATGGTATTTATGGTAGAGCAGGAGATGTTTGTGGGGAAACAGGTGGTGTGTGAGGTGGAGGACGGGGTGTCTCTACCTGGAGCTCCACTGAGCGGTTGAAGTCTCTCTTCAGAAGATGTCTGACCTGAGTGAAACCTGGAGAAGAACCTTTGGAACTGACTGCAGGAGATGAGAAGAACAAATGATCAGACTGAGCCCGATACTCGGACTTCCTGTCACATGACCCCTGACGGACTTACCCACTCTGACCAGGTACATCTCTGGCTTGGTGATGTTGCACAGGTACTGTCTGGAGAGCGGAGGCTGGACCACTCTGGGCGTAGTTACTGGTGGGGCTCTGGTCAGGCTTATTGCTGTCATCTGGGTGGTGGTGGTGATGGCGGTGGTGGTGGTTTGAACCTGAGATGTGGTGGTGGAAGCTCTAGTGGGTGGAGCCTTTGCTGGCTTCTCTATGACCAGTGGAGTCCCCTCAGGTTTTTCAGGGCGTGTTGGTGGTCCCAGCGGGGGAGGTGGAGGCCCCCGGCCTGTGGTGTTAGAAGGGGGACGAAGAGGATGTCTGCCCGGAACTTGGGCATCTTTGGGTCTTGGAGCTGGAGGCGAAGGAGTTGAAGGAGTTGAAGGGGTTGAAGGGGTTTTGATGGTGGTTGAGGTCTCCTCACCTGTGAGAGTAGGTGAGAGACTTAGAGGAGGGGTGGGTCCCGCTGTTGGACGCTTGGGCTCCCATCCTGGAGGAGGACCAGAACTTGGAGAGGGAGACGGAGGGGATCGATGGGTTTGGGTTGTGGTGGGTGTGATATTGGGTTTCGAGCCAGTCCAGTTGACCTGGTCGTGGTCTCTCTCCCGCTCCCTCTCTCTCGCTCGCTCCCTCTCTCGCGCCTGAAGGTTGGTGTAGTACTCCAGACTGTTCATGTCCGGCAGCAGCAGCTCCGTCGGTTCCAGAGGCAGCATGTCCTCTAAGTCATAGTCCTCGTCCCACGCGGGGAAGACATCCGGATGCGTGGGGCGGGTATGCAGGTGGATGCTGGGGGTGGAGGATAAGGGTGAGAGGGGGAAACGTGAGGATAGGGGAAGGATGGGACGGGATGGGAAGGCGGTGTCGTACGAGACCCAGTCCCCTCCATCGTCCTCGTCGTAGGGGTGGTTCGGAAGCGGCGTTGCCAGGGCCAGCTCCTCACCATCGGGCACCATGAAAGACAGAGTCTCTAGATAGTCTCCGGAACCCCAGGCCTCCTCCAGGGAGGGACCCTGCTCCCAGGGTGGAGGAGGGGTGAGGGTTGGCTGAACATGTGGAGGGAGAGGTGGAGGGAGACTAGGCGACAGGAGGTCTGGAGGTCTCAACAGGAGGTGGATCCCCTGAGCACCGGAGTCCGAGTCCTCCGCAGAGCCAGCACCGCCGCTGTTACCACGGTAACCGGAGTCTGAGGGTGGGCCGGGGGCAGGGGGTTTGACCGGGGCTGAAGAAGAGGAAGGAGATGAAGGATGTGACAAGGACTCGACCGTCTTGTTGAAGTCCGGCACACCTGTGAGACAAAAGGGAAAGATTATAGTTCTCAAATTCACCTTCAACACAGTCAGGACCCAATGGACCAGACCCTCGGGGCCCCTGACCAACGTTCTGGACCTTGAATAATTCTTTAAACCTCCAAGGACGCAACCAAAACCGAGGCAAAAACCAAATCTCCTGAGGACCCGGGCGTATACCCCGCCTGAGGACCATGACCAAAGCTGAGAATTCTGAACTCAGCTGAAGACCCCGACCACGTGATCCCCCTAAGCAGATGCACAGAACCGGAGCACCTGTGATTCCTGTGTTTATGCTAAGCTATACTTGCTATGCTAAGCTAAGCTTCTCAGCTGCTGGTTGTAGCATCGTACTTGACAGCAGGAGACAAAAGGAGACACAGATAAAAAGATTTTATTCACTCACACACAGTGACCTCTTTCTTTCTTTTTCCCTTTTTCTTTTTTCCTTTTTCTTTTTTCTCTTTCCTCTGCAGTCCTATTTGTCTTTGTGTCACAAACACACACACGCACACACACACACACACACACACACACACACACACACACACACAAACACACACACACAAACACACACACCCACTTAACTGAGTCTCTCTTCTGGAGTCTGGTTGCCGTGGAGACGCTGTGCTTTGCGTTGATTGGTATTCAGGAGACAACACCCTCAAATATAGATGGATGGACAGAGAGAGAGAGAGAGAGAGAGAGAAAGAGAGAGGGAGAGAGAGAGAAATATATATATATAGAGAGAGAGACAGAGAGAGAAAGATAGAGAGAGATAGAGAGAGAACGAAAGAGAGAGAGAGAGAGAGAGAGAGAGAGAGAGAGAAAGAACGATGGCTGGCTGGATGGATGGATGGATGGATGGATGGATGGATGGAGGGATGGACCTGTCTGTCATTGCAGCCACTTATTTCAGACCCAGACCAGGATCTGACCTTTAACCTCTGACAAAGTCCAAATTGAGTGGAATTTCCCTTTAGTTTCTGTAACAGGAAGTACCTGCAGCAGGTGGGTCTGATGTCACCGTGGACAGAAGCGTTCCAGCCACCATCAGGAGGAGGGCGAGTCTGCGTCCGCTCGCTGAAGTTCTGGGTTCCATCCTGGTCCTGCAGACGGGGCCCGCCAGGATCGCAGGGTCCATGGTCCTCAAAGGGCCGCCGCTGTTGATCCGGTACTGAGAGCCGAGGGCCCATCAGGAGGACCTGGACAGGAGCAAACACATCAGGTTGTTGGTTCCAGACCCCTTAAAGAGACAGGTTCAGGTTTTTTATTTGTTCTCCACCCACTCCAACCTGCCTGCACTCGCTTCTCCACCTCTTCTCCTTCATGCTCACTGTTGCTCCTGCCTCCTTTTCATTCACACACATGTATTCTGACCTTCATACCTCCACCTCTCTAGGTTCTCCTCCACCCGCTCCCTGCTCTCACTACAGATCACAACGTCCTCCACCAGCATCATAGTCCGTGGAGACTCCTGCATGTCCTCCCCTGTCAGTCTGTCCATTATAACAAACAAGAAGGGGCTCAGAGCCCATCCTTGGTGCAGTCCCACCTCCACCTCGATCCCATCCATCACTCCTACGCCGCTCTCACACATATCCTGTTCCACTCTAACATACTTCTCCGTCACTCCAGACTTCCTCATGCAATCCCACAGTTCCTCCTTCGTCACTCTGTCCTTCTCTTCTTCTAAATCCACAATGACCTCATCTCTACTTCTCCATCAACACTCTCCACGCAAACATCCTCATCATCTGTGGAGATCTTCCTCAGCATGAAACCATCCAGCCACTCACAGATTTTTTTCTCCTCTCGTCTTAATTTAGCTTCCAAAAATCTTTCGCAGATCTTTACCGCGTGGATCTTCATCTTCACCATCTTCATACGTTTTGGAGCTGCTGATAGCCCCGAACATCAGCCAGGTTCTTGAAAATCACCTCCGGTTCACTTTTCCCTCCGGTTCCTCAGGCCTCGTCTCACCCTCAGAGATAAAAAACTCTACTGTCTTCTCTCCCAGACGCCTCCTTACCGCCGCTGGTACGTCATCAGGACAAACTGCCATTCCGCTCTTCATTCTTTATCGATCGTTTGACCTTCTTTATTTACAGTTCTCACATTCTCCACCTTTCCTTTTATTTATAGACGTCCTTCACACAAAACAACACACAACGCTTACGTCATAATTCTTGTAAAATATTACTTTTTCATTTACTATTTACTATATTTGTTTTATCATTTTGCATAAATCTTATTTATTTCATAATCATTTTCCTTATTTCATAAAAAAGATTACGTTTACATTTTCTTTTTTTTTACACTTTATTTCGGTTTAACCTTGAAATTCCCAATTTTAAAATTAAGAATTAAAATTTAGGTTGAATATTTGCATTGAAATTTTAACATTTAGGTTTTTATTTAACAAAGTTTATCAATTTTTTTTTCCTTTATGACAAATTTCGACAAAAGTATTCCTGGAAATGTGATAAATATATTTTTCTTAATTGTTTGGGTACAAATGTTAATGTTAAAAATAAATAATAAGTTATATGACAGTAGTACCAGTTATGATAGTAATAATAATAATAATGTTAACAATGACGATAATAATAAAAGTAACAATAATAATAATCATAGTAATAACAATAATGATGACAATAATATTAATAATAAAAGTAATATTGATAATAATAAACATAGTAATAATAATCAGGATAACAATAATATTAACAATAATAATAAACATAGTAATAGTAATAATGATAGTAGTATGAATAATAAGAATAATAAGAATAACAATAATAATGATAACAATAATATTAAAAATAAAATTAATATTGATAATAATAAACATAGTAATAATAATCAGGATAACAATAATATTAACAATAATAATAAACATAGTAATAATAATCATGATAACAATAATATTAATAGTAAAAGTAACAATAATAATAATAATAATAAACAGTAATTATAATAATAATAATGATAATAGTATGAATAATGATAAAAATAATAATAATGATAATAATAGTAACAATAATAATTAATAATCATGGTGATAATAATGACGATAATAATAATAATAACCATATATTATTAATGGTTAATAGTATTAATGGTTGAAGTAATATTGAGACCTTGTTCCAGTTTCCAGGTCTGGTTCTTCTGATCTATGATGAAGACGATGATGATGATGAAGACGATGGTGATGATGATGATCATCAGGTCATCTATTAATACTCTATTAATACTAATAATTGCAGTATTTCGTAGATTTCCTCCAATGATTACTTCATTATTCCTGACTCTCTGCTCGAGGGACATTCCTGATCAGGTCGGTTCCGGTCCTGATCTCCTAACCTACTAGCAGTTTTATAGACTGGTTCACACCTCTGCCGGCCTCGCTCGGCTCGGCTCGGCTCGGCTCGGTTCGGCCTGCTATCACACTGACCCCATTATCAGGCAGGAACCATCCTCGGCCAGTCTCACTCCACCAGCCTCTCTCCGGTCACTATCCCGGTCCAATTCTGCAGAACGCGGTACATTAGAACCCGTTTTTTTCCTGACAATAGACCCGGTTTCTCTTGACGGCTTTGATCCTGATCAGATCCGCAACCTGGATCCGTCACGTGACGGATGAGACCCTCCTTTTCAAAACGCATGCTCTCCTTAGAGTAGAACCTGAACCACCTGAACTGGGTCCACTAAACCCTCCACCAGAGACCAGGGACGAGATCAGAACCTACCTGCCATCCTGGAGATGCGGTTCCGGCGCGTCACGCCTCTCCTGCAGCCGCGCGGCGCGCTCCCTGCGCGGTATTCCGCCTCCTCTTCTGTCGGTCCGCAGTCTTCCTCACCTCCTCCTCCTCTTCACTTCCTGATGTCTCCACCGGGAGAAGAGGGAGAACCGGTGCTGAGGCGACCAGAGATCCGGATCCGTCCGATTCAGGACGGTACCAGTTCCAGCACGGCTCCGCCTGCAGCTGCTGATCGTCCCCTCATGCTGGTCTACAACACACACATGCAGGCGCGTGCACGCGGATCCATTCACCCTCACACGCACGCACGTATATACATACGCGCGCGCGCATACACGCACGAACCCAAAACCTACGCTAGAAATTCGTTTGAGTTTGAGTTTAATCTCAAAATTGTCTTTTTGTTCTTAATGAGGTTGAAGTCAGAATTCAGACGATCGTTTATTCTTTTTAAATTATCCTCAGAATTCTGACTTTAAAAGGTTTTTCTCCCTGGTTTAAATTTTTAAATCTTTAAATTATTTTATGTCTGAGAATGAACTCAGAATTCTGACTTTGATCTCATAATTTGTCTTGATTAAAGTCAGACTTCAGATTATTATTATTATTATTATTATATATTATTATCCTATCGTCCTACTTTATTATTTTTTTTAAAATATTCTCAAAATCTAGACTAAAATCTAAAAATTCTGCCTTTTTTTTATCCCTGGTTAAAATTTTTTAAATTTAATTTAATTTAATATTTTCTCTTTTTTAGTTTTATGCCTGAGAATAAACTCAGAATTCTGACGTTAAAGTCAGGATTTTAAAGTAGAATTTCTCCTCTTTCGTGCCACCATTATCAGACGTAAATTATTAATGATCGCATTCGTAGGATAATTAACCATAATTAAGATAATTTGACCTGTAAACATTAAAAAAAAAAGAAAAAAAAAAAGGTCTCATCCATCAAACATCATTTCCGTGTCTTTGGCGCCACCTGTGGCGATGGGCGGTATTTTTTGGGGGACCTTGTTTGCAGGGTCGAAAATAATAAAAGACAGAAATAACTAATGAAAGTAAAGAAAATGAACAATTAAAAGTTCAAAGGTCAAACACAAAACGCCTCTTATAAAGTCTGCATTGCTTCAGTTCTGGCAGGAAGTGGATCGAGTTTGTTTTTGAGTCGGTTCATTTTCTTTTGTGAATATAAAACATATATAGAAAAACTGTTAAAAGCACACAAAAAAAAACTGTTTCATTAGAATATGTAATCAATCATGTTAATCATTGTCATTATCATCCTCATTAAATGAGGATGAGACCAGCAGACTAAGAGCGCTGATAGATCGGACCTTGTGTTTGCCCGTTTTTCCGATGTCTCCTGAACGCAGCATAAATCAGCGCCACCTGTGTGACTTCAGTCACGCGCCATCATTTCTCTGTCAGATCTTAAGTTCACAGATGAAGGCGAATGACTTTGAAGACGCCGACGTTACGTTTTATACCTCATTGTGTCTAAAACAGGCAGGAAATCACTTTCATCCTCGTTCAGGCTGGAGTTACATTTCATTTAATTCTTTTTTTTTTACTTTAATCAAAACTTTGAAAACATAAATTACACTTAAATTCACATTATTTGTGAGTTTTTCTCCCGACTTTGACTCTGAGAGTTTGAGCTGCAGGTGTTTCTAATCAGGCAGGTGAGAGAGAGAGAGAGAGAGAGAGAGAGAGAGAGAGACAGCTGTCTGTCTGAGGGGAGTCAGTGAGACATGATGCTGTCTGTGTTCCGTCTCCTGTCTGTGTGTCTGTTTACACTCAGCGCAGGTGAGAATCAGGATTCAGTCCAGATTCAAGAGTTTCTCTCTCTGTTTGACTCTGTTTCACGTTTTTTGTGCAGCAGCGTTCAGTCAGAGGCATTCAAACACGTCACACAACAACAACAACAACAACAACAGACACAACAACAACAACAACGACGCTGCTGCTGCAGGTATGAAGTTTTCACCTTTGAAAGTTTGATTTGAATTCTCCTCCGCTGCTTCAGCTCAGTTTTAGTTCATCTGGATAAAGACAAAAGTTAATAAATGAGATTTAAGCGCAGAACAGAAAAGCCTGTGTAAATTACTGTAAAATATTTGCAGCCGTGGTTGCCAGAATTTTACAGTAAAATTACGTACATCGTTTATTAGATATTACTGTAAAACTACCATGAGAAAAAACCAAATACACTGAAAAACCTGTTTAAAGTGACAAAGTTCATAATTACAGAGAATGACAATGAATTACTGTAAGTTCATTGTTACTATTTTACCGTGAAATCGACATTATTTCACAAACACCATGTGTTTTTTTTAGCATTTTGTTACTGTAAAAACAACAGTATGCTGTAGCTAAATATTTAAAGGCTCTAAATATAAATGAGCATCTAATTAAAATCTATGATTAAGACAGACTAAAACTTTTAAGGTAATGACTTAATTCTGACATTACGGAATTTTCCGTTAATTTACCACATTGTTTTTGTTTTTACGGTAAAATCCTGTGTTAATGGAAGAAAATTCCTTTTCTCTGCTTTAGTGATATACTGTTCTGAATTTTACAATTTAATTCTGTTGCAATTTGACAGACTTTCATTTTAATTTCTACAGATAATTTTCACAGTGTAGCCTTGAATAATAAGGCTTTATGAAAAACAGTAAAATTCTGTTTTTACCACATACTCTGACTTTAAAGAAAGTAAGTAGTTTAATGTTGTTGTTTTTAACTTAAGAAAATGCAATGTTTTTAATACAGAAATATAGGCTACTGTTTTTAATTTTACAGTCTTTTACTGTTTTTATATAAGTTTTTAATTTTACTGTTTTTATATAAGTTTTTTTTCTTTTACTGTAATTTGTATTTTACATTTTCAAAGTGTGTAAAAAACGAAAAACAAACTCTGTGAATTCATGTCGATTCAAATTAAACTGATAAACTTACATATTTCTTATTTGCGTCGGTAGATTTAACGTTGAATCGGACGCAGAATCATCTCAACGCAACGTTAAATCAAACTCCACTGGATCCTGATTTATCTGGACTCAGCGGTGAGCCGCTTTCTGTTTTCTATAGGATTTATCATCGTTTACATTTTAAAGCTAAATATACACGAGTATAATATATATGTATGTGTGTATATATTTGTTTTTTTACCCAAACATAGACCTGTCCGGGTTGCGGTCCTTCGTCCCAGAACAGGAGATGGAGTCCAGGATCATCGGGGGCCACGAGGCCTGGGCTCACTCGTGGCCCTGGCAGGTTTCTCTTCAGTTCGCCTCCACGCCGGCGTGTGGCGGCGCCGTCATCAGCCCGCTCTGGGTCATCTCTGCTGCTCACTGCTTCAGAAGGTCAGGGGTCAACCTTCACGGATCTGGTTCGGTCCAGTGAACCGCGTCTGTCTTCTTAAACGGATCATCCACATTGATACGTTTTTTACACGATTCATCTAAGGAACAATCATTTTGGGAAAGGTAGAACTTACCTTTCCCAAAATCAATCCACTTCTTCCTGGCACAAAGGTCTATGTGGGTATAAAATTTGAAAATGATCTATTGAACAGTTTTTGAGTTACGGCGCTAACACGAAGGATCTGCTGCGGTCCGACTTTTCGGGGACATAATCAAGACGTGGTGAAACTGGAATGGGATCAAACTTTTTCCTGAGAATCGATCACAGACTTATTATTCTACCTGTCTGCAGGTACAAGAAAGCTTCTTTCTGGACGGTTCTGGCTGGAAAACACGACTTGGATAACCTTCATGAACCCGGACAACAAGTGAGAGTCGTGTACTTCTAACTTTTAAAGACCCCTCATCTAAAAAGAAGCCAACAACCACATGGAAGCCTTAGCGGTGGAGGCTACCTGTGGATTGGTTGCCTCACACCCTAAACTCGAGATACTCAAGTTTAGGGTATTTAAATGTTGATTCAGTTCCTTTTTTTTCTTCTGCCTCCAGGTAGTTGGCGTGTCCGTGATCATCAGCCACCACCGCTACAACTTCCGGACCAAAGAGAACGACATGTCGGTGCTGAAGCTGCTGCAGCCGCTGGTCTTCAACCAGTTCGTCAGACCCATCGATATCTGGTTGACGGCGCCGCCTCCCTTCATGAAGTGCACCATCACCGGCTGGGGCGCCACCCGCGAGAGTGAGCGAGTGTTTCCAGAACCTTCAGGGAACAAAGACCTTGTTGAGGCTTGAATGTTTCCTTCCTGTTTTCTGGTCCAATTAGACGGTCCACGCGTCCACAGACTCCAGGAGGTGAATGTGACCATCCTGCCCCCTGATGGCTGTAACCAGTACTACCACGGGAGGGTGCGGCCGTCCATGTTCTGTGCAGGGAAGAATGAAGGAGGAGCCGATGCCTGTCAGGTAACAAGGGTTCAGATTGTGGTCTACACGAAGAACTTGGTGGGTAGGATGAGTTTCAGGTTCTTCTGGTTTGCTTCTATTCTTGATCTTGCTGTTTCGTCTTTCCATGGTGTTCATGTCCCAGCCCGGTCTCTTTCCTGGGCCACATCCCCTCATGTCCTTCAGACAATAAAAGTACCCAGTAGACCGGATCTCACAATTACAGCAGAGACAGAAACGTCATTGGTCTTTTCCTAAATTCTCAGCTCTACCTTCATACATGTGAGAAAGTATTTGTGCCAGCTTGTATCTTTGTTGTTGTTGTATTGTTGTGCTGTCCATGTCTCTAATCATGTCCTCTCTTTGTCTCAGGGGGACTCTGGAGGTCCTCTGTCTTGCGTCATTGGCGGGAGGTACAAGCTAGCCGGTTTGGTAAGTTGGGGAGTCGGTTGTGGAAGAGCCAGTAGACCAGGAGTCTACACCAAACTCCAACAACTCGCTCAGTGGATCAGAAACACCACAAGTGAGTTTGGACAATCAGCACCTGAGCTTTTAACCTGGGACAGGTGTCTCCCACTCTGATTATCTCCGTTTCATTCTCAGGTGACCAGAATATTACAAATGCAGAGGACGTCATCACGGAGGGTAGGCCCTTATCTACAAGGTTGGAAAATACCAACAAAGCGAGTTTCTCCAAAGGTGTGAATGTTCTTCTGTCCATTCCTGTGTTTCTTCACCTGGACGACAGAGGACAGGTGTGGTAAGCAGCAGAGCCCCAGCTGTGTGAAGATCCCAAGCCTTGCAGGCATCACCATGGAACAGGATGGGAAGGCAACCGTGGGGAATGTGTCCGAGTCCTGCCCCTTCTTCTGGCCCTGGCAGGTCAGCCTGCAGTCCAATGGACACCACTATTGCAGTGGAACCCTGATCCACCGCCGCTGGGTCCTCGCCGCTCATCACTGCAATGTCAGGTAGTAGTACTTGTGTTACAACAAATACTCCTGGTATTCAACCTCCATCTGCTTGGATAATAGTTCTACCGTTACTACATCAGGTAGTACTACCATTGACTGCAATTTGTCTCTGCAGACCTAAGGAGGACGTGGTGCTCCTGGGGGTTCATGACCTTCGCTTCTCATCGTCTCAGACCATCCCCGTGGAGGAGGTCTTCAACCTACCACAAGATGGAAGCTTCCCCCCAAAAACAGACCTGTCCCTCCTTCGACTTAGCGTTCCAGCCAGATTCAGTATAAACACCTTCGGACCATCAAGCCATTAAGGTCTCCAGTGCAACATCTGACACCCTAACATCTGGTCATGTCTGCAGGTTCTAACGTGTCTCCAGTCTGTGTCCCTGAGGAGGACGAGGAACTGGACGATGATTGGTCATGCGTCACGACAGGATGGGGCACCACAAAAGCAACAGGTGATCTCTGGGTTCATCAAAGTCCTATAATGGATCACACTGACCCACCATGAAACATCTCAAAGGAGATCAGGATCATGAACCCAAGACGAAGATCTTTGACCGTTTGATGCCGTCTGCTTTATAGTGGACATCGACCCCAATCGGCTGCACCACGCCAGACTGACTCTGGTCAATGATACCAGCTGCAGTGAGACGTGGGGGGGGGGACTCATCAGTGACTCCCACATCTGTACACATCCGGCAGGCTCCGCCTCCTGCATGGTAAGTCCAACCTGAAACCTATCAAATATGCTGCAGTGTCAAAAGGACGCATGTGTTTGAATTTGAACGCCAGATTTTATCACTTCGTTCATTATTTAGCCTCGGGCCTCCAGGGGAAGTGTTTGAATTTAGGGGTTACTCAAACTGGAAGGTCCAAAAGTCTAGACCAAACAAGGTAGGCATGATAACAGGCGGTGGTTTTGTCTTGTGTAAGGGGTTCTGGGTTCTGGTGTTTCGAGACCTTGCTAGCCATCAGCCTAGCTTGCGGGACTTGAATTTGAAGCCCCTGTTTTGTGGTACGACGATGTTTCAGCAGATTCCCACATGAGGTATTTGTGATTCCAGCATCTTAAACGGTCTTCTGAATGTTCGAGCAGCAGAAACGGAGAAACTGTTGACCCTTCGTACCTTCAGTTCATATCGGTAAACTAAAAGCTGGACCCAAAGTATTCAGTCGGCTCGTTGTGACCAGATGTTACCCTCTAACTGTTACCCCCTGACCACGAGGCGGGTCTCGCTGTGAGATATCTCTGGAGATGGTTCGCTATATCTTGTGATGTTACGACAAGTACAACAACCGATCTGAGAAGAAAGACTTCTCCGACTTTTCCTACCAGATTCGTTTTAGGAAGAACTACTGGGGGTTAATATCTATCAGGTAAAGAATCTTAAAGCTTCCCGTCACTCTTCTATAGAAAACAAGCGTTTCTTCTTCCCCACAGGGCGACTCTGGAGCTCCTCTGTTGTGTCAGAAGCGCGGCACCTACTTCCTGTTTGGCCTGCTGACATGGGGCAGCAGGCGGTGCGATCCAAACAAACCAGCCATCTTCTCCAGAGTCTCAGATTTTCACTCGTGGATCACAGATGTGACTGAAGACATCTGAACGTTTCAGGAGAAAATAAACTCATTTAACAGGAAACAGTTTGTTCTTCGCTGTTTGAAAACAGGCCAGACCCAGTTCAGAACATTTGGGTAAAATACGACGTCCTCTGATGGCTTTGTTGGTGGCTAAGCTAACGAAAGTTCCCGGAGGGATCTTTAGGTGATGGTCTCGGTAGACCTTCTTCTGATCTGACATCGTTCTAGACTCTGATAAAACCAAACTTATTCAGTAGCCGTCTAACTCACCGATCACTAAAGTTCATAAATACTTTTTTTTTTAAAGCTATATTGCAACTTGAGAAGGAAGGAGGCGTTATTAATGAGACAGCGGCATCAGAATCTAGAAGAACCTGTAAAAAACATGCAGGGCTGGTGGATTTATGCTGTTTTTAGGTTTCAGATTCAGACAGTTTCTTTTCCAGCCTGCGGCTAACTGATGCTAGCTGCTTTTTATCCCACAACATAAACAAAAGTGGAGCAGGAAATTGGTTCTGTCCATTTGGGCCGGGTCATTTTATCCAAGGAAAGTCCGGGACACAATTCAATCACCATCGCAGATGCCACAGATTCTCGGGGCTAACGCGATAACTCAAAAACAACGGATTTGATTCCGATTATATTTCCGAGATTTCTATTCCAGGACGATGAAGATGATGAAGATGAGCTAAAAGAAAATTTAAGTCATCTTTGAGGAAAAAATACCAAAAGCCGAATCTTAAAACGTTTTTTTTTATTTTAATCAACATTTAACTTCTGTTCCACATGATTCTGTTCTTCCCAAATGTGAATTTCTAAAAGTGCAACTATTCTTGCAGGGAGTCATTTTATACTCGACAAGAACTGAGAGGAAACAAGCGGGTTCTTGGGAGTTCAGAACCGATGGTCCGAGACCTGGTTCAGAAAAAAAAACCTGAGACGGGACCCAATTAAGGTCCTTTTTGTTATTGAAAGAAAATAAAGCCCAGAGTCCATGATGAGACGCTGGACAGAAGAACGTCAGTCCACACAGGTACGGAAACGGGGGTTCTGGTCCGGCTGGGAGCGGATTGCGTCTCAGCTGATCTGCAGCAGGTCGTTGGAGCCGGCGTCCGCCACCTGGTGTTTGTCCTCGACCTGCAACCAGACGGTAAGTCCGGGGTTTAGGATAAGTTCTGAAGCTTCGGAACAACATTTGGACCTTTACAGAGTTCTAATGATGCGACCAGTCGGCTGCTGACTCACTGTGACGTCGGGTTTGTCGGGCTCGGCGGATTCCGGCGCTGCTTTGTAAAGCGGGTTATTGATGTTGCGGTGGAAGGGTACAGGCGGAACCTCTTCCTCTTCCTCGCCATCGTCCTCCTGTCAAAGGAACAAGGATGGAGATCGTCGCAAACGCGACTCAGTACCGATGCACAACTACGTGACAAAGGTTCGAATCCGGTACCAGAACCACTTGTGTGAATTCAAACATTAGTGTGCTGTTGTGTCAAACATCACCAAACTAGAAAGTAACTAAAGTAATCAAGTTTTATAAGTTTTATGTCCAATACCTGCGATAAATAAAGGTCACGATATTCCGTGTAAAAACTCAAATATGTTACAGAGAACGGAGCAACTATGATAGACTACATTTCCCATGATGCACCTGTTTCCCTTTTACATGCACGAGCGGGTCGCTCTGAGAGGAAGTAGCGACACGTGAGCAGGATACGGCTCGCCGTGACTTCCTGTGTGCGTCTATGCAAAGTAAACGCAGAAGATTGTTACTCTTGTTGCGTTAAATCAAATTTTAATGGGCTTGATATGAGTAGCGTGGTGCTAACGTGTAGCAGCTAATGTTAGCGGTAGCTCATGAGCTTTCACCCCATATTTCTTCTTGAACAGTGTAATTGTCAATAACGTGTTTTGTTTACGTATATTATAGTAGAATAGTGTTTTAATACTTGACAGCCGTTAGTCCCGCCCATACGACAAACATCGGATGACATCACTGATTGTGTTTAACTGACGAAGGAATTCTATGTGACCGTTTCTTTGTTCACTGATGGCGGCGCCACCGACTGTATTAAAATCTGAAGCTCTGTTTGTGCGGCGAAACGTTAGCTTGAGTCATCGGGTCATAAAAACCAACGGCGTCACGCTCTGACCTTGAAGTAGTGGAACTGGAAGGGTTTGGTTTTGTGGGTGTAGAAGTGGTATCCGACAAAACCCACTCCGAAGACCAGAACAATCAGCAGCACCACGCCGGTGCCCATCCCCGCCTTATGAGCCACGTGCATCTGGAGGAGCGACCACAAACGAGGTCAGAGGTCGGTTATGGGAAATCATGCAAAATCCATTCTTAAAATTAGGAAGCGCCGTGTCGTTTACCACATGATGAGGGGGCGGGGCTTCCAGTGGTCCGTGTAGAACATGTATGATCCCGTTAGAAGCCAGGATGTCCGACTTGGTGATAAAGCGGTTGTTGATGTAACGAGACGCCTGAAGACATGAAAGATGAAACTTTGATAACTCAATCTTCAAATATATACGTAAAACTTTAACTCAGAGTTTTATAGTTTGTTTTGATTGACAGGCAGGCCAGCCAATCAGTCATTTCTGCAAATTCCTCATTCAAACGAGCATTTTTATGGCAAATAAACACGAACAGGGAGACCAAAACTTCCTGTCTGACCCTTCTGAGGGGCGAGATGCGATCAACCACCTTTAGTGCAATTTAGCGGTAACAAATCTGACCAGAGTTGTGGGGTCGAGCAGGTCCACCACCCCGAGGACGGTCAGACTTCCGGCTCGTGTTCTGATCCTGCTGCCGTTCTTCATCTGGCTGATAGGCAGAGCCTGACCCTCCGACAGGTGGAACTCCATATCGTGCTGGGTGAGAGTCTGCAGGGCGACAGGAAAGTTCAGATGAGGACAGGTGAACAGGAAGAGGTGCGGCATCTGGCCGTGCGGCTCACCTGGTTGTCAGGAAGGCCGTCGTTGTCGGGGACGAACAGCGTCGATTGGACCGTCAGGTTGCTGAGACGCCTCACGAAGTTCTTCCCTGAATCGGACACCTGAGAGTAGTTCAGGATTTGCTGCCGAGAGGAAAAGAAGTTCATGACTGATGATGAAGAGGCCACGCCGTCACGTGCTGAGTCGGCAGAAACGTCAGACTCACGGTGAAGAAGTTGGAGAAGGTCGGCGTGGACTGAAGGACCTGCAGGAGGTTTCCTGTACAGCTGAAACCGTCGCCAACATAACCGGGCTTACACTCGCACTGAACGTCTGAAACCGACACCAGATGTTCTGATTAAAGGCGGTCAATACATCAGAACCACGCAGGAGCGACAACGTTATGATGTCACTCGGGACCAAAGATCGTCCGTGCGGCGAAGTTCTAGAATGCAACCCTCAGCTCACCCCTCCCTCTCGGAAAATCTATGCTGGCCTTCAAGCGCTGAAGTAAGGGAGGGCCATGTAGACGACCTCTCACCTTTCATCCTGTAGCAGAAGGTGTCCCAGGTCTCGCTGAGGTTCTTCCGGGTACCGTAGTCCACGATGCCCACGTGTCCAAAGCCACAGAGGGGGTTGGAGTATGCGGTGGGGTATCCGACGCGGGAGTTGTCCAACCAGCCGACGGAACACATGTTCATCCCGCCCTACAGGAAACCACCAGATCGAGGTATTTAAAGGAGCAGTCTGGTCTTTTCTCACAAAGATCCGTAACGTCACGGAGAAACTCCCGATGGTTGTGTCTGTGTTGCGTTCACTGACCTGCTGAGCGTAGGACAGCTGGTTATACGTAGCCAGGGTGGCTCCTTTTTCGCTGCAGGCCCGCTGAGCTTCGGTGTAGTTTAGTTTGTACTGACCTTTATCTGAGCGGTGGTGAAACACCCCCAGCTTTACATCTGCGGCAGGAAAAACATCCACCTTAAAACCTTCCAAAGGTATTCCATTAAAAAGGCAAAGAGGTCGACCGTCTAAGTGGACCATCCTCTCCTGGAAAGATCTCAGTCTGAGGTTTTAGGCCCCTAATAGTTATATAAAGTTATCTTAAAAAAATGAAAGGCCTCCAAAAATCATTTAAAATATAGAAACGCCAAAGATTCAAAATACTATTGAAGAATAGACGTCGTCGATTTTGCTAAAGTGCCATCGCAAAATATCTTTGACAATAATTAAAGAGATTTAGTAGAATGTAGCTAGCCAATGTTAGCATGTTATGCTGCATTCACTTAGTTAGCACAACTAAAAGAACACGAAAATAAAAATGTTATTCCAAATTATTTGGCCTTGTTTTAAACTTTCCAACTATTAGCATCATACTCACTAGCACAACATTTGATAGCCTAAGCTAGCTATGCTACTTTTTTTAGCATCGTTTATTCAAAATGTTCTGATGAATCTGATTACATTAGCATGCGGTTAAATAACCTGAAGGGTCGTCCACATATTTTTCTCTTGATGTGGTTCACCGTCCAATGAGATGCAGCCAAAGCTTCTTACCTTCAAAGTGAAGGTCGGTGCATTTGGCGTCTTGGTGACACTTTCCGTTGTCTTGGAGACAGCGGCTGATTGGCAGCTGTTTGACCTCACAGGTCTTGCCGTCTCCGATGTAGTTGTCCTTACATGCGCACCTCCTCTTCCCCTGTTCACACACACACACACACACATTAACATGGCTGCTAAACACCCCGCTGATGATGTAATGAGCGCCGTGGCTCCTCACCGGACCCATCATGGTGCAGGTGGCGTGTTCGTGGCAGCCGCCGTTTTCCCCGGAGACGCAGGGGTCGATGGGCTGGCAGGTGAAGCCGTCTCCAGAGTGACCTTTAGGGCAGGTGCAGCCCACCGTTTCACCTTTCTGGGAACACTTGGCCACAGGAGCACAGCCGCCATTCCAGATCTCACACATTTGGGCCACTGGAGAGAGACAGACAGGCAGGCAGACAGACAGGCAGTGACGTTTCTATCCTCTATGAGATGCTCCTGCAGCGCCACCTTTTTTAACACAGTCTAATTATATACAGTAAACTTTGCGTTGTTTTGCATCGTCTCAACAGCTGGCTAGATCTTTGTATACCTATAAAGATCGGATGTATTAATTCCTGGTGGTGGAAGGAAGCAGGAAGTAGAACCAGCAGATCACACATGTATCACCGGGAAACAGCATCGAGTTTTATTTTTAGTTCAGTTCTCCAAAAACATCAAAAGATATCTTTCTCCAGGTTTGTGACGTATCGCAGAATGTCATCGGCATATTGACTGATTTTGACTAACGCCTCGTTGCAGCTACTGAGGCGTAGGGTTTGAAACGTACGACCGCTTTGAGGCGTTGTTACCTGTACAGGTCCATCCGTCTCCTTCATAGAACGGCCGACACACACAGGTGCTGTTTTCCCGACAGACGGCTTTCGGAGAGCAGGGCGGGGAACACTTGTAGATTTCAGCTGAAGGAGAAAATAGGTGTAATCGTCAAAACGCCGACTTCATTTTATTACGCAATCTGGTGGGAAGAAAACAGACTACAAGCATGAAACGAGTTTATACTGTAGGAAAGAAAAAAACTACGATTTTAAGACTTGGTGAACAGGAATTAAAACTTTAACCTTGCTTATTTTATAAATATGATATATAATGATAATAATTGGCCTGAATGACCCCCGCACTAAAAACACTATCTATTAGGTGTGTTTGCAACGCCTTGGTGTCTGTAGACAGATAACATGGATCTGCTCGAGGTTTCTGCCTTTTAAAAGGCAGTTTATTCTCATGTGCTTGCTCACGGAGGAATTTGTTGGTTCTCTGTAAGATAATAAATAAAAATTGATTGATTGACGACTTAAAATAATTTATTTTCAGTGTCTGTGTAATATATGTTTAAACGCGGAAAAATACCAATATTTCCATCGTTGTCTGATTAAATTAAAAAAAAAAAAAAAAAAAAAACAGGCTCTGACATCATTTTAATACAGAAACATGAAAGTAAACAATCAATGTTATTATTATTTGTTCAGAAACTCTTTTATAACTTCTGCATCACATTTGATAGAAATACCACAAAGTCCCTGTTCTTCTACACAGTTTCTGTGGGTCAGAACCAGGAAGACTCTCCATTTTGACCAGCTGGACAGACAATGGACCCAACATGGGACCAAATGGGACTTTGGCTGTGAAGAAACATCTAATCACTAGAGGGCGCTGTAAGCCTGTATTACTACTTTAGGCTGTGACGTAAATCTAGTGTTTCATTAAAACATAGCAAAGTATGTGAAATAGCAAAACCAGATAAAAGCCGGATTATGGTCCTGTGGAGTAGAACAGGTTTTAACCGCCTGATCCTAATGGAAATATTTAGAGTCTCAGAGCTGTGACTCATCTAACAGATGAGTCAAAATATATGAAATCTAAAAATACAACCTTTGTCTACATGACTTTCTGGGTTCTTCTAGAATCAACCGTTTATCGGATTCTGACCGCTGATAGACACCAGTTCTACTGGTTCAGGTGAGACACCAGTTCTACTGGTTCAGGAGAGACACCAGTTCTACTGGTTCAGGAGAGACACCAGTTCTACTGGTTCAGGGTGAGACACCAGTTCTACTGGTTCAGGGTGAGACACCATTTCTACTGGTTCAGGGTGAGACACCATTTCTACTGGTTCAGGGTGAGACACCAGTTCTACTGGTTCAGGTGAGACTCCAGTTCTACAGGTTTATGTGAGACACCAGTTCTACTGGTTCAGGAGAGACACCAGTTCTACTGGTTCCGGTGAGACACAAGTTCTACTGGTTCAGGGTGAGACACCAGTTCTACAGGTTTACGTGAGACACCAGTTCTACAGGTTTACGTGAGACACCAGTCCTACAGGTTTACATGAGACACCAGTCCTACTGGTTCAGGTGAGACACCAGTTCTACTGGTTCAGGTGAGACATCAGTTCTACAGGTTTACGTGAGACACCAGTTCTACTGGTTCAGGTGAGACATTAGTTCTACTGGTTCAGGTGAGACACCAGTTCTACTGGTTCAGGAGAGACAACCGTTTTACTGGTTTAGGAGAGACATTAGTTCTACTGGTTCAGGTGAGACACCAGTTCTACTGGTTCAGGAGAGACAACCGTTTTACTGGTTTAGGTGAGACATCAGTTCTACAGGTTTACGTGAGACACCAGTCCTACTGGTTTAAGTGAGACACCAGTTCTACTGGTTCAGGTGAGACATTAGTTCTACTGGTTCAGGCGAGACATCAGTTCTACTGGTTTAAGTGAGACACCAGTCCTACTGGTTTAAGTGAGACACCAGTTCTACTGGTTCAGGTGAGACATCAGTTCTACAGGTTCAGGAGAGACATTAGTTCTACTGGCTGTGTCTCACCTTGCTGGGTTTCGCAGCGCTCTCCGGTCCAACCGGGCTCACAGAAACATAAACCGGTACCTCTTCTCCCGGCGTCACATGACCCATTTTCTGAACAATTACAGGCTGAAGAAAACAACAGAAGAAGAAAAATAAACCATCAGAATCATAAAGTCTGTAGAAGTCAAGCAGGAAGCTGACGGCGCTGCTCACCTTTACAGGTCGGTCCAAAGAATCCATCACTGCATTGCTCACAGGCCCCGCCTCCAAAACCTGTGTCACAGGCGCAGGTACCGTTACCAAGTTGACCGTCGTCGCATTTCCCTCGGTTGTTGCAGGGAGAGCCGGCGCCGCCGGGACAGGCTGGAGAGTCAGTGATGATGTCATCAACTCATATTTATGATACAAATTTAAAAAATCTATGTTTTTTATTATCGTATTTATTATGATTCAGTTTGTGGAATGTCCAAATGTCCCGTAAACAAAAAAGAAAAATTGTGATAAAATAAGATTAGTAGAAATAATACTTTTTTTTTTTAATTTTTAGTTTGTACGTAATAAATTAAATCACTTTTTAATATTAATGTATTTTATCAAAGCGACAAGTCAAAAAAATTACTAAAATCCTAACTTCTAACAATTTTAATAACTTAATTGCACTAATTAAAATGTCAGTTTTCAGTCAAAGTTAAAAGTAGAAGACACATTATTAATAGAATATATATTTTTGAGTAAACCTGTAAACAAATAATGAATAATTAATTAATCACGACATTTTTTTATTCCTCATTTTGTCAAGCAGGAAGCAGCTTCCGTAAGAATTTGGATCGGAGAGTTCGAGCATCAAACGCTTCTTAAATGTAATAAATAAATAGAGTTTTAAACGTGGCGTCGGGGTTTTTATGGCCGCCTCACCCAGACAGTCTCGTCCGTGGTAACCATGGCAACACTTGGGACTCCAGAAGTTGACGGTGCAGGCGCTGCGACAACCGGAGTTTTTGGTGACCAACAGGGCGGGCAGGTCGCACTTCTGGACCTCCTGAAGAACAGAACAAACAGAAGGAATCAGACTCACAAACGAGTGACGGGTTTGGTCTGTGAGAACCGGCGCCGACTCAGACCTTTTCCGTGGATCCTGCTGGACATTTAGTCGCCTCTGAGCCGCACATTCCGCATCTCATCTACCACAGAAGAAGAAACAACAGGAAGTTAAAAATCTCCTAAACCAGGAAGACATTCAACATTCGCAAATTTAACATTTCTATTTTTATTTTTTTTAAAGGTGCAGTCTGTAATTTTTTGGTGGCATTATTTTACACATCAGCTCACCCCTCCCTGTCTGAGATTCTACGGTGGCCTTAAAGCGTCAAAACGATGTCGTGAGTTTCCTTTTAAGTAATAAAGTTTTATCTATAATTAAATTCTTTATTCTGTATAACTGTAGGTCAAAGCTTAGATCTACGATAACCAATATTATAGACCTATGTTCCTGGCCGGTACCATCCTGGTTAACAGTACCATAGATGGGTTTTTTAACGCGAGCCCCAACTGATCCGGTTTGGAAATCAGCATAAGTAACTTTACGATGGTCACCTCATCATAAAAGATCAAATGTATCCAAACACACGGCCCTGGATCGGTCCCCATGTGCCACCGTCTGCTCAATGGTTCTGATTCTGACGCCGCGAACTGGAAGTCCAGCGGTAGAACGATGGCTGTGTCTTGTGGATGTGGCGTTCACCCAGCTGGGAAAAAGGAAACGTTTACCGTGAGGTCGTAGTTCGTCTGATGATCACATCGTCCTCCCAAGCTGGGCGGAGTCAGCAGGCAGTCGATTCCGTAGGCGATCCCTCTGCGAAAGAACAGGTGCCTCTGAACGATCCGACACTTCCTGTCGTTAACGAAGATTTCCCCCTGTTCAAAGAAGACACAACCAGATCAACGAGTCGCCGCCCGTCTCTTCCTCTTTTCTTTTTTTTTTGTCTTCATCGGTTTCTGCCGTACTCACGATTTGGTCCATCCCCCCAGAGATGAAGGAGAGAGACGATCCCTGAAGGGTCCTAGCCGTGTCGTGATGGATCAAACCTTCAGCGTAAACCTGGTGGGGGGTGGAGAAACGATGTTTGAAGCGGACACGGAATAATAGCTGCCGTACGAAAGCGCCCCCCGGTGGCTGAGACAGAACCCTTATCGCCATTTCATCCCGATGAGTCCAATTCAAGGCGGTAAAGGCAACCCCGGTTTATTTTAAACAACTTCAATCTCGCCCGGGATATCAAGAATTAAGGAACTGTTCATTAATAAATAAAAACTGTTTTAGGAATTCCCGAACTTTTGATATATTTAATATTTTCAACCCATCAAAACAGAAGATATCTTTATATGCAGACGATACATTGTTGTACCTACGTATAAATCTACGTCTGAGTTCACGATCAGTCAGCTGTCATTAAAAACATTTTTACATTTTCTTTAAATACTTTACAAACATTTTTATTGCTATTAAGTCCTGCTCGCTAATAGCTATTGTTTTGCTAAGAGGTTATATTATTCTTTGGCCAAATGAATCGCATTTTTGGGGACTTATTGATACTCAAAAATTCAAAATGACTCCACAGCGCCACCTGCAATAACAGCCCCCCAGATTTGACCTAGAAGTATGAAATTTGCTGCAAATGTTTATCATCCTGCGATCCACCAAAAAGTCTATCGGTGCTACGACGTAAACCTAAGAGAAAGTCGGTCATCACAACAACAGTCCATGTTATTGGGGATATTAGGGTGTCGCCATTGTCAACCGTAAATACGCCATATTAAAGCGATAACTTAAAAAAATGTTGTGGATCATTTTTCAAATTCTGTAATCACATAGGCCGTAGTGCAAGGAGGAACTGGATTGATTTTGTTAAAGGTCAGTTGCATGCTTCTGACACTAGTGGGGGCTTTATCTCCAAAAGTCTAAAGGCCAACATTTCTCAGCCGTTGGTCCGATTTTGTCAATATTCGGTGCATATAAATCGACCTGAGGAGATTTATCTTAAATATAACATATTTAAGTCACCAGGGGGGCTTTTTTCTGGAAAACACACTTCCTACCCCCGACTATAAATCCAATTGTTGAGTCAGAATATTTGCATTATTGCTTCAGTTGAAGTCGATACGTTCAATAAGCTAGGGAATAAAATAAAGCTGAAAAATATCCCAACTTCCTGTTTCCTGTAGACGATTTTAGCAAATACATGTCTTCAGAGTTTTAATTTTCTTCTACACATTACGTCTGAAGACCGTTGGACTCTGGATTGGGGAGTTAATGCTAATGACTGTTTTGTGGGGAAACATCACCGAAGCAAAACAGGAAGGGGCTCAGAGCCGATCCTTGACGCCGCCCCACCTTCGTTATTTTACTCTTCCTCACCTTCTGGGACACCAGGACGTGGTACTTGAGGTACTCCACCAGTTTAGCTTGGTTATGTTTGTGGAACAGGAAGTCCTTCTGCTCCTTTGGTAAAGATGCCATGACTCCGTCTGAGGGCAAGAAGATCGTCAACGGCAGGTACGACCCATCGTTGACCTCGTCCATCACCCCCTTGTCCTGAAACGTGCGTAGATCCATCCATTAATACGTCCATTCATACCTACGTTCATCCAACCATCATCCATCCATCTGTCCTTCAATACGTCCATTCATACCTACGTTCATCCATCCATCATCCAGCCATCTGTCCGTCAATATGTCCATTCATACCTACGTTCATCCATCCATCTGTCCATGTATATGTCCATTCATACCTACGTTCATCCATCCATCATCCAGCCATCTGTCCGTCAATATGTCCATTCATACCTACGTTCATCCATCCATCTGTCCATGTATATGTCCATTCATACCTACGTTCATCCATCCATCTGTCCATGTATATGTCCATTCATACCTACGTTCATCCATCCATCATCCAGCCATTTGTCCTTCAATATGTCCATTCATACCTACGTTCATCCATCCATCTGTCCATGTATATGTCCATTCATACCTACGTTCATCCATCCATCATCCAGCCATTTGTCCTTCAATATGTCCATTCATACCTACGTTCATCCATCCATCATCCAGCCATCTGTCCTTCAATATGGCCATTCATACCTACGTTCATCCATCCATCCATCCATCCATAAATACATCCAACCAACAAACGAAACATCCATCAAACCAACAATCCAACCTTCCATCATCAATCATCTGTCCATTCCTCTGTCAATCTGTCCCATCATCCATCCATCCATCCTATCAACCAACAAACAAAGCATCCAACCATCCACCCATCCATCAGTCAGTCCATCCATCAATCCAAGTAATCAGCCAACCAACCAACAATGCATCCATTCATCCATCCAAAGACCGTAGAGCTACTCAGAATCAAATGTTCACCACTACGGACCGACCACCAACCGACAGAATCGTCCCTGCTGCTGCAGACTTCCTGTCCACCTCACCGTCCATTTCCCCTCACTTCAACTTCTTGGTTTGAGGCAGCAACTCAAAACCAACCTGAAGGGGGAAATCCACCATTTTCTGGCAGAGCAGTAATCCAGATTCTGTTCAAACGACTTACCTCCAGCAGCTTGTAGAAGGTTTTATATCCATGACGGTCCGCCACGTCGGTCAGGTTCAGCTGCGAGGAATGAGGTGAGAGAAATGGATCTAGTCACGATCTCAGACATACGTCGTGTTGACTGTTGGCCAAATGAAAACCCGTTAGAACCCAATCTTCGGTTGCAGATATCGCAAACGCTTACAGGAGCTGGGGTTTTTTCCCCCTTCTTGTATGTACGCAGCGCCCTGTCGATCTCGTGGTAGATCCCGTTGACGCTGAGGCCATCGCTGAAGGTCACGTTGGCCTCATTGATGAAGATGTTGCCCTGAAAATACCCAACATAGATGCAATTAGAGTAAAATATACCCTTCAGAGGAAGCTCGTTTGGGCCGTTTGTATTGTGACCCCATTCCTTTTGGTCTCTACCTGGAGCTGATGACCATGGGTAAGGGCTGGAACAAAGATCAAGCTGCTGTTAGTTTGGTAACCATGGTTACCTGTCAGTGAATGGGATCCGGAAAGTTAAGTTGGAAGCAGGAAAACTGGTGGAGCGGGAGGATCTGAGAGACTTTGAGGACCATGCATCTGGTTCCTACAACAACGGTTTAAGGATGGAGAACCGGTGGACCTTAGGTCCATAGATGACCCAGGCTCATTGATGAGTGGAGAGAAGTTAAACCTGGTTCTGATTGGGTCTAACTAGCCTCAAACCGTCTGGGTGACCATACTGACAAAGGCCACTGCCGGGGTCTTTCAAGGGACACGTCAGCAACAGAACTGGACCACGAAGCCATGGAAGTCCGATAAATCATGTTTTCTCTGACATCATGTTTGGACGGCCAGGTGACGCCGGGATGCATTATGGGAAGAAGATAAGTCGGGAGAGGCAGTGTGATGTTTTGGACTAAGTTCTGCAGCTCCAACCTAAACATTGACTCACTGCAGGAGCGCCTCAGGAACGTTTTGAGTAGCACATCAACCGTTTCAAGGTGCTGACTTGGCCTCCAGGTTCTGCAGATCTCTGTCCAGTCCAGAAGTTCTGGACCAATTAGCCAGATCCACGGAGGCTCCACTTCACGACTTCCAGAACTTAATCCATCTGCTTCTGACGTCTTGGTACCAGATACCACAACTCACCTTCGGAGGTCGGCTGAAGTCCAGGCCACGATGGATCAGAACCATTTCGAGGGGAAATGGGGATATTCCTAGCTTAGCATTTCGGCATTTTAGCACACATTCACCACCAGGGTTAGAATAAACGTGTTGTTTCCGAAGAAACTGCCAGTAAAGTATAAAAACCAATGAGTCAGAAGTTCACAGGAAGAACTACTGGTAAGGGTCCTGACGGGTCACCTGGTTGGACCTCGTACTCAGGACGAATCCAGATAGAGTCGTCAGGTTCCGGGGTTGACTCAAGTCGGCAGGCGTCAGAGTGTGACCCATGACGATGTGGCTGCGCAGCATCGTGGCAATCAAGGTTTCCCTCCGAATCACGTACTTCTTCAAGGAAAAAGAAAAACACGAGTGAGTAAAAGTCCGACATCGGAGAGAAAACATCTGAGACCAAATAAAGACGTTAAATCCTTCACCCGGCCATTTTCCTCTTTGAGGAACGCGTGGGTTTTGGGTATGAAGACGGTAAAGGGGCCGCGACCTTTCAAGGACATATCCGCCCACTGAAACCAGACATCGTACTTTGGTTAGTTTCATTTTCCGCTCCGGGGCGCGACAGAGTGAAAGTTGTCGTCACTCACACTCAGACTGAGGTAGAAGTCTTTCAGCTTACTCCTCAGGATCTCCTGCAGACAGACGGACAAGTTAGCACAGATAGTAGCATCTAAAAACTTAGCCTAACTAGCTAGAGTAGCAGCAATAAATTACTTAGCCAAATTAGCTATAGCAGCAGCAGTAAAATAGTTAGTAGAGGCAAAATACCTAGTAAAACTAGCGCCGCTGGTAGTATTAAAGAAATTAGCTAAGCAGACGCTGGTAGTAGCAGCGAAGGGTTTAGCTAACTTAGCAGTAGTACTAGAAGTGAAAGATCTAGCTAAACTAGCATTGGTAATAGCAGTAAATGATTTAGCACAAAACTAGCATAAGTGGCAACAAAACACTTTGTCATGTATTTTGTAATGATGTTAACAGAATCGAAGGATTTAGCTGAGCTAGCAGTGTTAGTAGCAACGCAGGATTTAGCTTAGCTAGAACTAGTAGTAGCATCGTATTTTTATTGTTATTATTAGTATTATTACGAGAAAAGTTGTTCGTATATATGTGTGTGCGTTTATTTAACTGTTATCGCGTTTTCTCGTGCTGCTCAAGTAGCTAGCACTGGCGGCAGACTTGTAGCGTTAGCCTCTGTAGCCGCAGTGGACTTCAGGTGCTCACCGTTGCGAGGTTGCTTCTGCAGGTGATGCCGTCTCCGACATAATTCATGGCGCAGGCGCAGCTTCGAACGCCGGGACTCATCATTTGGCATTTGGCGAAGAGGTTGCAACCGCCGTTATTCTGGAGGCGCCGCAAAGGTTAACGACAGACAGAGATTACGGTAAAGCAGAACAACGGGGCAAACGTACCTTTCGACACAAGTCGATCGCAGTACAGGTCTGTCCGTTACTGGAGAACCCGTCCCTGCAGGCGCAGGAAGTCTACCGGCGAAGGAGAACAAGTATTAGAGCAGAACGGGTGTTGGAATGAAAGGAGATCCGGATCCCAGCAGAATCCGGTCCTTACTTTGTTCGGTCCCACGTGAATGCACTCAGCGTTTTCATGGCAGCCGCCGTTTCCCTCCAGACACGGGTTTATGCCTGTGGGAGAAACAGAAAAGTCCTGCAGCGCTCGAACACACCACACAGCCTGTTTGTTTACTGGTTTATGCAACGCCTCACCCGGTTCTTCAGAAACCTACCGACGCAGACGAGGCCGTCTCCAGAGAAACCGCGGTCACAGACGCAGTCCCTCCGGCCCGGTCGGGTCCGCTTACAGACCGCAATCGGACTGCAGCCACCGTTATCCGTCTCACAGGGGTCCACCGCTGGACACACAGACATCTTCATCGTCATCATCAACCCCATCAGCAGTATTATCAATACTACCATTATCATGTTCATCATCATCTTCACTATCATCATCATCTATAGCATCATCATCATCATCAATATCTTCATTATCAGCACCATATCATCTTCGTCATCTATATTATCATTATCATGACCACCATCTTCAACACCAACATCTTCATCTCTATCATCGTCACCAACATCTTCATGATCAGCACCATATCATCTTCATCATCTATATCATCATTATCATGACCACCATCTTCAACACCAACATCTTCATCACCTTCATTATGAACACATCGTCTATATCAGGACCATCATCTCCATCAAAGACATTTTCATCTCTATCATCATCATCACCAACATCTTCATCATCATAACTATATTATCTTCCTCATGACCATAATCTTCATCATCTTCTTGATTATCAGCATCATCATAACAAACTTCATCATCTATGTCATCATCATCATCATCAGTATTATCAATACTGCCATTATCATCTCCACCATATTCTTTATCATCATCTTCATCATCTTCATTATCAAGCACCATATCATCTTCATCAGCACTATCATCTTCATCATCACTATAACATCTTCATCATATATATTAACTTCATCAAATTTGACTATAATCGTCATTACCATCATCTTCATCATCATCTTTATCACCAACATCTTCAACATCAACTTCATCATATATATCATCTTCATAATCTTCAACATCTTCATCATCACAAACATCACCATCATCATACTCATTGTCACAAACATCTTCATCATGATTGTCACCATCATCACAAAAATCTTCACCATCATCATTTTCTTCACAATCATCTTCATCATCATCATCACCAGCATCATCATCGTCACCAACCAGTGTACCTGACCTCAGGTAAGGGCCTCAGACCCCAGGAGCTCCTCACCTGCAGCTTCCTGTTCTCACCTTGACAGAAGGTTCCGCTTCCTTTAAATCCGGCGGCACAGAGGCACCGAAATCCAGACGCCACGGTCACGCAGCTGTCAGACGACAGGAAGGAGAAATGTCGGACTTCCTGTCACTGAGATAAAGTCTAGATTCCTGAAACCAGCTCGATCAAGACACGGAGAAACTGGTTTTAAGTCAAGCTTTCATCTAGAACCACTTTTCATTTCTCACAGTGAACAGAACCTGCTTCAGTTTTTATCTCCGGCCCGTCTGGACTTCTTCAGAACCCCCAGCAGATCAAAGCCTTTACATTACGTTAAAGAAAACTTCCCTTCTTTCTACAGGTTTGTGTTTTTGCAGTGTAAGAAACCCAGAAGGCGGCGGCGCCGCGGCGAACCGGGCCTCCGTGGACGTCTGAGCGGACTCACTTTGCACTGGTGTGACATTTTTCCGATCCACACAACTCGTCTGATCGGGATTCTATTTCTGGAACGCAAAGAAAAGAATGTTACCTGATAAAATTATAATATTTTACAGATTCAAAGGAAAGTGGTGGAGAAGATTTCAGGAAGTCAGGATTTTGTTAATGACAGTTTAATCTCATCTTCATCAAATCACAAGACCGGCTTCAAACCGGTTCTTCTCAAAGGTCCGAGAGGAAAACCTGCAAAAGTTCAAAATGGACTTTTTCTGCAGAATAAGTTCAAACCATCCATCATCCATCCATCCATCCATCCATCATCCATCCATCCATCCATTCATCCGAAAGACCATCCATCATCCATCCATCATCCATCCATCCATCCGTTCATCCATCCTTCATTCAGACCATCCATCCATCCATTCATCCGAAAGACCATCCATCATCCATCCATCATCCATCCATCCATCCGTTCATCCATCCTTCATTCAGACCATCCATCCATCAGAAAGACCATCTATCCATCCATCCATCCATCATCCATCCATCCATCCTTCATTCAGACCATCCATCCATCCTTCATTCAGACCTTCCATCCATCAGATAAACTATCCATCCATCCATCCATCATGCATCCATCCATCAGACCATCCATCCATCCATCCTTCATTCAGACCATCCATCCATCCATCCATGCATCCATCCATCAGACCATCAGACCATCCATCCTTCATTCAGACCATCCATCCATCCATCCATCAGACCCTCCATCCATCAGACTCTCCATCCATCCATCCATCCATCCATCCATTTGCATGCTAACATGTTGGCCATCATTTTCTTCTTCCACACTCGTTCGGTTCTTTAGTTGATATTTTATCGTCATACTTTCTTCGCAGAAGATTCCTCTCCAGCCGACGTCGCATTCACACGTCCCGTCGCCTTTCAGCCCGTCGCTACAGCGACCGTTTTTGCAGCCGCACTCTGGAGGGAAGAGAATCCAGCAGCGTGAGACTCGAACCCACGTTGTGTTCTGTTCTGCAAAGTCCTTCAAAGTTCTGAGCCAGCTACCCTGATCACAGTGGACCCCATATCTGCCGCTCTGGCACTCCTCGCAGGCCGTCCCTTTGAAACCGTTATCGCAGTGACACACTCCGGTACCGTTGGTCCCGTCCAGACAGCGACCCATACCGAAGCAGGGCTGCCCCTTCGGGCCGGGACACGGCTCACAGTGCTGCCCGAAAAATCCTCCGCAACACTTGGAATTCTGGAAACAGAGATTTTACTTTTTCACTTCAACCCTGGAAGATCACTGGCAACATTTTACAGCCGGATCCTGACAGGAAGTGGATTTTAGAGGTAATTTTGTCATAAACTTATGGAATATGTGTAACAAAAATGTCACAAGCAGGTCATTATCGTAAAAAATACAATTATATTTACCGTAAAATAGTAAGTAAATTTAATTTTAACTATTGACTACATATAGTATGGTATATAATAACATTTTATATAATTTTAAACCTGTCTTTTGTTTTTTTCAGTGTAATTCTCTGTCACTGTATTCTTTTTTTTTTACCGTTAAATTCTTGCAAACGCAGTTTCTGCTATTTTACTGTCAATTATACAGATTTGTTTTAAATTGATGAAGAGGACATTTATGTCTTCAAAGAGGACACGAGGAAGTCTGGATGAAATGGAGGGTTAATAAGTATCTTTATATCTTTACTGTTTTGTTTCTAGAGTCACGTACGATTTTCTCCTTGTAGCAGGCGGCTCTGCAGCCGATGGCCACCCTGCGCCCGTTCTCAGACATCCGTAAGAACATACACCTCCTGGTCTTCACCGACATCTGCAGACAACAGGAAGTGAGCAGAGGAACATTTTACAAGTAGGTTTGAGCTATGGAAGGTGAAACTACGTAACATTAGCACGATTAGCTGACATTTTATACTATTAGCTATGGTCATGGAAATTAGCTAAAATTAGCCGTGGTAGCTGAAACTTTATACTTTTAGCTATGGTGATTGAAACTAGCTAACATTAGCTGTGGTAGCTGAAATTTTATACTATTAGCTATGGTCATGGAAATTAGCTAACATTAGCTGTGGTTGTTGAAATTGGCTTAAATTTGATATGGTACTGATATTAGCTTACATTAGCCATGGTAGCTGACATTTTATACAATTAGCTATGGTCATGGAAATTAGCTCAAATTAGCCGTGGTAGCTGAAACTTTATACTTTTAGCTATGGTGATTGAAACTAGCTAACATTAGCCATGGTAGCGGAAATTTTATACTATTAGCTATGGTCATGGAAATTAGCTAACATTAGCTGTGATAGTTGAAATTGGCACAAATTTGATATGGTACTTGAAATTAGCTAACATTAGCCATGGTAGCTGAAATTTTATACTCTTAGCTATGGTCATGGAAATTAGCTAACATTAGCTGCGAAAGTTGAAATTGGGTCAAATTTGATATGGGAGGTGAAATTAGCTAACATTAGCCATGGTAGCTGAAATTTTATACTATTATCTATGGTCATTGAAATTAGCTAACATTAGCCATGGTAGCTGAAATTTTATACTATTAGCTATGGTCATTGAAATGAGCTAACACTAGCCGTGGTAGCTGAAACTTTATGCTTTTAGCTATGGTGATTGAAACTAGCTAACATTAGCCATGGTAGCTGAAATTTTATACTATTAGCTATGGTCATTGAAATTAGCTAACATTAGCTGTGGGTGTTGAAATTGGCTTAAATTTGATATGGTACTGATATTAGCTTACATTAGCCATGGTAGCTGACATTTTATACAATTAGCTATGGTCATGGAAATTAGCTCAAATTAGCCGTGGTAGCTGAAACTTTATACTTTTAGCTATGGTGATTGAAACTAGCTAACATTAGCCATGGTAGCGGAAATTTTATACTATTAGCTATGGTCATGGAAATTAGCTAACATTAGCTGTGATAGTTGAAATTGGCACAAATTTGATATGGTACTTGAAATTAGCTAACATTAGCCATGGTAGCTGAAATTTTATACTCTTAGCTATGGTCATGGAAATTAGCTAACATTAGCTGCGAAAGTTGAAATTGGGTCAAATTTGATATGGGAGGTGAAATTAGCTAACATTAGCCATGGTAGCTGAAATTTTATACTATTATCTATGGTCATTGAAATTAGCTAACATTAGCCATGGTAGCTGAAATTTTATACTATTAGCTATGGTCATTGAAATGAGCTAACACTAGCCGTGGTAGCTGAAACTTTATGCTTTTAGCTATGGTGATTGAAACTAGCTAACATTAGCCATGGTAGCTGAAATTTTATACTATTAGCTATGGTCATTGAAATTAGCTAACATTAGCTGTGGGTGTTGAAATTGGCTTAAATTTGATATGGTACTGATATTAGCTTACATTAGCCATGGTAGCTGACATTTTATAGAATTAGCTATGGTCATGGAAATTAGCTAACATTAGCTGTGATAGTTGAAATTGGCACAAATTTGATATGGTACTTGAAATTTGCTAACGTTAGCCATGGTAGCTGAAATTTTATACTATTAGCTATGGTCATGGAAATTAGCTAACATTAGCTGCGAAAGTTGAAATTGGCTCAAATTTGATATGGGAGTTGAAATTAGCTAACATTAGCCATGGTAGCTGAAATTTTATACTATTAGCTATGGTCATTGAAATTAGCTAACATTAGCCATGGTAGCTGAAATTTTATACTATTAGCTATGATCATTGAAATGAGCTAACACTAGCCGTGGTAGCTGAAATTTTATAATATCTGCTACGGTCTTGGAAATTAGCTAACATTAGCTGTGATAGTTGAAATGAGCTAACATTAGCTATGGTAGCTGGCGTTGTATATTTACTAACATAAGCTAACAAGCTAAGCTAACAGATATTGGAAAACAGTTCACCCAAAAGTGAATAATTATCGATAGTTCGCTGTCTTTTCTAGTCCGTCATCAAGTCTCTAGAAGTTCTGAGACGCCCGATCAACAGGGAAACACGATCTTTACATCGTCGTTTAAAGATGGCGAACTGTTTTGTCTGCAGCTTTAACAAGAGAAGGTTCTGAACGTCTTACGTCTGGTTTGGTGCCGTTGGGGCAGATTGGACTCTCTGGGA
>JBBDHG010000244.1:392500-410000 GCA_037951165.1 Lophius americanus
ATTATATGTAATAATTCAAATAAACATATTTTATATTAAAAACAATGAATAAAATAATTGGATGAAATAATAATTATATTAATAAAAGATTTTTAAATGATAGTAATGAAATAAACAACAAATAAACTAAAAGTAAAAGAAAGAAAAATAAATAAATTGAAATAGACAAAAATCACTAAATAAACAAACATAAATAAATAAACATAAATAAACAAACAAAAATAAATACATTTAAAGTAAATAAATTAAAAACAAATAAACCGATATTAATTAATTAAAGATAAATAAATAAAAATAAATAAACCAAAATAAATAAATTGAAAGTAAATAAAACAAAAAAAATAAATAAATACATTTAGAATAAATGAACGTAAATAAATAAATTTAAAATGAATAAACAAAAATAAATACATTTAAAGTAAATAAATTAAAAACAAATAAACCGATACAAATTATTTAAAAATAAAATAAATAAAAAACAAATAACAGATATAAATGAATTAAAGATAAACCATGTATTACATTGTTATTATTAATATTCTTTCAAAGTTATATTTAACATTTATTATTCATTTTCATGTTGATAATTTTCCTCTTTTTTCTGGCAAATATGTTGTTGAATAAAAAAGAGAAACAAACATCAGGTAGAAGATGTTCGCTCACAGAACAACGTCTAGTTTAAAAAAAGAAAGTCGGCGCTCTGACCTCATCGGTTGATGAAACAGGAAGTGATGTTTTGAGCAGAGAGATGACGGAGTACATGCTGCTCAGGCTGGATAAGGGATAGTTCCCGAGGACGATGTGATTCCTGTCCCGCGGAGAAACGAGACGCGTGTTTGACATTTATGGGGATTTCGTTTAGTTGACAGTCATTAGATTTAAAATACTAAAGGTCGCGTCACCTGATGAGACTCGGCAGGTTCCCCGTCATCGTCCAGAAGCTTCTGTCCTCTGCGGACATTTTGGCCACGGCGGCGGTGGATGGGACCAGGAGGGTGAGGATCTGGTCCGACAGAGACGAGGACAGACCGGAGTTCTGGACACAGAGAGTCTTTTTCAGACTATATATATATATATATATATATATATATATATATATATATATATATATATGTGTTTTTTTTATGATATTATTGTTAATCTGATAAATCTGTTTGATGTTGATCCAGATGTCAGATCTGATCCTCACTGTGGTCCAGGTGGAGAACTCTGAGATTTCCGGCAGGGTCATCAGCTCCTGAAAGCATCACGAGAACAGAGTCAAGACTCAGAACCGCGGCTCGCAATCGGAACCTCCCCTTTAGAGGAACTCACCTGTCGGACCGTCCCGTAACACAGGTGTCCATCTCCCACGTATCCCTCGTCACACACGCAGATCCAGCTCTCGTTCAGGCGGCGGCAGCTCCCCTGGCGGAGACGCGTGGTTATTTTATTCTTCACCGTCTTTCTTTGATCGCGGCTAACCGGATGCGTCGCGTTTGATTAATACTCACCAGGTAGTGACAGCCTCCGTTCTCAGTCACACACTGATTGACAGCCTCACAGTCCCGCCCATCTCCTTTGTAGCCGGGTTTGCACTCGCAGTCACTCTGTTGGTCCAACAGAACAAAACACCGGTTTTACCTAAAGTAGCGTTGAACCAAATACTCAAGAGAAAAAATACATTTACGTCCATTCACAAGTACATTACTCATAACTTTACATACTTTTACCAGTACTTGTACTTTTACGTTTAAGGTAAGTTCGGTAAGTTGGTGCCTTCGACATGTTCGTTTTACCGACAATTTTCTTTTTTCACAGTAAAATTCTGTGTTTTCCCCAAATTTTAGGATTATTATGAATTTAAAAGTCATTTACTGTTTATAGATTTGGGCTATTTATCTTCTTCAGTAAAATAGCGTTTTGAAATTTGTGTTTTTTTTTACGGTAGCCCTTTACTAAATTTTGTACTGTAAATTTCTGCAGACAACTTTAAAAGTGCAAATTTGTAGAATGTTTTGTCCTTGATTGACGGTAACTCCTGTCTGTTGCAGTGATATACTGTTTTTAATTTAACGGTATTTTTTGGGTTGCCTTTTAATATTTGTTTTACGGTAATTTCTGCATGCAACTCTTAAAGTTTAAAGTTTTCACATTCTTTAATAAGTTTCTAGATTTACAAAAAACTCACCTGCGACAGTGAAACGCCTTTTAAAAAAACTTTTTTATCGTATTTTCAAATATGAAGTGTTGCCATTTTAAAAAGATGTTACCGTAATTTTTGCAGGCAATTCTTAAAGTGTAAATTTGTACAATTTTTATCGGGTTCCTTGAGTTACGGTAACTCCTCCTATCTGCTACATTACTATATTCTTTTTAATTATGATGATATTTGAATTTAGATGTTAATGTTGGCATTTAACAGTGTTTAACCGTAATTTCTAAAAATAAAAAAAAAATTCAAAAATTGGATTTTGATCCCAGAGAGACATTTGAATAAAAATACATTTAATTTATAATGCACTTTACATTTGGATCAAATCTCAAAGTGCTACAATGTAAAAGCAGATAAAAGCATCAATAAAAACTATAATAATAATATAAAAACCTGACCAAAAAGCAGCAAGGTTAATTAAAGTTATAGGTTCTGCTAAGAAGGAAAGTTTTAAATCCTTTTTTAAATGTGTCAGTCGTCTGTGGAGCCCTCAGATGGTCAGGGAGGGCATTCCACAGACGAGGGGCAGCAGAACAGAAAGCCCAATCACCCATGGTGCTGAGCTTAGTCCGGGTAAGGAGGAGGCGGTATGAGTGGGTAGAACGGAGGGATCGTCTCGAGGTCAGTGGGGTGAGTAGTTCTTTCAGGTAGGGGGGTGCGTTACCATGGTTACACTGGTGAGTGAGGAGAGAGATCTTATAATCAATCCTGGTGGAGATGGGAAGCCAATGAAGGGAATGAAGAACAGGGGTGATGTGTTCGTGTTTACGAACTCTCATCAGGATCCTTCAGATGTTTTGAACATACTGAAGTCTTTGAAGACTTTTATCAGGGATCCCGATGAGAAGTGAGTTACAGTAATCCAGTCTGGAGGAGACGAACGCGTGGACCAGCTTTTCAGCATCACTCAAGGTGAGTGAAGAACGGAGTTTGGAAATATTTCTGAGATGGTGAAAGGAGATCTTGCAGATGTGTTTGATGTGGGATTCAAAAGTGAGTTGAGGGTCGAATCTTAGGTTGGTGACGGATGAAGAGATGGGAATGTCTCTTTTTGAGTTTGGAAACGGGCCTGTAATTTGCAAATTTGTTTTTTGAGGAGTGGTCTGATTATGGCGGCTTTTAGGGCAGATGGAACAAAGCCGGCCTGGAGGGATTGATTTATAACATCGGTGATCAGGGGACTGATGGAAGAGATGTTAGTTTTCACTAGGGCTGTAGGAAAGGGGTGGAGGGCACAGGTGGAGGATTTCATGGTCCGGATGATAACCTCAACCTCCTGCTGTGAGATTTCTGGGAGCACTTTGGAGGCTGGGAGATCTCAAACTGTGAGTAAGCAGACTGGATAGGTAGAGAAGAGGAACCAGAAAGGACAGAACGGATTGAGTCAATTTTTGATTTGAAGAAAGCCATGAAATTATTACAGTGCTCTTCTGTAATTTCTGTAAGTGGGGGAGTTTGTGGTTTAAGAAGATGATTGATAGTGGAAAACAGCTGCTTAGAATTTCCAGGACTGGTTTTGATGATTTTGGATTAGAACAGTGACCGAGCCTCTCTAAGGGACTTTGAGTAGACCTTCTGGTGGCCCTGAAAGACTAGCTTGTGGACAGTAAGACCTGAAGTCTTGTAACGCCGCTCAAGGACACGCCCAGCTGCCTTCATTTTCCGTAGCTCGCTGGCGAACCAGGGGGCTGAGCGGGAGAAGGTGAATGTTCTAGTCTTTGCACATAATATTACCGCTGGCTGTGAATTACTGATACTGAAAAGAAGAATAGTTGTGTATGAGATTCATGAAAGATGTTCTTGTTACCTGTCCGGGTCCAACATAGATGCAGGTGGCGTTGGGATGACAGCCGCCCTGGTCGGGACCGTTGCAGTTGTTGGCTGGCTGACAGTCGTCTCCGTCCTGCACCCATCCGCTCAGACACTCACAGATGTGAGACGCCGCTCCTGTCTTTATGCATTTGGCCTGCAGGGGGGTGGAGCCACAGAAGTGAAGACTCAGGAGAAGTCAGGGGGCGGAGTCAAAAGCTGTGATGACTCAGGGGAAATTACGGTTCTAAAGTTAGAGCGAGCAGTGAGAAATCAGGGGGAGGAGTCTCTGTAGTCAGGACTGAGGAAAAATCAGTGGGCGGAGTCACAGCATCAGGCGTCATGACGTATCAGAGGGCGGAGTCAAGGCAGTGCGGTGTGAGGAGAAATCAGGGGTCAGAGTTACCAGCGCTAGGACCCAGGAGAACTATGGGGCGGAGTCAAAGCAGTGAGCACACATCAGTCCCTCAGTCTAAAGAGGTCCAACTTACATTCAGGCTACAGCCGCCTCGGAGAGGTTGAGCACAGGGGTCTGACTCCACGCAGGTTATGCCATCGCCTTGGTAACCGGTCTTACATACACACCTACAAAAACATGAGACAATCGTAAAAAGAGTTGAGACACGGAGCGCTCTACCTACTCATGGCTGCATATCTGAAACCTGTGACAGCAATGCTAGCAAAAGCTTAAGCTTTTATGTACTCAGCAGATAGAGTTAGCAATGTTAGCAAAGTCACGAGCTATTAGGGATCTAGTTGATCATGATAGCAATGCTTGCAAAGGTTGACGCTATCAGGTACCTAGCAGATGGAATTGAAAATGTTTGTCATCCGCTATTACCTACTTAGCAGATAGAGTTAGCGATGTTAGCCCTTCTTGAACCTGACGATACATGTTAACCCTCCTTTAACCTAACTTTAGTGAACCCAGTTTAGCTCACCTGGTGGTTCTGTCGCCGAAGTCACAGTCTGCGTGGGCATGACAGAACTGAGCCTGAACGCCACAGGCCGCTGTTCTGCGATCACAGAAGCGGCCGGTGAATCCCGCCTGACAAGAGTCCATTTTACAGCGACCATCTGAGTCCGGGCGATTGTCACAGACTCCTTGGACACAGGGACAGGCTGGGGACGGACCGGTAAGGTTGGACACAGGTTAGCCTTTAGGGTCCTGATGGCACACCGACCCGTGTAATGACCAGACTTACTTATGTCGCAGTTTTTGCCGTATTTGTTGGAAGAGGAGCAGTACTGGCAGCGAGAGCCTACGAAGTTCACGTCGCAAACACACAATCCGTTGCCGGCGATTCCTTCTGAACACTAGAACAGAAAGAAAGAACTTTGTCAGGGAGGAAGTCAAGATGTTTATGGGTTAGTCCACACTAAAAACACATCTACAAACCATTAATATAGAATAACAACCAACCATTAACCCAACTAACCATCTGCACTCACAACCATCCAACCACACCACCAAACAACCAACCATCTACTCAACCAAAAAAAACAACCATCTACCCACTCTATTGACAATCCAATTAAAAAACTACCAACCCCACAAACCAACCATTTACTCAACCTACCAACCAGCCAAATAAACAACCTAACTATCTACTCACACAGATGACCAACCAACTAACCATCTAACCACACACCCATTCACCCTTCCAGCCAATCAACCCTCTACCCACCAGAGTGAACAACCAATTAAACAGCTACCCACCCAACCATCTACTCATCCAACCAACCAGTCAAACAAACAACCAGCCATCTACTCACCCAACCAACCCCCCAACCAACCACTCAACCCTCCACCCCTCTATCCCCCTGACCAACCAACTATCTACCCATGCAGCCAACCAGCCTACCAGCCAAACAACAAACAAATACACTATGAAAACATAACCTGCTTGTGAAGGTAATTAAAGTAAGACTTTTGACGATTGGCCACTTTCAAAAATGTTCAACAGTCAAACTCTTACACGCAGAAATAAATTCCATCCCTTCTTTTTGACCTTTGACTTTTATCAAGTGTGTCCAGAAAATGAGTCGTGCGTGGAATCTGACCTTGCCGTGTCCGGAACAAGGCGTCAGGTATCCACCCGGACAGGCATTGCAGTCTGGACCGTAGAAACCTTTACAACACGCTGATGTCTGAACAAACACGAAAGCACATTTTATTCTTCATGCAAAGGTTTGGTTACATGTCGCGTTCCGCTAAGCTAACTCCTGACGCTAACTGCATGAATGTGATGAATGTGTAATCCGGGGGTTTCACCTTGACCGTGACGTTGCACTCTGGAGCGCACCCTTTTGCCGGGATGTTGAGACCTGATTTGCCAATGGATAGCTTGTAAACACATCCGTAGTGTGAAGTGCCCTGATCCATTCAGAGACAGACCACCGTGTTGAGATTTTAATCAGCCGATTCATCCAAAAAACGTCAACAACAAAAGCAAAGAGTAGTAAGACGACTTACCGTATTAACTCCAGACCTGCAGGAACTTAGTTTGCTCTTTGAGCAGCTGCCACATTGATCCTGGGGAAGAAAAAAAACGAGAGGGAATCAGATTCGGTGCGGGCGTTGATGCTAATGCTAAGCTAACAAGGATGAGCAATATAAATGAGACTAAAACCAAGGAACAAGGTTGCTGCTGAAGCTCACCTGGATGATCTTCGTCTCGGTGATGTCACACTTGTTGGGCAGCACAGGCTTGATGGAATTCGGAATCAAAACGTCGTCCATGAAATACAAACGTCCGTTTTTGGCTTCTATAGCTGCTTCCACCACCTGCACTCCGTTAACCAAAATCTGACCCTGAGAGTGCAAACATGTCGTCATCACATTACAAATACTTGATGAATCCATCCGTTGTCTGTAACTGCTTATCTTAGGGTGGAGCCCATCTCAAAGGATATTGGTCGAGAGGCAGGGTACACCCTGGACAGCCCACCAGTCCATCACAAGGCCAGATGTAGCCCACCCTCCTGGGTACGCCTTGGGATTCGCCACGGAATGAGATGCCTAGCATTACTGGGGTGCCCTGCTGACACCCCGCCTCAACCTCAGATAGGTGGAAGAAAATGGTCCAACCCTTTAGTCTTAATCCAAACCAAACAGGAGCCCACCCTTTGGAACTCTGACCCCCCAGCACAGTGAATAGTGGCAATCATGTGCTCCATGGTACCAGATCTTCCTCAGCGTCTCCTGTACCTGGTGGGATGATAAACCCGGACCGCGCATCGCTGAAGAATCTCAAGGGTCTTCTTGTGCTGCTCTGAAGAACTACTCTTACTAGAACTCAAAACGCCTAAATAGTCACTCAGGTTCTCCTCAAACCTTGCAAGAAGAGACCCAACAAGATCAAGAGAAACCCACACTTACGTTTTCCGTCACTTGGAACGTCAGAACCTGATTGGCCATCGTTACAATTCTGGGACTTGACACGGCGTTGTAGATCTCCAGCTTCAAACCAGGAATGGAGTCAGAATTTTAGAAGTCTTAATCGATGTAAGGGAACACAGTTAAAGTTTTGGAAGGTGAGATGTACTGACCGCGGTGGACTGGACGATGTGGTTCCTGAGAAGCTCCACCAGTTTGCTGCGACCCTGAGGAACAGATGTTGGTCATTGACTGAGGCTAGCTAGTCAGTGAGACCTTCTTGCTGTGAGTGTCGGCCAGCTCTTACTTCAGCGCTGCTCAGGTAGTCCAGTTGTCCATTAGGCATCGTTGCAAAGGCAGAATCCATGGTGGCAAAGACGGTGATTGGACCGGGCAGGTCCAGGACAGACGCCATGTTAGCTTTCTACAGAGAAACGACACGTATGTATTTTCGTAAATGAGTTGGCAGAAAGCTTTCTTTCTTTGACTTGTAGTCGAACGCCAAGAACCTGGACCTGGAACCTTTGTCAAAGAGAAAGTCCGGAGAAAGTGAGCTCCATTACATATTTGTTTAGACAAGGAAGTGTGGCCACAACTTAAGTCCAGAACTGAACTTTTCAGGAGGAACTGAGGTCTCTTGGTCGGAGGTTTGCACTCTCAAAAAAGAAAACCATTTGTTGGACCTTGTTGAAGGTACGTAGGGCCGGTACTTTCATTCTCTGAATAATCAATACCTCCAACAAGGAGCTCATGTTTTTCCTATATATAAATGTAATTGATCCATGTAGACCAAGTTTGGACTAAATCTGTCAGGAAGTTATCTCCTAAAAACTTAGTGCTTTGTAAAAGAAAAGCCCCTCCAGTCAGTAAAATATCAATAGTGTCGGAAGTATGCAACCGGCTTCTCCTTAAATCAATCCAGTTCTTCCTCGCTTTGAGGTCTAGCAGTCTACTTACCTCTAGCAAAGACTTGAACTTCTCGAACTTTCCGTTGTCAGAGATGATCGTCATCAAGTTCTCCTGAGAAGAAAGAGACACCAGACGTCAGGGTTCATTTCTTCACCGGTCAGATTTCTGACATCATTTTTAGGTCTCCACCTCGGTGTTACTCTCCACCATGGGCAAAACGTCGTCAATCAGCCTATTGACGATGTGAATGATCCCATTGGACGCCAGGAGGTTAGGCTGGATGATGGTTCCTTTCTTCTTGCTGCCATGGAGACGGAATTTAGTCTGAGTGGACTGGAAGAGAGGGAGGACATGATCAGTGGAGGTCCTTCACAGAAACCCTCATCCTGACGAGGTGAATGAAGTCTCTCACCCCGTCAGACGTGTCCGCCTCCCCTGATCGTCCCGTCAGAGTGAAAAAGGCGCCGGTTTTGGCCAGGGTGCTGTCGGGCATCTCCTCGGCAACCAGGTGCATCTTGCACAGGTATTTAGCTCTGGACACGTTGGCGGCCAGAGTCCTCACCTGCAACACATCCTCACTTCAAACCATGGCTCCTTGTCTCTGGCGAACCTTCAGAATAAAAAGTCCTAGTCCCAAAAGGCTGAACAAATAAGAGATCAAATCAGCTTTTTACCGAAGTTCCCCTGAAGCCTTTATTGGTCGGGACGAAAACAGTGAAAGGACCCAAGTTCTGCAGCGGCCACGAAACGGCACCTGAAACCATGCACAGATAGAACTTTTATTAATGGGAGTTATTGTTCATGGGGAGTGTCATAGCGAGTCTCCGCCCATCGGAGCTTCAAAGTTGTACAGTAAAATGAGGTTTTGTTCACCTAGAAGGTACCGGAACTATTGACCAATGGATGCTGCAGTATTTTAACCTCTATAGGACGCATTGGTTGCACCAACGTAGGTTTCTTTACAACGCACTCTATTACTGATGGGTGAAGTCAGAGTAACATTGATTATCTGGCTACCATGGTTACCTGTCAGTGGGCGGGATATATGACCTGGCTACCATGGTTACCTGTCAGTGGGAGGCACACATATCCAGGTTACCATGGTTACATTTGTTGGGCGGGATATATGACCTGGTTACCATGGTTACCTTTGTTGGGCGGGATATGGGCGGGATATATGACCTGGTTACCATGGTTACCTTTGTTGGGCGGGATATATGACCTGGTTACCATGGTTACCTTTGTTGGGCGGGATATATGACCTGACCCAGATGCTACGGCAGAACCTTAAGAAGAAGAGGAAATACCGAACAGCGTGATAGCGTTGCTCAGTTGACCGACCCACTGTCCTCCCGGTTCTGTGTTGAGCTCGATCAGACGCTGGATGATGTTCCCGTGGCAAACTTTACCGTTACCGATGTAACCTTGGAGACAGGTACACCTGAAGAACAGAAGAACAGGTGAGCCTTCGATGTTACACTGCAAAAACTCAAAACCTTACCAGCGATATTTGTGTCATTTAAAATCCAAACATCTCATTTCTGAGAGATGCTCAGAAAGTTTGTTGGAGTCGTCTGTAGATTTAGAGGCTGGCAATAAATCAGACATTTTCCCTAACCCTAAGGTTCTGATGAGTCTTTTTCCTTTGATGTTTTATTCTGGAGAACAACAGGAAATGACGCAACAATGTCCGCAGTACTTTTTATTAAAGAGGGATCTTAATTCTAGGGAACACCGTTGGACCTGTAGGAGATACTGGTGCCAGAATGTGACCCACTCGATTTGTCCCGTCCCCTGCGTGGTACAGTTGGCGTTCTTGTGGCAGGAATCGGGCCGACAGAGTTCTTTCAAACTGCAGGCGCCACTGGACAGCAACTCAAAACCAGGAAGACACTCGCAGTGAGACTGAAGGAAAGGGATGGAAAAACATCAACGGAGCATCAAAGCGGACCCATCGCAGAGGAACCAATACAGACTGTACCGGACCGGGCCTCCCTTACCCTCCCCGGCCCGTCGTAGACGCAGTGTGAAGACTCGGGCGAGCAGCCCCCCTGATCGGACTGACACGGATCCATGGCCATGCAGACTCGTCCGTCGCCGCTGTAGCCGGCGTTACAGACGCAGAGGTGCTGGTTCGGTCCGGAGTGGATGCAGGTGGCCTGCTGGTGGCAGACCTGCAGTTCACACGGGTTTATGGCTGAGGAGAGAGAGAGAGAGAGAGAGAGAGAGAGAGAGAGAGAGAGAGAGAGAGAGACGCGTTTATGAGGCGTCTCATCGCTCAAATCAACACAAACAACAACAAGAACAACAATAAACACTTCAGAACCAGAGTGGCGGTGGATCCGATTATGATCCATCTACAGGAACCCCTCAGTGACTCTTTGACTCATCATGGAGGTTCTGTTGGTTTTTTGATTAAGTCAAAACTATGACATTTTAATAAAACTTGTAGAAAATCTATCTTTTTATTTTATTAACCTTAATTACAGCAGATTAGTGTCCTGGGGAGGTCAGGGGTCAGAGGTCAGGAGGGACGGACCGGGCGTGACAAAAGCACAAAGCTTGCTTTTTGTTGTTTCTAATTTGATACCGGTCCAGATCCTGGTCTTGATTTTACCCTAGATCTGGCTTTTGATCTTGATCCTGATCCTGCCCCTAATTCTGCTCAAGGTCCTGATCCTGCTCTTGCTTCTCCGATCCTGCTCCTGATCATGTTCCCAGTTCTACTTGCTATCTTGCCCGTGCTCTAGAACCTGGTCCTGATCCCGATCCTCTTTTGGATTCTGCTCTAGATACAGCTTTTCATCCTGATCCTGATTATAGCTCTGCTTGTGGTTCTGCTCCTGTTCCTGCTCTTGATTCTCATCCTGTTCTTACTCTTATCCTGTTAAGACGATCCGGCCGCTGAATCTGCTTCGGACTTTCTCTCTGTTTCTGAACCTGATCCTGATCTTCATCACATTTCTGTCATGCTCCTGTTCCAGATGTTGCTCATGATCCTGATTCTGAACTCAAGCATCATCCAGCTCTTGATCCTGGTTTTAATCTCGATCTTAACTCATCTTAACTCTGCTTATGATCCTGGTCCTTTACTGGACCTTTCTACAAATTGAGTCGTCGTCCCTTGATCCCGATTCCTGCACCCAGTCCTGCTTTTAATCCTGATCTTGTTTCTAATTCATCTTGTAATCCTGTTCCTATACTTGGTTTTGCTCCTGATCCTTTTTCTGATATGCTACTGATCCTGATCCGGCTTTGGTTCTGTTTCATGTTCCAACACTCGATCCTGCTCCTGATCTGTTCTGGTACCAGCTCCTGATCCTGGTGTCCTGTTGTTGATCCAGATCCAGATCCAGAACCTGTGTGTTGGAGTGTAAAACTCACATAGACACTGATCTCCTACTTTGGCGTGACCCGGCAGACACTGACAGACCATCCGTCCGGTCAGAGCTTCTTCCATGCAGCGAGAGTTCTGTTCGCAGCGCAGCGCCGCGCAATCCGGCAGCTCTGAAACAGAACCGGAGAAAACCAGAATCCTCAGAAGCTGCTGAACCCGGTAGATTCGCTTATACGGAAAAATCAAAAAGGTAAAATATGAACTATTAGAGTAAAATCGGATATTTACAAAATCCTGATTTCCGTCTAGAGAACTTTTGTCCGAAACAGATTTAAGCAAAAAAAATAAGGCTATGACTTTTCCCGAAATCAATCCATTTCTTCCTCACACTCCTCACACTAAGTTCTGAGGAAGATAAATGTTGATGTTGATGCATAAAATAGTTTTTGAGTTAAATCCAGAAAACAGAGTTTTTAGTCAAATCTGATATTTAGAAAATGATGGCCCCGAAAAAAAGTTTTGGAGATCAAGCTCCCCCTAGTGTCGGGAAATATACAGCTAACCTTTCCCTTATTTCTATCACTCCAGTCCTTCCTCACACTAACGTCTGCGTGTGTAAAAAAAAAAAAGGTGAAAATGATCCATGAAACACTTTCTGAGTTATCGGATGTTGGATGGAGCCGGTTCCGACATCCGTTCCGACTTTCGTAAACAGCTCACTGACCTTGATCGCAGTTTGGACCTCTGTATCCCGAGAAACAGATGCAGCTACCAGAACCTTTCACACCGGCGTCACACAGTCCGTGGACACAAGGACACACTGGAGACGAGACAAACCGAATGTCGGTGAATAAATATGAACAAAACGACGGATGTCGGTTACGACCGGGTCATGTGACCTTACCTGAGTCACAGGTGGGTCCGTATCGACCGGTGGCACAGTCCTCGCAGGCAGTTCCTGCAAAGCCCTCCTAGAAACAAAACACAAGGCTCATAAAAAGAACTTATAGTTTATATGAAAGAAAAATAAAAAAACTAGCAACTCCAGAAATGACCCACAAAACCAGTTTAACCTCAAAAGGAACCGAAGGAACCAGGAGAAGAGGAAGTCCAGCCTTCCTCCGCATGTTTAGCACCAGAACCAGAGCTTCTGCTACTGGAACCGGCGACAGAAAGAATAAAACTTCCTCAATGACAACTCCGACCACATAGGAGCTCCAAAGAACCGTTCTCACGGAATATTAGAACCTCCGAAAAGAGATGTAGAACCAGGTTTATGGAATGTACTGCCAGAACCAAATGGATCGCTCAAGCCTCCTCAATGACTTAGCAAAAACCCAAAGAATGGGTACTTGAACCCTCCTTCAGAGGTTTACACCCAGAACCGCAGAATGACCCATAGAATGGCCTGTAGAATGACCCGTAGAATGACCCGTAGAATGACCGCTCAGAACTGTAGAACAAATACTAGAACCACATAAAGACTCCAAAAATACTGTTTATAAAAACTTCTTGAAGGATTACTAGAACAACGGATTTTTTACCTGGAAACCTTCAGACCCCAACCAGGCTCTCAAAATCTACTGCCAGAACCTTGAAGACCTCGGCTCCAGAACCATCTACTGGCCTTTTTGTGGCCACCAGAACCTCTTACAATCACCGCTACTACCTCAGAAGCCGACGGTTGAGGAATTACGGGCCGTTAAACTTTGGGAGGTAAAGCTCCCCCCTAGTGTCGGTAATATACGACATATTTTCAATCAATCCAGTTCTTCCTCACACTGAGGTTTTATATGTGTGAACAGTTTGAAAATGATCCATGGAATTGTTTTTTTAGGTATTTCCGGAAAACTGTTTTGTAAAAAAATTCTAAAAAGAAAAAAACTCTTGCTAATGGGCAGAATATACACCACTAGCGTAAAATATGATATATACAAGATAGTTCTGATTCAAATAAACTGAATTTGGCCTAAATCGGACCGACCGATAGAAAGTTATGAAGAAAACAGTGTTTTTGTAAAGAGCTCCCCCTAGTGTCTAAAATATGAACGATGAAAGTAAATACAACGTTTTTTAGACCAACCGGTTGAGAAACTATGAGCCGAAAAATTTGGGAGGTGAATCTCCCCATAGTGTTGAAAATATAGGGCTGATAGTTCCCTAAATCAATCCAGTTCTTCCTCGCGCTGAGGTCTAAAATTTGAAGATGATCCCTGGCGGACTTTTTCAGTTACGGCGTTAACATGAAGGATCTGCGGCGGCGGCGATTGCGATTCCATAAACAGAAACATCTACGGCTACAATAGTTCACTGCAATGATCATGAGAACTTCCTCACGGAACCATGAACCTGGACCTGATCTGGACCCCTCACCGCTCCCGAGTCCACAAGGTCCCACACCTTGAAGGGTGTAGTATGAGTAGTATGAGTAGTATGAGGCGTCTCACCTGACAGCTGCAGGTTCCGTTTCCTCCCATTCCATCAGAACAGCGCCCCCTTTTACTGCAGGGGTTGGCGGCCTCTTCTGGACACTCTGGAACACAAAGACCTCGTCAGGACAGGAAGCAGTCGTCGGGACAGGAAGCAGTCGTCGGGACAGGAAGCAGTCAGCAGAGAGTTGCGAAAGCGACGTTTCATGTTTGCAGCGAGGAAACAGATCATCCCTCCATCCATCCCTCCGCTTCCTTCTCCTCGGGTCTTTATCTGCCCCTCTTCCTCTCTTATCTCCCCACCTCATCCCCCCCCACCCCCCGACCAGCTCTGCTTCCTCGCCCCCTCCCCCACAGATCACACCAGCCGAGATCCAGTAATCACCTGAGTGTCCGACCGGTCCCTGTGAGAACGTCAGCACATTTCAGTACTGCTGACGGGAACACTGGACAGGAAGGAGGTTCTGGTTCCTGCAGGACGACGGGCTTCCTGCAGGACGGATCATGTGACCGGAGTCACCTGAGGCCTCGTCAACACTGAGGCTGTTTCTAGGCCATGGAAGGAAGATCAGAAAACTTTCTTGTATCTTCTTTTGGTATCTAGTTAGTTCTATCGGGTGGAGTTCTACCTACATCCTGGTTCAAGACTGACGGCGACCCGGTACTGAATATCCGAGTCTGCCCTCCGGACGCCTTTAGGATTTTAAACCAGGAATGACTTTATTCCTTCAAACTCAAGAAGTACCTTAGAAATCCCAAATAGATTTGTGTTTCGTGTTTATTACACGGTAAAGAGAAAGGGGCCGAGGACGGAGCCCTGGGGGGACGCCACAGGTCGAAGCGGTCTGCTTTCATAATAAACAGTGTGAAGGCTCACTTAACAGAATCGTCGGACTTGATACAAACAAACAAAAGAAATAAAACTATGTGACGACTTTAACAGAAATGTAAATTCTGCCGGCCGACGGGACGTGATGGAAAACACGGATGATGGATCCAGGATTGGATCTGGTGTCCCTCAGGGCTCCTTCTATCAGCACAGCTCAGCTCAGACTAGGACAGAACAATCTACTGATCCAGAACTTCATCGATCCCATTCCTGCTCCCCCAGAGAAAGACTCTTGTCGGTTCTGGACTCACCGATGCAGTCTGGACCCCAGTATCCGGGACAGCAGGTCTTCAGCTCCACCTCTTGGTAGCACTCGAAGGAGCAGCCGCTGACGGCCAGCTTCATGCTGGCGGTCCTGACGTAGTACCTGCACACAGACAGACAGATTCTGAAGATGGTTCTGATACAAATCAACATGGACCCAAAACAAACGACGGAGAAACTTTCAGTTCTTGAAGATGTGGAGCTCGTTAATTGGACTATATATCTGAAGAAGACAGAACTGGGTCCCCGTTGTATCCGGTCTAAACGATGGTCTCGCATTAGCAGAGGTCCGGTTCGCTGTCGCCCAAGGCTCATTGGTTTGTGAGGGACGCAGAGACTTTTCCATGTGGGCCGATCCCACAAAGGATCTACTGCAGCACAAACGGCTGACGAAGTTCCTGCTGGTTCAGAAAGCTCTCAGAACACACAGTGACATCACAGCGTAGGGCTGCGTAGCCTCAGACGTAGGCTGAATGCATCACGCTACGTGATGCATTCATGTACAACAAGGTTTTATCGGGTCTTTTTCTGGCATCCACGGAGAAAAACAGGAAGTTATCCAGAAATAAAAATCCTAACTTAAGTTTAAACTTTTTTCCAGATTGAGAACGTTTGTTTGGAAAGAGAGTTGGTCGTCAATTTAAAAAATCCCAAATATCTGTAGTCGGAGATAATCTCCGTTGTTTGACAAATACTCTGATTGACCTTCGTCTTCCTCCAGTTTGAAAAACAAGTTTTTGGTTTTTTTTGCATCTTAAAGGTCAAATTTTTATATAATTATTATTATATTTTTTATTGATGCTTTTATCTGCTTTTACTTTTGTAACACTTTGAGATTTGATCCAAATGTAAAGTCTGTTATAAATGAAACGTATCTTTGAGATGTTTCGACTAGAAATGAGACGAATGTGTCTTTGTGAGATTGAGAGGGTTTGCGGTGCAAAGCCCTGAGGGACTCCCTTTTCGCGATGTCAGGACTTCGGACGCGAGACCCGGGAACCGAATCGGTTTCTCACTTGCAGTCCTGAGAGACGGACTTGGGCGTCTGTTTGAATCCTGAAGGACACCGCATGAAGATGCCGATGGTGCAGGAGTGACACGCCACCCGAGTCTTCATCACCGTCGAGTTGGAGCAGAAGTTCTGAGAAGAAAAAAAAAACACAACGGCTTTATTTTAAACCCAGTGGCTCCCGCGCTGAAGGCTCGGCCCGGTTCTACCGGTTCCACCGGGTCTCATATATATATATATCTATATACACACATACACTCAATACAAAATTGAGAAATAAAAACACAAATTTAAATTTAAATAAAGGAATAAACATGCAGAAAAAAAGAGAGAGAGTCGGATCTCCGATGGTAAAGTGGATGAAATGTGAGCCGAGTGATTCCGTGGATCTCAGCCAATCAGGAAAGAGTCGAACCAATGGCGGAAATAAAGATTTCAACGGTAAAAATATGATTCCATCATAAAACAGGGATTTTCTGAATGGAGTTTGGTTGGACAGAGCGTCCACTTCAAAGACCACCAGGAGTGCAGGAGATTTTACTGATAATATTTCACACATGTTCTTTGTAATTATGCGAACAACATCGAGTAACGGAAGAGGCTGAGATAAAAGCGGCAAAGAAATCGCAGCAGGCTATGGAGGCAATTCCAGAATGCGGGTCACATGATGTGACTTTAGCTGAAATAAGATGTAGGACAAAATAACAAAATTCTCCAACGAGAGAGTTGGTTTGGGCTGGAGTGGCGACGGAATGATAAACAGGAAGTGCCTGCAATAACGCCACGGTTATCAGCTTCATCTGATCCACCCAGGAAAAACACTGAAACCCACAACAAACATAAAAATCCTACGTTCCTTAAACGTAGCATTATGGATTATGTAAACAATAAACAAACTGTTAACCAGATATCAGCTGTAAAACAGAGTTTTTATTTTATGAATCTTTATCTTGTTTCTAAAAACTTTTTTCACTATATTTTAATTTTAAATAACTTTTTCTTTTTTTTATGATCGTTCTATAACTTTATATAAAAGATTTATTTCATGAACACAAGAAAGTAAATTACTAAAAAAAGTACTTAGAATTTATTGTAAATTTATTCACAATAAATTATTGTGAATAAATCAATATATTTTATTCTAATATATTGATATGTTATAAAGTTTAAAATACATTTATTATTGATTTTAATTCAAATTTCTGTTAATTTAAAATGAAAAACTTGTAATTACAGTTATGTGTAATTCAGTGTTTTCCTATCATTGCCGTAAATAAATAC